>JAWWLV010000005.1:30005874-30027684 GCA_035041135.1 Platyrinchus mystaceus | reverse complement strand
TACACAGTCAGTGGTGTGTGAGAGCACCAGGTGGAGTGCTGCTGGTGTCAAACAGCTGAATTCCAGTTAGCAGAAAGATCTGGCAGGGCAGCAGCAGTCATGTCCTGTCATATTTCCAGGGATCTCCGTGAGGGGTGGATATGGGAGAGGAGCCCCTCTGTTTGAGAGACAGTGCACTGTGCAGATGTTCTGTAGTTTTACTGTTAGTTTTTGCTGTGTCTTAGTCCTTGATTTCTTTCCTCTACCTAAGGTTTCTTTTGTGGATTATTATGCATTGCTCAGTGGATTTCAGAGCTACCAACAAGCTGAAGTTCCTTACTGGACTGTTTTAGTCCTTTGTACCTTTCTCTCATAGGAGAGAGTGGGAGAAAGGCACCAGGTGCTTTCATGGTTTCTCCAAGGACCCATGGCAGAATAGTGCCCTTGCTGGTGGGGTAGTTCAGCCTCTGCTCCACTGCTGTGTATGAAATGATTTCCTGTAATCTGCCTTTTTGAGTGGGTACCTCTTAGAATGGGTGGTTCTTGGTGACAGTTAATGTCACACTGCATTAAACAGTGTTTAAATGGCTTAGTGGTTGCCACACCATAAGGGATTGTGAGCCGTAACTCAGTCCTCCCGCAGTGAAGCCTCTAAAATATTTACTCTCTGTGTTAACAGGAAGAGACTCCACTCTTCCTTGCTGCTCGGGAAGGCAGTTTTGAAGCAGCAAAAATCTTGCTGGACCATTTTGCCAATCGAGACATCACGGACCACATGGATCGCCTGCCCCGGGACGTGGCTCAGGACCGGATGCACCACGACATAGTGCAGCTTCTCAACGAGTACAATGTGGCACACAGCCCTGCCGGGCACCCTGGGGCCATGCTGAACTCTGCCCTCTCCCCGGTCATCTGTGGCCCCAACAGGTCCTTCCTCAATCTGAAACATGCGTCATTAAGCAAGAAGTCACGAAAACCGAATGCCAAAGGCATCATGCCCACGAACCTCACCAAAGATGCAAAGAGGAGAAGGAAGAAGTCCCTCAGCGAGGGCAAAGGGCAGTTTTCGGAGAGCTCAGTGACCCTGTCACCAGTCGATTCCCTGGAATCGCCCCACGCTTTTGCATCCGAACCAACATCGTCTCCTGTGATGCCATCACCGGGGGTGTTGCACTCGTCGCCCAGCTCACTGCTGGCCGCCCCGTCGGTGCAGGCCACGCACACCATGTCCTTCTCCAACCTCCACGAGATGCAGCCCTTAGGAAGGGGATCCAGCACGGTGCTCCCATCTGTCAGCCAGCTGCTTTCACAGCACAGAACCACCCCTCCTAACAGTGGGCTTGGCAGGCTCCGGCCAGGCAACGTTTCCACCGAGTGGATGAACCGCATGGAGGTGAACGAGTCCCAGTACAACGAGATGTTTGGCATGGTGCCACAGGTGATGCATTCCCACCCCAGTGTTTCTCAGCAGAGCGGCTTGGTTCAAGCAGACACGAAGCACCTGGGAGTGTCCCGGGAGTCTTTGCCCCCCATCATGACTTTCCAGCTGGTTCCCAAGGGCGGCATAAACCAGCAAGCACTGCCACAACAGGCCCAGTCAAACTGCGCTCAGAACATGGCTGGTCCTCTTAGCTCCATGTACCAGATCCCGGATCTAGCCCAGCTGCCCAGCGCCTCGTTCTCCATGGCTGCCATCCCTCAGCAGGATGGGCAGGTGGCTCAGACGGTCCTCCCAGCCTACCACCAGTTCCAGAGCTCGATGGGGAAGTACCCCACGCCTCCCTCACAGCACAGCTGCTACTCCTCGGCCACAGAACGGACTCCTAGCCACAACCGGCACTTACAAGGGGAACACCCATACCTGACTCCATCGCCCGAATCTCCAGACCAGTGGTCAAGCTCTTCCCCACACTCTGCCTCTGACTGGTCCGATGTGGCAACCAGTCCCAGTAACAACCAGCGCGGGCCGGCGGCCGCTCACATGACAGAGCAGCAGCGGAACAACATGCAGGTGTACGCCTGAGGGCTGGCCAAAGTGAAGCCCGATTAAAGTGGACTCCAGAACTCATGAAGGTCTTCCAGGATGGAAATGAAGAACCGTTTTAGTATCCAAGAGTCTTAATGAGCCCAGGATGTTCTTTTGTTGGAGGGACTGTGGTCGCTGTAGGCTTGTATGCTTTTATGCTAAACAGAGAACTGTAGAAGCTGGTGATGGAGAAGACCAGCTGGGTCACTTACAACCAACTCCTGCGCACCTTTGATGTGACTGCTGTCTGCACTGGATTCTCCAGTCTGCTTTTAATATGTGTTCCACCGTTTCTTTGGGGAGACAGCTCTTCAGCTTAATACATCTTGTGGTCATTTCTCCAGAAATTTAGCCAAAACCAGCTTTGTATCCTTATTTTGTTACTCCTTCTGTTACCCACATAACCTCTCTCTGAAGCACCTTCTACTAGTTCTCCTCGAATTCAAGTTGCCTTGTCTTGACACAGCTCAGAGCTGCACCCACATTCCTAGACCCTTCCTTCCCTCGGCCACTCTTGCTCAGCAAGTGAGCCGGACTTCCCAAAACACCTGCAGGTCAAGTGACACCTTCTGTCACGCAGCTTCACCCTTTCCTCTTCAAGAGTCTTTGTCTTATACAGACCCACTAACACCCCTTAGCGTTCTCACTGCCTGCCCCCCAGGTATTATGAGATTATATATACATATAGTCTTTTAGGTTGTTTGTTTTGTTATTTCCCCCCCCTCCAAAAAAAAAACGCTGGTCTGACCTGGTCTTCCCGCTGCAGTGGCCTGTAGGCACATCTCTCCAGTGTTGTATGTCTTCCCTGGGGACACGCCTGACCATTTTTGACACACTACCCTCCCTGTGCCCCCGTCCTGCCAGGTGTGCCCATGACTGCCTTCATGGACTCCCATGCCAGAAGAGATGCACTGCAACTGATACAGGCCTTTTGGGAAGCTCTTGGGATGAGCATGAGTGTTTCAAAAACTGGTAACATGAGCTCCCAGCGTTCTTGCACAGTACTCCCCTCCCCTCCATCCAAGGGTGGCTGTGTGTCCTGTCCTCCAGATACCATATGCTGCCTCTTTATGGGATTATTAAGAAGTGTCAAACGTGTCATTACATGTTTGCAGTGTGTGTCCTCCTGCGTCAGGAATGACATCCAGCCCTTTGAAAAGTGTCCCTTTTGTTCCAGCCCTGGGTCAGAGCTGCCTTGTCTTTCCCTCCCAACAAGGAGGCTGCAGCACTGATTCCCAAGCAGGCTTTCAGCAGCAGCAGTGGTGTGCCTGAAGCCAGGAGCTGGGCTTTCACAGCAGACCAAATAGCTCAGAAACCATTGCCTCATGCAGTTTGGTTCACAGGTTTGGGCTGTCTTGTGCTCTCAGCTTTAGCCTGTGTCGAGATTTCCCAGCTGAGGTGCCCCATGTGCTCTGTGGGACAGTAGTACCATTCATACTGCAGCTCCCCCGATAGTTTTGGAGTAATGGAAGCCAGCTGTCGCGGACCTTAGACAAACAGCTGCTCTTTCTGCTTTGTCTGCAAGAGTAGCGCTTCCCTGAAGGGCTCCGAACCAGTCAGCAGCCGAAGTGAACATTTGTGGGGATGGTTTGCTCCTACCTCTTCAGGGGAACCCTGCAGACACATGTTCCAAAGAGATCGGTGCTGTCGGCTGCTGCCAAAGGACTGAAGGCTGCTCCCCTCCGAGCAGGTCATCCAACACCTTACCATGTACAGTATTGTCTCTGATGTTTCTTTACATTCTAATCAAGAGTAAAAGTTGACTTTTTTTCTTTCAACTTGACTCAATGGTACATGAAGGCAGGGCCTCAGGAGGAGCTGGTTCCCAGGGCCATTGTTTTGGGCTGAAGTTTTTAATTCTGTCTGAAGTTACTGCTTTTTACAATGCACACAGTGTTCCCCGGCACGCTTGCTGCAGTGCACCCCGTGAAGTTTAGCTGCAGCCGACTCAGATCTCCAGGCAGGAGCCTGCAGCCTCCTGGGGGCCTGTCCAGGTACACATTTCACTGCAAATAATGAAGTGTTGCTACATCGATGCTGAAGAAACAAAGGGCTTTTCCTCGTTAGCCCCAAATAACCAAGTGCCTTTTTATATATGTGGCTACCTTTTACAAGATGAGTGCTTTCTGTGGAATGAAGTCAGTTCCGTGCCTGGCCTGTTAATATGATGGCCCTCTGCCTTTCTGTCTTTTTTTTTTTTTAACTACTTGTAAAGATAATATCTCCTTAAGGTGGTATTTTATCTCGTAAGTTGTAGAGTAACCATTCACAGCAGCATTTTCCTATATTAATAATGGAAAATATTTGCTTATTTTTACATTTTTTATAAAAGTCTTTTATGAAAATAGTTGCTGCCAAATGTATAAGCAATTTTTATCCCCAGAATAAAAAGTACGTGCCCAGTGTCTGTGTGCTGCTGTTTTCGTTTGTCTTCCTGGCTACCTTACACAGCCACCAGATTATACCAGTGGTCAGTAGCTGTTCAGATTCTGGCAAGGGGGGACTCCTTGGCATCTTCACAGTCCATGTCAGGAGACAGCTTTTGGGAATCAGGAGTGCTCTGTATCTCAGCAGCGCATGAGCCCTGCCACTTAGACCCCCCCCAAGGGAATTGGAAGCAGCCTGGCTTGGGTGTAGCAGGCGGATTTTGGGTCTCTTGGTTGGCTGAGAAGAGGGGAGCCAAGCAGCTGGACAAGACAGGGAGGGACTGGGATGGGGCCTTTTCTTGGATACTTTGCATAAGGAGTCTCACTTGCCTGTGAGTCTGGGAGGCAGAGAAAGGCTGGGGCGTTTGTGTGGCTTTTAGAAAGGTTGTGAGGAAGTGTGTGTCAGGTGGTGGTTAGTGGGAGCTGTGGATTCATTCGTTCCCTTAGGTCCTGCTTGCTTCCCTTGTCTGTTTGATGTTCTTCTAGCAGGAAAGAGGACCCTCATCGTTGGAGCTGAGGCTGCCTCCCTGGCTTTGTCTTAGCAGCTGATGCATAGAATCCTTAAGGTTGGAAAAACCCTCTAAGGTCAAGTTCTACCATTAATCCAGCACCACCATATTCACCACTAATCTGTGTCTCCAGGTGCCACATAAAGATGTTTTTTGAATGCTTCCAAGAATGGTGAGTCCACCACTTCCTGGGCAGCCTGATCCATTGCCTGACTGCCCTTTCACTGAAGAAATTTTCCCTAATATCCAATCTAAACCTTCCCTGGTACAGCTTGAAGCCATTTACTCTCATCTTGTCACTTGTTACCTGGGAGTAGAGACCGACCTCCACCTGGCTACAGCCTCCTTTTAGGTAGTAAAGGATGATAAGGTTCCCCCCAAGCTTCCTCTTCTCCAGACTAGGAGCATGAAGACGTGTGATTCTCCAGCCTCTGAAACAGGGAATCACAACTCCTCTGTCCTGGTCTCAGACTTGAACAGTTTGACTTGGACAATCAGACAACAAACTGTCAATAGCTGCCGTGCTGTATTTGGAGCATGGAGATTCAACTGAAGCCTTGGACTCCACTAGTGCTCACCTGGCTGTTTTCCAGCTCCTGCTGTGGTCTTGGATGGAGCTGATAGCTAAATTACAACGCCTAGCAGGGGTAAAGCTGCTGGGGGCATTTTAAGGGTTTAATATTCAAACAGCGCAGCTCCTTTATCTTCTGGTAGAGCCAGCTTGGCAAGTCCAAACCTCCGGGAGGCATTCATCCATGTTCTCCCACAGTCTGCACATCTGTGCCAAAGTTTAGCAAGCTCTGCTGAGCCTCGCACAGCTGCGTCGAGTTCACTGGTGCTCAGGCTGAGACTTGAAGCTGCGACTCCTTGGGAACAGCACATTCCTCTTCCCCAGCCCGGGATGGCCGAGGGCTTGTGGAAACTTGCTGTGTTGCATCCAGATATGCCTAACTGAGCCAGCCAGGCACGGAGCTGGGGCATCACTTACCTAACCAAGAAGTAGAGGAGGAACCTCAGGCTCCTTTGGGGAACTTTTTCACAGTTTTTCATAAATCAAGGGTGGAGCCCTGTTTTCTGTGGGATTACTGTGTTTCTAGAGTTTCCCCATTAGTCAAGGCAGCTATTCTCTGGAGGGTTGTTTCTTTCAGAACTGATAGCAGGCAGCAGCTGTGTTTGGACACAAGAAGGCTTTACACCTTTGATCCCAGAGGGTGCCTAGCAAGCAGCAGCAGCTGTATCCTGGCTGTGTGCGTGAAGGAGATGGATCTGACCCACCTCTCTCTCTGGGGCAAAAGCCAGGCCTGCCTCTGCATGCCAGCATGGAGCTGTTCCCTGTGGGTGCAGCAGTATTCACTGTCTGCATGTTTCGGCAAATGCTGCCACAGAGGAGATGCCTGGAGTACCTGGCTCGATCCTCACAGTAAGTTCTCCATGTTGCGGGAAGCAGGGCTCAGCTCTGGGTCTGGATCCTCTGTAGGTAGCTGCCTCCTTGGTAGCTCCTAGTGGCCTCCTCCAAGGGTTTTAGGGAGGTTTGGGAGAAGGAGAGCCAGGCATTGGCTGGAGCTGGCAGAAGCAGAGTGCTGGGCAGGAGTTGGCAGCTTTGCAGGAGCCACGGGACAGGCAGCAGGATGAGCTTTCAAAGCCACTTTGGTACATTATGAGCCAGGGAAGCGACACTCCAGAGCGGCATGTTTGCAGCAGTAGGGTAGAGAACTCCAGGTGCCTCGCACATGGGCAGAGGACTCTCGGGGTGAGGAGCAAGGACCACAGCAGAAAAGGCTGTGCCTTTCCTTGCCGAAGGGTTCCAGCTGCTGGGGCCGGGGGGCAGCCCACCTCTGTGGCTCTATGCCAGCAGCAACCTCCCCAGAGCTGGGCTGCAGGTTCCCCCCGTGGGGCAGGGGCAGTGGGGGGCTGCTGCTCCGGGACTTGCCCCCTCCTCCTGGAGGGACGCAGAGTGATAAAGCCCTGCGTCACCGCCGGGCACGAGGGCTGGGCACCCGCACCGCTATCTGATGGCACCCGCCGGCCCCCGGCTGCAGTCTGTTCCCACATCCCGTCGTCCTGCATCCTGCTCACAAACATCCCCCGGCAGTTCAAACAAGGGCGGTGTGTGGGTGACGCATGGCAGAGCTGGGCAGGGTGTGGGGCCCGGCGGGGTGCCATCCCTCAGCTGGGGGACACGGGCAGTGCCAGAGGGTGGTCCCCGTGTCCCGACCGCTCACCGCAGGGATGCTCTGTCCGGGATCAGGAGTTCACCCCCGGGGCTCACCCCTGCCAGCCCCCGGTCCAGCCAGGGCGGAGCCAGCGGGCATCCCTGTCACGTGCCAGGCTGCTCTCAGCCGCAAGATTATCTCTGTATCGCGGGAGCAATTTATGATAATTGCAGGGGGTTTATTGACCAACTAGGACAGGCTCTTCCTCTCTGCTTCTGGAGATATGTTAAATACAAACAGAATTGTAGATATGGGCAATTTTCCAGCAAAGCAGGGGGGATGAAGGGGAGTCAGCAGTAAGACTTTTATGGTGAGAATCACCTGAGCTGGGCAAACAGTGATGCTGATGAGCACCAGGCTATAAAGGGCAGCTCCTCTCTTCTCCTCTCCCAGCGACCCACGACAAGCCGCTATTCCTCCGCATCTCCAGACAACAGGTGAGGAAGAGGACTACCACAAGACCACAGGAGCTGATCCCAGCCCTGGCAGCTCCCGGGGGACCTGAGCTCTGCCCTTTTCTGGATGGGGCAGGCTGCGATGATGCATTTTTCAGCCCTGCTTTGACTTTTGTCACTGCTTCTTTGAGGGGAAGACAAGCTGAGTCTGCAAATTGGCCCCAGTGCCCAGGGATTAGCCCACATAAAGGGGGACTGCGCTGATGCAGCTGATTTTTCTCCCCGGCCCGGGCAGGACTACGAGCTCAGGGTAAAATGGTGCTGAGCACATAGTCCCTGCAGCCCTACTGGGCCCGGCTCTGCCTGTGCCATTGCTGCTGCTGCTGCCCCAGGGCAGGGCTGGGGTCCCCTGCCCCGTGCCCGTGGCAGCACTCTCCCCATGTCCCCACAGAGCAGCTTGGCTCACCCAGATGCCTCCTGCCGAGCCTGGGACTGTTGGGGCCAGTATGGGCTAGGGACCCCAGCCGTGCCTGGGACATGGGGTATGGGCATGGGACGCTGACCTGTGCCAGGGAGGGGAGAGGGAGGTACAGCCTGCCGTCTCTTCCACATGGCTGAAAGGGGCCAGATTCAGCCCACAGCAGGTGGGTTTGCACTCTCTGGGGGCAGGTGGCATCCTCTGTCCCCAAGGGACCTCGTGTGATCTCCGCGAGACTTTACAGGGATCAAGGAGGATGGTGGCAGCAGCCAGACTCGCCCTCCTGCTGCTGGGCTGCATGGGGCTCCTGCAGCCAGCCGGTAAGTCCCATGGCTCGGGGGACAGTAGTGGGACCAGGGGGGAGCCATGCTCCTCTCCAGCCAGCAATGCTGGCTGTCCTCCATCCCTCCCCACTGCTCTCCATCTGCAGCTGGCAGGTACATAAACTACTGCCCCGATGGCTGGTCCTATTACAAGCTCAACTGCTTCAAGTACTTCTCTGATGTCCAGACCTGGGAAGAGGCTGAGGTAAGCCCACTGGGGCATACAGGTGGATGGGGACTCCCAATCTCCTTGAGGTGCCCTGGCACTGACAGCTCTCCCTGCAGAGGCGGTGCCAGGCCACCCAGGACGGCGCCCACCTCGCCTGGGTGGAGGACAAGCAGGAGGCCATCACCCTGCGGGAGGCCATCTCCTACTACCAGCGCGTGCAGCCCGTCTGGCTCGGGCTCCACTACAATGAAGAGGTGAGGCAGGGGCTACAGGGGTGATGGGGGGCTGGAGGACAGCAGAGCCATGACTCTGAACCTCCTCTCTCTTCACAGAGCCAGGCCTGGAAGTGGGCAGGTGGGGACACGTACAGCGTTGCCAGTGGGCTCTCTGGAAATGGTGCCCGACCAGGGAAATGCGGCATGTTGACCCACCAGAGCAGTGAGTACCCAGACCCCACACCCACATTCAGTGCCTGCTCTTGGCTGGCATTCCCCCCCTCCCTCCTCCTCTGGGTCCTGGCCCTCTGGGGTGGCTGCAGTGGGCACAGCGGGTGCCCCTGTTCTAACCGTGGGCCCCACCAACTCCTGGCCCGTCTTTCCAACAGGTTTCAGTCTGTGGTCCAGCGCCAACTGCGCCCAGAAGCATCACTACCTCTGCAAGTTCACCCCCTTGCACTGAGCCCAGCCCCTGGCCCGTGGGGGACCCCGTGCCAGGAATGTTCCTCCCGTGCCACCTCTGCTCCTCTCCGCACAATTTCTAAAAATATATCTATAAAAAAAGAAGCATGCAAGTGCTGTGTGAGCTTGGTGCTGGTGCAAAGCCCTGGGCTGGTCCAGGAAGGGGAGAGGCAGGTGCTTCCACGGCTCTCCCAAGCTTCCCCACTTCCAGGGGCTTCAGCACTGCTGGTGCTCGTAGAGCTGTTTGGGGATGAGTCCCCAGGAGCTGCAGGGCCAGTGGCTCTCCTGTCTGCGTGCTCATGTTTGCTCATCCCCAGCCCCCTGGTGCCAAACTCGACAGGTGTCCCTGGGGAGCAGGTGAGGGAAGAGGAGTGTCCCCGGGGTGCAGGTACAGAGACCTGGGGCACAGAAGTGGGTGGGGATCGGAGCTGTTGTCGGTGTGCAGGCGGGTGCAGACAGCTCCACAGGGATCTGGGGGCTGCGACGCTGCCCATGGCCACGTTGACAGCACCACCGGGACCAAAGGTCCCTTCTTGTGTCACTATAATGTTGCCACAGGCATCACGTGGCTGTTTGCTCTGCTGCTTTGAAGGTGGCTCTGCCCTCACCCAGCTCAGGGGGCTTTTACCCCCCCGGAGCCGTGGCACGTGTCAGACGTGGACTGCGCCCTGGGCAGCACGGGTGGTGCCAGCACCGAAGACCTGGCCGCCCTCTGCTCCCTCCCAGGACCTCGGGGGCAATCGGGGAGGCCACACAGCACCGCGCTCACTGCACAGTGACCGCAGCTGTGCCGGCGAGCCGTGAACACCGGGGCTGCCCCCGGCGGGGCTGCGGAAGAGCCCGTCCCGCCGCTCAGCCCCGACTCCAGCCGAGCGCGTCCCCGGGCTTTGGGGCACAGGACGGAGACACCTCACAGGCTCCCCCCTCCGAAGCCCAGCTGCCCCTGTTGTGTTGGCTGGCGCTCGGCGACCTTTGAGCGCCAGGGTCCGGCACGCTGATAAAGGCCGGGAGGGCCGTGCCGAGCTGCCCACGCAGTTTATAAAAGCACCACGTAGGGCCCGTCCCGCTGTCCATCTGTCCTGCCGCTCGTCCTTCCATCCGTGCGGTGGCGGGGGCGAAGATGTTGCGCTTGGTGGGCCGTGCCGTGCGCTGCTGGGGGGCCAGGTGGGCACCACCGGGGCCAGAACAGGCACCCCGGGGGGCCCAGCACCCCGTGGCCTTGCAAAGGGCATGGTGAGCATCCACGTGGGTTGGGCAGGTGGGAGATGCAGTCAGGGCAGGGGTGGGGAGCTGTCTGAGGTCTTAAATCTTGCTGGGGAAGGGGATCCCCTCCCTCCTCCCTGGCAGCACTGCCAGGCACAGGGAACTAGTAGGGATTTGGGGTGCTCCCAACCTGGGCTGCTCGCTGGTGGCATCTCCCCAGGACCACCCCCGTGTCCTCAATGCTCAGGGCTACCACAGGAATGTCACCGCTCCCTCTGCCCCACAGCCTCTCCAGTGCTGCTGGAACCGGTGCCTGGCCCAAGGATGTGGGTATCCTGGCGCTGGAGGTGTACTTTCCTGCCCAGTACGTTGAACAGGAGGAGCTGGAGCGATATGATGGTGTGGAGGCTGGCAAGTACACACGGGGCTTGGGCCAGAAGCAGATGGGCTTCTGTGCTGCCCATGAGGACATCAACTCCCTGTGCCTGACGGTGGTGCAGCGGCTGGTGGAGCGTGGGCGCCTCTCCTGGGATGCCATCGGCCGCCTGGAGGTGGGCACTGAGACTGTGATTGACAAGTCCAAGGCTGTCAAGACGGTCCTCATGCAGCTGTTTCGTGACTCGGGCAACACTGACGTGGAGGGCATTGACACCACCAACGCCTGCTACGGGGGCACAGCCTCGCTCTTCAACGCGGCTGCCTGGGTGGAGTCCAGCGCCTGGGATGGTGAGTGCAGGCAGGGACTGTGCCACGGGGCTGGATGCTGGGTGGGTGCCATGGAATAGGGGGAGGAAGGCAGAAGGTGGCCTGAAACCCACAGATCCTCTAGCAAGCTTCAAAGGGAGCCGCTGCCCCTCCAGGCTCTCCATCACCCCTGTTTCTTGCTTACCTTGTCTGTGACACGTGGCATCATGGAGATGGGAATATACAAGGGCCATGGTGTGGAGGCTTCCACCTGCCGATGGCCCTGCCAGTCCCTCTCTCCTCCCCCAGGTCGCTACGCCGTGGTGGTGTGTGGGGACATTGCTGTCTATGCCACGGGGAACGCGCGGCCCACGGGAGGTGCTGGTGCCATTGCCATGCTGGTGGGACCCAACGCCCCACTGGTGCTGGAGAGAGGTCAGTGTCACGAGACCCTGGGGATGGTGAGCTGATGAGTGCTGTCCCTGGAGGCTGTGCATCCATGTCCCAGCCCTGGGCAGAGCTTCTCAGCTCCAGTAGCACTGGCTCTGCCAGACCCTGATGGGTACTCCTGGATGCCTGGCTAGCCACATCCCTGTGGGAAGCTGGTGGATGTCAAAATTGGTGTGGCAGGCAGCACTCCTGGGTGCTTGTTATTGGACTCCCTGACAGCAGGCCCTCCCTGTGCCCCCAGGCCTGCGGGGAACCCACATGGAGCACGCCTATGACTTCTACAAGCCAGACCTGTCCTCCGAGTACCCGGTGGTGGATGGGCAGCTCTCCATCCAGTGCTACCTGCGAGCACTGGACCGCTGCTACGCCGTGTACCGACGGAAGGCGGAGAGTCAGTGGCAGCAGGGTAAGTGGAAGCACCCCTAAGGTTCCCATCCCATCCCCCTGGATGCTGGTGGACCCATGTTGCCTTCCAGCTGGCATCCAGAGGCCCTTCACCCTTGATGACTTCAAGTACATCATCTTCCACACACCCTTCTGCAAGCTGGTGCAGAAGTCTGTGGGGCGGCTGCTGCTGAATGACTTCTTGGCCTCCCCTAACCCCGACGTGGCCTCCGGCCTCTATAAGGGGCTACAGTCTTTTCGGTGGGTCCCTGCGCTGTGTCCCCCATCCCTCAGCCCAGGCAGGGATTTGCCAGTTCGAGGTTTGAGCCAGCCTCTCTCTGGGCAGTGGTCTAAAGCTGGAGGACACCTACACCAGCAAGGAGGTGGAAAAGGCATTCCAGACAGCCAGCCAGGACATCTTCAACCAGAAGACCAAGCCCTCCCTGCTCCTCTCCTCCCGCAACGGCAACATGTACACACCATCCATGTATGGCTGCCTGGCCTCCCTCCTGTCACAGTAAGTCCCCTAAAATGCTGGCTGAGTGGGAGGGAGGAGGTCATTTTGGGGAGGGCAGACCCTGGCTGGCTGGAGGGGGAGGTGCCAGCCCTCATCTCCTCCCTCCTCAGCAGAGACCTGACAATTTCATTGCACCCAACCCCCAGCATGGAGGCATCCCACTCTGTGCCATCTCCCTGCCAGCCTTTTCATCCCAGCTTGCTGGAGCTGGGCCAGCACATAAAGCCCTTCTGTTGTTGCTGGGAGGATGAAAACCCTGTTGTCATGACCCACAGAACAAGTGGCCCCACGGGAAAGGAGCCATGGGAACAGACAAGCCCTGGGGGGAACAAAAGCGTAGTCCCTGGCACCACTGCACTCCAGGGCCACACACCCTTGGACATGAGGCCCCAAGACACAAGGAGCCCCCTGTCTGTGAAGGAGGCAGGCCCCTACACCACCCCCAGAGCCCTGCATGCCCCTCACCCCAAATCTCCTCTAACCCTTCTAATCCACTGCTGCAGGTCCTCAGCCAAGGACCTGGCTGGCTCCCGAATTGGTGCCTTCTCCTATGGCTCGGGACTGGCTGCCAGCATGTTCTCCTTCCGTGTCTCACAGGATGCAGCCCCGGGTGAGCCCCAAGGGAGAGAGGGACTGGGAAGGGAGGGCAGCGTGGGGCTGTGGGGCCCAGGGCTGCCAGTAGTGCCATCTCACTCGTGGGGTGCCCGTTGCCAGGCTCACCCCTGGACAAGCTGATCTCCAGCCTGGCTGACCTGCCGGCTCGCCTGGACGCTCGCAAGCGCGTGGCCCCGCAGGACTTCGCGGAGATCATGAAGCGACGGGAGGAAACCCACCACTTGGGTGAGTGGGGCTGGGGGGATGTGACACCCCCCCACTGGGATCCCATGACACCGCTGAGCATCACTGCCTTCTTCCTGCAGCTGACCACGCTCCCCACGGCTCCCAGGCGGATCTCTTCCCTGGAACCTGGTATCTGACGCGGGTGGATTCCAAGTTCCGCCGTGAATATGCCAGGAAGCCCATCTAGAGGGGACCAGAATCGTGAGCCCTAGGAAGGGGGATGCTCTCTTTCCCGCTGTCATCCCTGCTCATCTCCAAATCCAGGGCTGCCTTCTGTGGGAAACTTCACCTTGGATGACTGGGGAATGGCCAGTGGCGCCTTGGGCCCCAGAGCTGGTGGAGACTGCGGCTCTTCTGCGAACACCTGGGCAGTGCAGGGGAATAAAGGTGTGGATGGGAGGGGGCAGCAGCCCGGCTCTGGCTCCTGGTCTTGAGTGGTCTCCTCCCACCCCGGGACACTCCCCTTAAAAACAGCCCCTTACAGGATTTATCCCATAGGTACCCAGTGTTGGCCACCTGCCCCGTTAGACATGTGGCTCAGTAACCCCCATTATCCCAGGATGGGAGTGTTCCCTGGCTTTTTGGGGGAGCCAAGTAAAACCCAGCCTCCAGATTGTGGGTGGTTAAAATCCATCTTCCCTGTGAGGTCACTAAAGTGAAACATTCTCATGGCAAACCCCAGGGGCAGGAGGGAGTAGGCAACGCAGGGACTCGTGGGAGGGCTCATCCCCCTTCCAGCTCTGTCCTGGCATGGGACTGTGGCCAGACAGCGGCAGAGACCTTTGCACCCTTCAGCAAACAGCAGCAGGGTTGGGAAGTGGGAAGGGCAGGAGGGAGGGGATTTGGGGTTGAGGACAAAGGACCACATAGACAAGGCATCACATGCTCTCTCCTTCTAGACCCTTTATTGAGTGTGGGGCCACCCCAAACTCAGTGTGGGGGTCAGGGACAGCTGGCTCCAATGCTTCCCCAGCTAGGGGAGGGTCCAGGTGCTTCGGCCATGGGGGGAGTCCTTGTTGACAGTTGGAGTCTACAGCAGGTGGAGCTGGAAGACTTCTGTGACACATGGCTTCAGCTCGCTGAGGTTGGACAGGGGAGCTGAGAGCCCCACGATGCTCCACTGCTCCCCTCCCACTGTGCCAGAGCTGTGGTAGAACTGGAGCTGGACCCCCGTCTTGCCCAGCAGCCCTGGGAAGGAGGAGAGGGATTAGGGACCACAGGCTGCCCCACAACTCAGCAGGGAGCTGAGCTCTTCCCACCCCAACACCCCTCAATGGTCCTTTCTTCCCCCACACCAAGTCCTTTGCTCCACATCACCCAGCCCCCTGCCCAAGCCCCCCATCCATCTCTCCTGTCCTTGCTGTTGCAGCGGCTCAGCTCTGGTTCAGATGCAGGGCCCCGCCAGGCTGCTCCCCTGCTCGGGGCTGGCACAGGGAGCTCACCCATCAGCGTGGCCAGAGCAGTGGGATCGGAAGCTTTGGCTCTGTAGATGAGGAGAGGGCCAGACAGTGGGGCTGGCTGCTTGAAGGTGGCCCCGTTGATCTCCCGCAGCACTGGGGTGCTGCCCTGCACCGTCCCTGTCACCCGGTGTGGGGTGCCCTGCAGGGACACCTGCACCAAGCCAGTGCTGCTGTCGGGCTCGGGGGACACGTCGCTGTGGGTGGTTGTGACCTGTCGGAGACACGTGAGTGCTCAGTGCCCAGGTCCTGCCTGTGGCAGGGTATGGGGAACGGATGTCCTCGGGGGCACACCAGGGAACGTCCCCCAGCCTGAGTGCTGCATTAGCAGCCTTGTAGGGTGTCCCCAGGCTCATGCCACTTGGTGAGGAAGGGCAGGGTCTGGATGCACCAGGCTGACCGTGCAGAGGCCAGGTGTCCACGCACCTTCAGCCCAGCCTCCTGGGCCAGCAGGGTGGCATTCACCAGGGTCACCTCCTTCTGTGTCCCTCCGGCCAGCATGCCCACAGCCACGGCAGGTGTCAGGTAGCTCCCGGCCTCCCGCAGGGGTGTCCCTGGGGTGCAGGGAGGCAGCAGGGGTGGATGGGCCAGCAGCAGAGAGGTCAGCCCCGCACTGGAGCAGCCAGCCTGGAGCTGGTCCTTCCACCACCCAATCCATCCATCTGTCCCTACTCCCACCCTCCCCTCCATCCATCCCCACGCACCCCTGTGCTCCTGTCCCACCCTCAACCACCCTCCTGTCCATCCTCTCTCTTGGCTGCCCTCCCACCCATCCAGGCCAGAGGTCCCTGCACACCCTTCCTGCCTGGCTCACCTAGGGTGCAGACCTGCAGGCTGCCCTGCACTTGCTTGCCCACCATGTGCAGCACCATGCCCAGGGCCCGGGCCAGGGCAATCCAGGGCTTGGTCTGGGGTGCAAAAGCCTTGCTGAGAGCCTGCCCATTAACCTGTGAGGGAGAGCAGGGTGAGCAGTGAGAACCTGCCAGTGAGTGCCCTGGGTTGCTCCCAGTGCACCCATGTGTTACAGATGGGGAAACTGAGGCACAGAGGTCAGGTGCCCAGTGTGAGGACTCACTACACCAGTCAGCCCCTTCCCCGTGGCCATATCCACGATCTGCATGGCAATTTCCTTGCCGCAGCGGCTCTGTGCCTCCCGTGTGCTTGCACCCAGGTGTGGGCAGGAGATGACGTTGGGGTGGTTCACCAGGTCACGGTCCTTTGGGGGCTCCTGCAGACACAGTTCCATCCTGCCATCAGCCCCCAGCACCCATCTGGGAGCTCAGAGTGGGGGACATTTACTCTCCTTCCTTTGCAAGGAGGGAAGCTGAGGAGGGCTATGCCAGGTCCCAGTCCTGCAGAGTTTGCCAGGCTGCCTTGGCCTGGCTTGGGCAGAGTTAAGGTGATACTGAGACAAAGCAAAACTCGGGGGTTCCCACAGCCCCACTCACCTGTGTGAAGACATCAAGGGCAGCCCCGCCACACTGCCCTGACTGCAGTGCCCGCAGCAGCGCGCCCTCGTCCACGATGCCACCGCGGGCACAGTTCACCACCTGCACGCCACGGCGGCACTTGGCGAAGGTGCTGTCATTCAGGAGCCCTGTGAAGGGAGGGCTGTGAGCAGCAGGGCTCTGCCCCAACTCTCCCCAAACCTCCCTGTGCCAGTGCCCACTCCATACCTGTGGTGGAGGGCAGCAGTGGCGTGTGCACTGTGATGAAGTCACAGCGGGGCCAGATCTGATCCAGCGGCAGCTGCTCCACACCAAAGGTGGCTGAGACTTCGGGGGTGATGATGGGGTCATAGCCTATGGTCTGAGGCAGAGCAGGCACTCACTCCTGCAGCCTGGCACAGTGGCTTTGGCTGGGCTAGAGGGTCCACTATGCCCATCACTCCTCCTGGACCCATTTCCTTACCTTCATGCCAAAAGCCTGCATGCGGGTGGCCACCTCCCTGCCGATGCGTCCCAGCCCCAGCACAGCCAGCGTCTTCCCGTTCAGCTCCATGCCCATGTACTAGGGTGCACAGTAGAGCATAAGCGAGCACACCCCACGTGGCCACCCACCACCCACAGGTGCTTCACCTGCCTCCTACCTTCTTACGATCCCACTTGCCCTCCTTCATGGAGGCAGCTGCCTGTGGGATCTGCCTATAAAGGAGGCTGTGGTCAGCATGGGGCAGGGGGCTGCAGGGTGCATGTCTGTGCCTCTCATCCTGCCCTGCACTCACCTGGCCAAGCACATGATCATCCCACAGGTGAGCTCTGCAGCACTGAGGCTGTTCCCAGTGGGCGTGCTGGGAATGGAGAGTGGTGTTACTTGTGTGTGTGACCCGGGCTGACAGGGGTCTGCACCCCGTGGAGGTGGAGATATGCAGGGTGGTCCAGGGGTGCCATGGGTGGGGATGGCACCCTACTGAAGCTTTCCCTGCCTCCCCAGGAGCACAGGCAGGCATGTCCCTGCACTCCTGCTCTTACTTCATGACCAGGACACCCTTCCTGGTGGCTGCTTCCACGTCCACGTTGTCCACACCGGTGCCTGCTCTGCCCACCACCTGCAGCCTCTCTGCTGCCTCCAGCACCTCAGCCGTGACTTTGGTGGCCGAGCGGACGATGAGCCCATCGCAGTCCTAAGGGGTGACAGACACGGCGAGTAGGACCAGGGCCAGGGCTGGTGGTCCTGGATCATCCACGGGGACAGCCGCTGCCGGGGCCGGAATCCACCGTGCGAAACTGGCCGGGCTCTTGCATCAGACGGGAGGCGGGGACCAGTCGAGGGGGTCCGCTGCAACCCAGGACCGGCCCGCTGCGCCCACTCATCCAGGCACTCACCCACCCACCCACGCGTGGGTGCAGCCCTGCCTCACCCGGATCTCCCGCAGCAGCTCCTCCTTGCTCAGCCCGGGCTTCTCCTGCACTCGGAGCCCCCCGGCCTCCAGGATCTCTCGGCAGCAAGGGTCCAGGCTTTCGCTGATCAGCACTTTCTGCAGCTTCCCCAGCGCCATGGCGGGACCGGCCCGGACGGGACAGGGATGGACGGGACGGGACCGGGGTGCCGGCTTTCTCCACTCTCTGCTGAGAGACTTCTGCTACCCCTCCGTCGGGCTAAAAGAGCTGCGAGCGGTGCACGTTTTTCGGGCTCATTGGGTCCCGTGTCCATAATCCCACCTCCTTCCCTTCCCCTCCCCGCCCCAACCCGCCCGGGCCCCCCCTCATCCCTCCCGCCCCCGAGGGGAGGGAGGGAGGAGGCGGAGGGGAGCAGGGCCGGCACTGGGCCGGGTCCCCCAGCAGCCCCAGAGCGAGGGGAGGGTGTGCCCCAGCAGGCCTCCGTGCGTCGGGGAGCCACGAAGCCTGGGGGAGTGGAGGGTAGGGTGTCCCGACCCCGCGCACCACGTCCTTGCCTCAGTTTCCCCGTCCCGCACATCCCAGCGAGGCAGGAGGGGAATAGCAGTGGCAGCCACGATGGTGCCGTTCGCTTCCCTACAAGCTGGGGGTGCCGCTGGCAAGGGAGCAACCCGACCCCAGCCCATGGCAAGCCCGGCCATGCACTTCCCAGCTCGCCCAGGAATGGGGGTTCCCCAGACCCCGCAGCGCAGAGGTGAGGCAGGGCCATGGCCCCTGCTCGTCCCCAGCATTGCGCCCGCTGTTGAGTAATGCCTTCGATAAGGGGCCAGGGGCACGGGGCCAGCCCTGGCCACTGGCTCCCAATGACGTGGGGTGCATGGGAGCCACCCAGCAAACGCCCTCCATGGGGCAAGAGCCGTGTGGCTGTGTCCAGTGACCTCTCAGTGGGAAGTGCTGACTCTGGGAACACCATGGGACTGGGCACAGCCCAGCATGCTGGATGGCGAGGGATGGAGGCTGTCCCCTCGCCCATGGGGCCAAACCTTCACAGGGCACTCGGACCAGACACACCCCAGGTCCTGCCAACAGGGAGCCAGGCCTTCCTTCCATCACTTTCCATACAGTGGGGGTGGGCAGAACGGACACGGTGCTCCCAAGCTGGGTCCTGATGGGACTGAGCCCTTCCCCAGGCTCTGCATGCTGCAGATCTGGACCAGACTGCCCTGTGTGAGACCTTGGTGACTCCAGAGGCCGTTAAACCCAGCAAAGCCCAAGAGGTGGGCAGACACGAGGTGGCCAGGATGGGATAACGGCCCTCACCATAGGCAGCACAGCTGAGGTGGGGGAGCCCAGTGCTATGTACACCCTGGAGAGATGTACAGCCTGGCACTACCCATACGCAGCACTACGTACACTGCGACCACAGCCAGGGAACAACCGTGACGCCAGAGCGGGGAAAGTCCAGGGCAGCCAACACAGGGGGAGAGATGCGGTCAAGGGCATCGGCTGGTGAAATCTGCAGCACAGTCACAAAACAGCCCCCAACACAGAGCAGTGTGAGCCGGTGACCGGGACGGGGCTCCCTCTCCACAATCTTAGGTGTGGCGTGTGCTGGGGGCACCCACACTGAGGGACTTGCTGTGGCTGGGACACAGCCCGTGGCACCGCAGCTCTCAACACAGCCCTGAGCCGGCCCTCAGCTCCGTTTTAACCATTAGGGCCTTGCTCAGGGTGCCCGTCGACCCAGCATCCCCACGCCCTGCTCCCCGTGCCGCCACCGCCTGGGCTTGCCCAGCGCCTCCGAAGCTGCTCTCCCACGCCTGTGGCATTGATTGTGCGGAGGCCACGCGTAGTCAAGCCACTGCTGCCTCTGGCATCGTATTTGCCGGCTTTTCCCGGTCTGTTGGTGCCCTCTCCTGGGTTGCGTGTCCAGAGGCACAGCCCTACAGCGGCCCTTGCCGCGGACCTGCTGGGACACGGGGGGGTGCTGGCGGGGCGGCGGTGCCGGCAGGCATGTCCCCCCACCCCCTGCCCTCCAAGGGAGCCAGCTGGAGGGAACCCAAAGGCTGGAGGGGCCCCAAAGCTGGCAGGGCCAGCAGTATGGGTGCCCGTGGGGACAGGGGCTGTGGTGGCTGATAAGTCACAACCAGGATGCAGTGAAGGGGTTAGGGGGACATGGCACCCTTCTGCTGACCCCCTTAGTACCAGGTGCAAAGAGTAAGAAAGTTGGCAGAAAACAGACCCCCACCTGTGTTCCAGCTGGTCCTCAAAGATCAGAGGGGCCAGAGACAGCTGGGCTGAATTTCTGAGTATAATAAATTTGGCACTATAGGTCGTGTTCAACAGGAACTTCCACAAGCACAGATTAACATACAGTGCAGTTTATTAATTCAGCACCATAGGTCTGGTTATGTTCCATAAGAACCTTTTTTGATCACAGATTCATAAGTACTGCAGTTTATTGAAGCAGCAGAAATACAGATATGGAATTGTTGTTGATAAACTCACCAGTTGCAATAGAGCTCTTATAGTAACAATAATGTTGTGTTAGCCAGGGTAATGATAATAAAAATTGTATGCAGATACTTACTAAGAAGTCAGGAGGAGGGAGAGGAGAGTAGCCCATCACTGTCTTCAAAGTATTTTAGGATCTTCCTCCTAACCAGGTAAAATTTCTACCCTGTTTATATACAGCCCAATCTTCTTACCCCTACTCCACTGTTATGTAGAGCATGATCTAAGAGTTGAGTAATAGAGTCATACAAGTGGTAGCATGTACTTCGTTAAGCTTATCAGCATATGCAGGAAGTGTATTTTAATATTGAAATGACCCTTGAATCAGAAAAGAAAGTATTTTTTTGGCCATGGTGTTCTTTACATTCCTGATTGTATGACTTTGTTCCTTTCATCAGACCCAAAGCAGGACCATCCCATCTCCACAGGAGCTCCTCCTTCAGTCAGCTCATCCTTTCTTGACATCATCTGTGCCTCTATTCCATCCACACGGGTAACACAGAGGGTGTACAGTGTAGGCCATGGATCGTAACCCTTAGCCCTTGCCTGGGTCCTCTGTCAGCATCCCACACCAGGGTCCTGGATGGGCTCTGCTTGGTGGCAGGTGGGAGGGCCATGGGGGACAGCTGGGGAAGGGGATGTAGAGGTGCAGGACAGAGGGGAATGGGGCCAAGCAATGAGGGAAAGGGCAGGGGCAGAACTGGTATTGGAATGACAAGTAGGGAAATTAATTAGGGGGGTCAAAGGAGACTGAGGTTATTGGAGTCGGGATTGGGAGTGGCACAGGAGAGGAAAGGGAAGGGGGAGGAGATGGGGGATATTGTTAGTCTGCAGTGGTGGGTGTTCAAGGGGGTTTATGGTGATGGTGGGATCAAGGGGGATCAAGGGATAC
Organism: Platyrinchus mystaceus; assembly: GCA_035041135.1. Taxonomy (NCBI): domain Eukaryota; kingdom Metazoa; phylum Chordata; class Aves; order Passeriformes; family Tyrannidae; genus Platyrinchus; species Platyrinchus mystaceus. Next base: position 30,006,711 of record JAWWLV010000005.1, on the reverse strand, counting down.
AGAGATGTCCCAGTAGAGGACTGGGAAGTCATGAACAATTAGAGAGCGAGGGTGTTGTGGGGCTGGAATGGTACACGGGGGGGAGGGGGACTTACAGGGTTCTGGGAGTGGCAAAGGGAATTGGGGGTGTCAGGTCTTCCAAGGAAGGGGATGACAAGGAGGACTGAGGGATAACTGGGGTGTCAGGATAGATGGTTGGGGGTGCCATGGGGGATCTTGGCTAATTAGGTGTCTTTTGGGGAGACTGTGAGGTTGGAAGAGGAATTGGGAGTTTGGAAATCATGGATTGTTTCTGGGGGACTGAAGTGTGAGGAAGGATTGGGGCTCAGTCCAGAGGTACTGGCCGGAGTGGAGGGTTGGGGTGGATGTGTCAGCCGGTACAGGATGGCTGTGTGGGGGGATTGGGGGGATGAAGGAGGGATGGAGGAACCAGGGAGAGGGCGGAGGGAGGGAGCGGGAAGGGATGGAGAGGGACGGAGCGGGGAAGGACATATGGGGGGGCAGAGGGAGGGATGGAGGGAGGAAAGGAAGGATGCGGGGTCAGAGGGAGAGAGGGAGGGAAGGATGGATGAAGGATGGAGGCAGGGAGGTGGAGGAGGGGATTTAGCGGCGGGCGGAGCCGGCCGGTGCCGCAGAGCCGCCTCCCCAGCGCACGCTGGGGCGGCTCGGCGGTGCCTGCGGAGACGCGGCGGCTCGGCCCGGTGCCACCGGTGGCCGGCCCGGTGCTGCCCGGCCCAGCGCGGCGGAGCCCGGCGGGGCAGGATGCGAGCCCCGCGGCGGAGGTGAGGAGCGTGTCCGTGTGTGCGGGTGTCATCCGCGGGTGTGCGTCCGTGGGTG
>JAWWLV010000005.1:29961715-30005774 GCA_035041135.1 Platyrinchus mystaceus | reverse complement strand
GGATGCGAGCCCCGCGGCGGAGGTGAGGAGCGTGTCCGTGTGTGCGGGTGTCATCCGCGGGTGTGCGTCCGTGGGTGTGCGGGTCGGGACGTCCGTGTGTCCCGGGCACGCGGAGGGGCTGCCTAGACCTAGGACACCCGTGGGGGCTGCGTGTGCTCACGATGGGCTGTGGTGATGCCACGGCAGGTTGAGGCCCAGGTAACCCCCGGCATCAGTGTCGCCAGGATGCGGCTGGGATGCGGCCGGGATGCGGATGTGCTACTTCGGGGCTGTACGGGCCCGAAACCCCCTATCCCAAGCCCCATTCCCTTGGGCCGTGGGTGTCCCTGCCTGTTGCTGTGGTCCTGAGGGCTGGTGCTGGTGACAGGGCTTTAGGACCCTGGGCTCTCACTCGGCCCTGCATTGGGCAAGCCCAGGAGTGCTGCTGGGCACCCAGCTGAGGGTTTTGGGGGAGCCACTGCTGTGCGTGAAAGGGATAGGGGTCCCTCGTCTAGCACTGGCGGCACGCTGGTGTTTGCTCCCCTGTGCCGTGGGGACCTGTGAGTGTCAGAGCAATGTGTGTGTGCTAGGTGAGAAGGCAGGAGCTGTAGGGTCCTGCGGGACCCTGGGCTTGTGCCTGCACCAACACTGGGTTCTCTTCGGTCACTGGGCAGGTGGGCTTTGCTAGGAGGTGCTGAGCCAAGCCTGGCCCTGAAAGAAGGGCTATGGTTCAGGGTGCTGGTGCAGGGAGCTTGGTTTGCTCCATCTCCCCAGCCCCGCTTTCATCCTCCTTTCTATTCCCTGGCTGTGCCCATCCTCAATTCCACCCTGAACCACTGTTTGTCCCGGCACCTGGCCAGGGCTGCTGGGTCCCGGGAGCTGTGCCGGCTGCCACGCCTGCGGTGCAGCGCCGGGAGCCGGCCTCTCCAGGAGTGTGAGTAACGCCGGCCCCCGGCTCCCCCCTTCTCGTTGTGCTCAATGGAGACCTTGTTGCTGTGCCCTGTACGCAGGCGGTCGGTGGGTGGCCGTGCCGTGTGCTGTGCACGCACACCCGGGCAGCCACAGTGTTCGTGGCCGCCTGTCCTCCACTCTATACCTCCCTCCCCGTGGTGGCACTCCGCCCCCAGTGAGACATTTGTGCCAACGAGTCAGCAGGGAGCTGGGATGTGCCATGCTCGGTGTCTCAGCTGCCAGATTCACCCTGGCCTGGCCTGGCCTTTGCCACAGCCCCTCTGCCAGCCTAGAGCCACTGGCACCCACAGTGGCTGTGGCTGAGCACAGGGCTGGGGCCTGCGCTCCAATTGTCCTTGTGTCCATCTGTCTGCCTGTGGGAGGTGATCCAGTAGCTGGGAGATGAGTTGCTGTTGGTATGCTCAGTGGTGCCAGGCACTTTGGGGATGCTTTCCTGTGGGGCAGCAGCCCACGTGCTATGGGGGCTCTGGCTGCTATCTTTGTGTTCTCCCCTCTCCCCAGTGGCACTCTTGGGGTGCCAGTGCCAGCAAGTGGCTGCAGTGGCCCTGGTTGTGATGCCATGGAGATGCTGTGAGTCAGTGGGTGCTCTGAGTCAGGGCCCCATGGCACCCCTTGTGCCAGGGCTTGGAGGTCCATGGGGGTGGGCAGCACTGTCTGGTGAGTGGGAGGCCCTGGGGCTGTGCCTCCCTCATTCTGCGCTCTGACGGTGGCTCTGATCCGTGCTCCAGGGTGGCATGGCCAGCATGAAAGGGCTCTTGTCCTCCTGCAGCCCCAGCAGCACTGTGGTGGCCTCCCCTTCACAGCAAACAAATTCCCAGTGTTGGGCACAGGGAGAGGGAGGGGAGAGCCCCCACTGAGCCCAGCCAGCCATGGCCATGGCAGAGCCTGGGGCTCCTGCTGGCCCAGCACCCCCGTGGTCACTTCTGCTGTGTGGGGTGCTGGCTGGGCAGCCAGTCTGTGGGAAAGCAGATGCTCTGCTTCTTCACCTCAGAGCCCATGTGGCACCAGGCTGGCCCCGCGGTGGCCCTAAGTAATACTTTGTTTCCCAGGCATAAGGTTATTTTTGGGTTGGTAGTTCCATTGCCATGGTCCCAGTCTAAGCGTAGGCTGGCCTGGTATCAGTCAGTTGGGTATTCCCCCGAATGTTCTCACTCTGTGCTTTCCTTATCTGTTCCTGCCCACACCAGGGACAGCAAGCCCTTCTCAAGACTAGAATATCTCATTCCAGTGTCGTTGAAAGAGTGGTAGCTAAAGTCTAGTGTTCTCTCTGGCTCTTCTACCCCCTTTCGCCACACGTTACAATGGGAACCATGTTCACTGAACCCCCACACACAGATTGCTCAGAGAAGCTGTGGATGCCCCATCCCTAGAAGTGTTCATGGCCAGACTGGATGGGGTCCTGAGCAACCTGCTTTAGTGGAAGGTCTCCCTGCCATGGCAGGAGAGTAGTCTTTAAGGTCCCTTCCAAACCAGGCCAATCTGGGATGATTCAATGATGATATCATGGGTAAACTACCTTTGCTGGGACAGAGATTGTGGCTAAGACTTTTGCCAGGGCATTATGAGCAATGCTGGGAGAGTATTTATATCCATAGGGCAACCTATTAAAAATATGCTGCACTTCCTTCCATGTGAAGATGAATCAACCCTTGTTCTGTTCCCAGTGGAACCATAAAACCCATATCTTTTACATCTAGGGTTGCCATCCATGAATGGGATGCTCCATGAATTTGAGTTACCAATGCCTCAATATTTGGCACAGCAGTGGTTAAAGGCTCGGTATTGGCATTGATAATATCTGTTCCCAAACTGTCAATGCATTGGTAATCAATAGTTAGTTGCCATCTCCAGTCCAGTTTTTTGACTAGCCAAATGGGTGAAGTATATGGAGAGTGGGCTCTGGAGATGATCTGTTGTCTTTCCGTATCAGCTGTTACTTCAGAAGTTCCATTCATGTTGCAGCAGATATTTGTTATTGTGGTCTATTAGTAGCTTTTGCATCAGGGAGGGCAGGTGCTGTGCAGAGAGAATGCTCTGTACTCTCTGGATTTCTTTTAGGGTCAGGGTTGAAGGGAAGGACCAAACACTGCCGTGCAGCAGCTGCCAGGTTTGGCTGCTCAGCACATTGCAACCCAAAATGTTTTCATTGTGATCTTTTACTGCAAAGTGAGGAGAGGACCTGTGCTTATCGCCTGAGAGACACAAATTAACCTCGGCAGTTTGGCACGTAGCACTTGCTCCATTCACTCCAGTGATTTTGACTCCTTGTCCAGCTTCTCCGTCTCCTGCTGTGTTAATATTGGAATTTGTGTTCCTTTATCTATTAGAAATGCTATTAATAGTTGAGGAGGCCCACCTGGAATCAGAAGGTGTGGGCCATTATTATGCATGCATTGATAGGATTCCACCTGCTGGGTTTCAGTCCCACCTGGCTCATGGCCACAGTGCTTTTACAAATTCTCAACCTGAATCAAATTGAATGGGATTGTTTTTCGGGTGTGATTTCCCACTCTTCCCAAGGTTCAGCTGTTTTTTATGTTTCCATAATGCATCTCGCTTCATACTCAGGGGGATTTGAAGGAGACAAATAATCAACTTTCTCCAGTTTTCTGTCATTGGGGTCACCTCATATGTTTCCATTCTGTTCCTCAGGGGATACAATCAGTTTTCTAATCTGTATGATGTCAGGTGATTGGCAGCCTGCATAAGCATCATGTCTACCTTTTCTTCCAATTTTTGGTTTTTTTTCTCCTTTTCTTCCTCTAACTGTTTCTGCAGCTGCTTTTCCCTATTTTCAGTGTGGCCAATAGCATTTTAACTTCCTCATTTTCTGATTTCAAAGCAGCATATTCTACATCTGCCATTTTTGGGGGGAGAGGGGACTCTTTACTTTTCTTCTGAGGATAAGATTAGTGAGCCCCCAGACCTGCACAAATAATTGCTTTATTCTTGTTTTTCCAACATTTTTTGGGCCCATTCTGTTCCCTCTTAGGATGGTGCACACTTGTGTTAAACCAGGTAATAATAATAGTACGCAGAAAGAAGGCATCCATGACTCGGGACAAGAGAGAGGAGAGTAGCCTGTTGGCTGTCTCTAAGGTATTTTTGAGTCTCCTTCCTAACTAAGCAATATTTTTACCTTATATACAGCCCAATCTTAGCCCCCTCCTCCTATGTTACATATAGCATGATCTAAGCAGAGAGTTGGGTAATAGTCACATATGTGGCAGCATGTACTTCGTTAAGCTTGTGCGGTGGTGTGTGTTTTATTATTTAAATAATCCTTAATCTGGAAAAGGTTACTTTTTTTAGTGTCCTTCAAAGTTCCAGCTTTGTTCCATTCTGTGCAGTTTGTCAGAGCCAAAGCAGGACTTCCTCCTTTGGCCAAGTCATTCTTTCCTGATGTCAGTTGTGCAGATCTCCATACACAAAGATAATGTGGAGGGTACAGAGTGTAGGCTGTAGATAGTAACCCTTAGCCCTTTCCTGGCTCCTTGGTCATTATCCCACAGCACCCCTGGGATTTGCACCTGCATGGGTACTGTGCTGTATTTCCATGGGTATTATGCCTCTGGGTATTGTGTCTCCTCAGGGTATTGTGTCTCCTCAGGCATCAGGTGTTTGGCTGTCATCCCTCCTTGATTGTTGTGTCCCTGGGTATTACACTTCCGGGTGTCCTGCCTCCTTGGATGTAATGTGCCTTTTTGGATATCTTGCCTCCAGGGTTATCATGTTTTGGGATATCATGCCATTAGGTACAGTGCTTCCTTGAGTGTTGTGTATCCTTGTGCATCTCAAGTCTGGGTATCATGGCTCCTGAGATTTTCACCTCTGGGTATTGCACCACTGAGTATCGGTCCTCCTAGGGAGTCCTGCCTCCAGAGGTCATGCCTCCTGGGGATGTTGTTCCGCTGGGTATCAGGTTTCCTCAGGCCTCACACTTCTGGTAACTGAAATTTGGATGCCTCTAGGTATTAGGTCTCCTCAGGCATCATACTTCTAGTTATTGTACCTTGGGGCTTCTGGGTACCACACCTCTGGGCACTGCACCTCTGGGTGCTGTGCCCCCAGGTACCACACCTTTGGCACCCTGGGTGCTGTGTCTCTGGGTATCCTGCTGGTTATGGTGCCTGGCAGGGTGCAGGGCCACGCCTGACAAGTACTCCTGTGTTTAAAGCCATCATGCCTCAGTTTCCCTCCGTGACAGGTGGTTGTTGCAGGGGCCATGGCACTGCATGCCTGTCTCCGCTGCTCCCTCCCAGGCTGGCAGTGCTGTCTCTCCTGCTGCAAAGTGCTGGTGTGGTGTGCAAGGCTCAGGGGATGTGGTTCCAGAGCCTCTACCATGGCTTGTGCCACTGGAATGTGCTGGCTCTGCCTGGCTCTTGGGGCTCAGCCTCATGCATGAGGGCAGAGCACTGTGCCCACCCTGGTGCTGAGGCAATTGCCCAACCCACTGCTCATGGAACCCCACCAAAAAGCTGTCACAATGAGATTAGAAAATAAATCCTTAGATTTCTCTAAAAGAAAAAAAACAAAAGTGTTCTTTTTTTGCTTGTTTGTTTTGTTTTTTTTCTTTCGTTTAAATCATGAAATGACTCACACTTCTCAGCTGAAAATAAAGCTGATTGAGTCTGCAGTGGGGAGCTGGTAAGCCGTGAGAGCACGGAGGCACAGGGCCTCTCAGAAAGCAGCCAGGGCCAGCCCTGCCTCATGCACCCGGACCCCCTCCCGGGGGCCATGGGGGCTGCTGCGGGGGCTCAGGTGTCCCTGCCAGGGCTGCTAATGGAGTTAAAGTGCTGTTAAGGGGACATCGCCATCTGCGCAGCCCTCAGGGCCTCGTGTCTTTGCACTTAGAGCTACTGCCCGACTGGGGACACGCACGTGCACCCCCACGTGTGCACGGACACCCGTGTGCCCTCCCTGGCCCCTCTGGCACAGTGCCGGGTGGTACGTGGGGGGTCCCAGAGGCAGGACCCCCGGTGCCGTGTGTGACACGGCTGTGTGCTCCTCTCCACAGGGATCCCTGCAGCAGCGACGTGCCAGCCGTGCTCCCCGGAGCCAGCTGCATGGAGGGTAAGGCATCCCCAGAGTCTCCTGGTACCCCGCATGCCCTGTTCCCGTGCCTTGCCAAGGGTGATGAGCCAGTGGCTCTCTGGTCCCCGAGGCATCCCCGTGTCTCTCCTGGTGACATCTCGGAGGCAGGCAGTGTGTGGAGCAGCCACTTTGCTCATCTGACCGCTGCTCGCCTTCACTCCCTCCCAGCTTCCCAAGACGAGTCATGGGGTGAAGCTGACGAGGACCCTGTGCCAGCTGAGCCAGGGGGTTCCCGTGGCCCCCTGAATGCTCAGCCCCAGCCTGGTCCCTTGGTGCAAACGTGTCTCCTCCGGGATCTGGAGATGGGTCCCCTCTCCCAAACACAGACCCTGAGGGACTTTGAGCAGGTGAGACCGCGGGGTGCCAGGAACCTCCGTGACACTGCCAGGACCCTCCCAGCACTGTCGGGTGCTTGTAGGATACGTGCCGGATCCCCTGGGCACACCAGCGGGGTGTGAAGCGCAGGAGGAGTACGCGGGGCAGGTGGTGGTGACAGGGGGAGAGGGGGCTCAGCCCCCCCGGGCGCCACGTTCCCCCTCACCGCCCTCCTGGCTGTGGCGCGTGGGGGCCTCCGGGGTCGGGTTTCACCACTCGCTGTCCCCGCTCCAGCGATTCCTCAAATAGCTCTGGGAGGCGAAAAAAAAAAGAGGGAAGGGAGAGCAGCGGGGCCAGCGACGGGAGCTGCGTGCGGGCAGGGACCGTGGTCTGTGTCCCCGGCGGCGCCATGTGAGGGGTGCCGGGATGCCCGCCCCATGGAGCGCCGGCCATGGCTAACGGGTACCGCACGCTCTCCCAGCACCTCAACGACCTCAAGAAGGAGAATTTCAGCCTCAAGCTGCGCATCTACTTTCTGGAGGAGCGCGTCCAGCAGAAGGGCGAGGACAGCCGGGACGATGTCTACCGGCGGGTGAGCGCCTGTGGGGGATAGGGATGAGGGGGTTTCGCTCCCAGTGCCCTCTCTTTTCCGGGAGGGAATGGGGTCAGGGGAGAGCAACCCGGGGGAGGGCATCAGGCACTGGGGCTGGAGGAGCTGCTGTGTAGGAGTTTGCCCCTTTCTTCCTTTGACAAGAGTGGGGAAATAGTTGGGGAGGGCATCCCCAGCCTGATGGGGTGCCCGGGGTAGGTGGCAGTGCCAGTCTGGGAGCAGACAGATGGTGTGGTTACACCCCATCCCAGCACCAGCAGGGTAAAATACCACCCGTGCCAGGAGCACCCAAAGCCCTGCAGTGGGGTGGGGGTTCCCCATGCCACGTGGGCAGTGGGGCTGGAGGTTCAGGCAAGCATGGGGGCATCCTATGCACCTCCTTCCCTCTCCGTAGAACATTGAGCTGAAAGTGGAGGTGGAGAGCCTGAAGCGGGAGCTGCAGGAGAAACAACAAGCCTTGGACAACACATGGTGAGTGGGGCTGGCCCACCCCCTCACCCTGGAGCAGACATGATGCCCAGGGGGTCGTCTACCTGCACCCTGCCTGCAGTGAGCAGTGAGGAGCCTGCAGTGGGGCTGGCAGGGTTTGCAATAGGGCTAGGCACTCGCAGGGCTCCTCTTACACCCTCTGTGCCAGCCAAAAATAAAAGACAGCACCTGTTTGGTGGGGGAGGGCAGCGATGTGCCCAGGGGCCATGGCATGGGTGTCTCACAGTGGGGCACCGATGGGTGGGTGAGCAGGGGCACAGCAGCCAGCCTGGGAGCCCTGCTTTTGGGATTGTGTGAGGAGTGCTTTGATGAGTCAGAGTCTGAGTATGACCTGGTGCTGCCAGTGGAGCCATGTCCCCAGGGCAGCAGTGCTGGGAGGTAACAGCATGTCCTTCCCGGGGTCCTGCAGAAATAGCATCCACAGCATGGGGGGGACTGGGCTGGGCACACCTGGGGTGGTACAGATCGCTCAGCCCAGCTGGTTTGGGGTGGGGACTTTTGCAAAGGGAGGCCATGCTGTGCCACACTGTGCCAAGCCATGCCATGTCATGTGAGATGCCTTACCATGCCATGCTGTGCCATGCTGTGCTGTGCCTGGCAGGGTGGCTGCAGAGAACCAGACGACCCGCAGCCAGGCTGCGCTCCAGCAGCAGTATGAGGAGCATCAGCGGGAGTCGGAGCATGTCTATGAGCTCCTGGAGAACAAGATCCAGCTCCTGCAGGAGGTGAGTCCAGGGATGGTGGGAGCCAGGGAGGAGTTGGGGGCTGGTGCCTGGGTGCTCACCCTGCTGCCGTGCAGGAGGCCAGGCTGGCACGGAGTGAGGCTGAGCAGGCCACGGCGCTGGCCAGAGCCGAGGCGGAGAGATGCCGGGAGCTGACAGGAAAGCTGAAGGAAGCTGCAAAGACAAAAGAGGAGGACAGGAGTGATGATGGCTGCAGCGCCATGGCCCAGAGGTGGGTGCCCAAGATATGTCCCCTCTGCTGCCAGCCTGTGCTGGTCCTTGGGAACTACCAAGGGGCTTGTGCTGTGCACGACTGGAGGGCTTCAGGAATCTGGTGGAGCGGAAAGGTCACCCCAAGGGGAGAGTGCTGGGCTGTGGGGAAGGGGGAGCAGCCCTGAGGCTGCTCTGCTTTGCCCCAGAGACTGACTCCCACCAGCTGTTTCCAGTGCCATCCCAGGGCCATCCCAGTCCCTGAGCATCCCCTGTCCTTCCCTCCCTCTCAGGAGGATCGAAGAACTGACCCGAGAGCTAGCTGCCAGCAACCAGCTTGTGGAAATGCTGTCAGCAGAGAAGAGGGACCTGAAGCAGCACCTGGATGAACCCCAGGTCATGGAGGAGCAGGTAGGTGGGCAAAGGAGGGGAGGCCCCAGCCCGGTACCCCAGGGAGGAGCACACCTGCCGAGGGCTCGGCTGACCATTGTCATCCCTGTCCTCTTCTGGGGCTGTGGCCAGGGCTGTGCCACATCCAGCCTGGCAGCATTGGGTGATGCACAGCTGTGCTGTGGAGGTGGAGGGAGCAGGGGGTCCAGGAAGACACGGTGCATGCTGTCAGGGGAGAGGCCACCAGCCTGTGCAGTCTTTTTGTGGGTGTCAGTGCTGCCTACGCCTGTCTGCCATTTAAATCCTGGGTCTTAAAATACCCCCGACGGCCCGGCACCGTGCCAGGCAGGATTCTGGGGCTGTGAGAGATCAGAGCAGTATGTTCCTGGCAGTCCCACAGCTCTGGCCGTGCCATATCTTGCTGGCTCAGCGCTGCCTCCAGCAGCCAGGGGCCGTCAGTGCTGACCACGTGGTGGTCCCACAGGGAACCCTGGTGTGTGCCCACCGGGTGGCATGGGGTGCCGTGCAGGTGCTGGTGGTGGCCTTGTGCTGCGGGGACATGCCCACCTGGCACTGCCTGCCGGGGCTGGGCACTGGGGCTGGGCACTGTCACTGGGACGTGGTGCTGGCACTGGGGTGGGGATCTGGCACTGGGACAGGCACTGCCAGTGGCACTGGGACGTGGGGACCTGGCACTGAGACAGGCACTGGGACGTGGCAAAGGCACCGGGGTGGGGACCTGGCACTGGGATAGGCATCTGTAGTGGAGCCAAGCTCTAACGGGGGGGAGGTGCGCTGGCACTGGGGCTGGGGGCCGGGCACTGGTCCTGAGATTGCACCCTGCGCTGTCGCTGTCACTGTCGCGGTCGCTGTCACTGTCGCTGTCACTGTCGCTGTCACTGTCGCTGTCACTGTCGCTGTCGCTGTCACTGTCGCTGTCACTGTCGCTGTCGCTGTCACTGTCGCTGTCACTGTCGCGATGCCGGCGCTGCCCGCGTGCCCGGGCGTGGCGCGGGCAGCACTGCGCATACGCAATACGGGCGTGGCGACTACACATCCCGGTAGGCGTCGCGGCCGCCGCGCATGCCCGGAGGGGCTGTCCCCGCCGCCATCTTGAAATCTGATCCAGAAGCCGGGCGCCGCCGTGGCAGGAGCATCCTCGGGGCGGGGGGCGAGGGGCCGGGGGCGGCGGGGCGGGGGCAGCCTGCGGTGAGGGGCAGCCCCGGGGACGGGGGCTGTGAGGAAAGAGGGGGCAGCATCGGGGGGGGGCGAGCTGTGAGGAGAGGGGGCAGCATCGGGGGGACACCAGGAGGGGGGGGCAGCCCAGGTGTGTCCGTGAAGATGTGAAGGAGGCGGTGTAGGGTGGGACGTTTCTGTAGCATCCGGAGTCCCGACGTGTCACCCTACCCTAAAAGGGGGGATCGGTGCCGCGAAACGTGTCGGTGGGCTCACGGATTGACATGCACTGAGGTCGGGAAGGTCTGGTGGGAGCGCCCAGGAGCAGGTTCGGGTGCGGGGAGGGAGGGAGGGAGGATGAAGGAAACGTGCCGGATCTGCGCGCGGGAGCTGTGCGGCAACCAGCGGCGATGGATCTTCCACACGGCGGCCAAGCTGAACCTCCAGGTGCTGCTCTCCCACGTCCTGGGCAGGGAGCTGTGCCGGGATGGCAGGTCCGAGTTCGCCTGCAGCAAGTGTGCCTTCATGCTGGACCGCATCTACAGGTTCGACACGGTCATCGCCCGCATCGAAGCGCTCTCCATCGAGCGCCTGCAGAAGCTGCTGCTGGAGAAGGACCGCCTCAAGTTCTGCATCGCCAGCATGTACCGCAGGAACAACGACGAATCCAGCGCGGAGGACAGGGCTGGGGATGGGACTGTGGACCTTTCTAGCCTGCCTGATGCACGGTATGCTGCCCTGCTGCAGGAGGACTTCGCTTATTCTGGGTTTGAGTACTGGACGGATCAGGAGGAGCACAGCCTGGAGCCGCACAGCTGCCACGGCTCGGAGGGAGCGGGGAGCCGCCCGCGGCGCTGCCGGGGCTGTGCCGCCCTGCGGGTGGCCGACGCCGACTATGAAGCCATTTGCAAAGTGCCACGAAAGGTGGCCAGGAGCATCTCTTGCGGGCTGTCCAGCCGGTGGTCGGCCAGCATGGGCAACGAGGAGTCGTCCGTGTGTGATGTGGCCGAGTCCACCAGCTCCAGAGTGGCTGTGGATGGGGAGAGCATGGAGGAAGGCACACCCGCATCCTCTGTTGAGTCCCTGGACACCACCGTGGAGGCGAGCCCTCCGCAGCAGAAGGAGGAAGATGCAGATAAGGGGGTGAAAGGGAATGGGAAATGTGATGATTTCTCAGATGACCGCATGACCCCAAACTCTTCACTAAGTGGGAACAGGCTGGAGCTGGCCCTCAATTTGATCAAGACCTTGGACTACAAACCCCTTCAGAGCCCCCGAGGCAGCCGACTACCTATTCCTGTGAAGTCCAGCTTGCCCCACCCCAAGCTCAGCCGTGACTTGGCAGATGGCAGTACTTCTGCTGGCTTGGCCTGTGCTGGTTCTGCTGTTCTGAACACAGACAGAAAATCGTTCTCCAGAGCTCCTTTGGGTCTTTCCTTGGAGATTTCTGAGCTGCAGGAGCTGTGGGATGACCTCTGTGAGGATTATATGCCGCTGCGGGTACAGGTAGAGGTCATGGTGCCGCTGTTCCATTGAGCAGCGTCCTCGTGGTCCCACGCTGAGCCCACTGGGGATTCTTCTGTGCTGAGATAACACAGATAGCCACGTGTCGCTGAACCAGGGCTAAGAATAGGCAGCTCCGTCCTTTTTAGGTGTGCTGCTTCTCTGTCATTCTCCTGTTGCCTGTTTCCTCCCTGTGTTCTGGGAAATTAACCTCCCTCCTCCCCGTCAGTCCTCCCTGACAATGCAGCCTCCTAGGTGGGTCTAAGCTCTTTGTCATTTTCCTGCTGAGAAAGCACCAACTTCACTTCAGCTTTCTCTTGGAGAAGTCAGTGTCCCTTTTACCCGCAACCAAAGGGAATGTTTTAGGCTTCTGGGCATGTGTTTTCCAACACATGTGTTTTCTTTGTGCCTGAGTAATGTCTGAGTGTGAGGAACGCCTGTCTTCAGCCCTGCCTCTGCAGGTCAGGCCTCCGACTTGCCTGACCTGCAGATCCACCCAGCCATCAGTGGAGTGTGCCCTGAGGGACAGGTGTTCTCCTTGCAGGTGGATTTGTGCCAGAGGATGACTTTAGGCTTGGTATTCTAGATAATTGGTTTATTTTCTGATCCTTTGAGAAGATTCATCAATTAGCGGTAGGTAGGTGTGGGTAAGAGGCGACAAAAAGCTCCTGCTTTTGGGTGGTTGTTACCTGCCTTCACAGGAGTCCTAGCTCCAGGTTGCCTCCGTTTTGCTGGCTTTAATGAAGTGTTTATTGGTATGCAGTCAAAAAGCCGAACTTGTAACTTCTTTACCACTTTCCTTGATGAATAGAAGGCCTCCGTCAGCTTCAATTCAGGAATATCCACGTCAGGCTAATTGCACTCCCATTAGCAGCCTTAGTGCTGCCTAATGCTGTAGGTAGCCTGGGGGATTAGAAAAGTGGTCGTTTATTACTATGGCAACTGTGACAATGCTGAATTGCGCTTCCTATTCAGCTGTGCGCTACTTGCTGCCCCATCTGCTCGGGCGTTTCCTTGAGCTGTGTGCTTTTCCATAAAAGCCTGCTCCAGAAACGATGTAGAGAGGAATGTAGGAATGCTGATTTTCATCTGGAGCACAAAGGCATCGCGCTGGCAGCCAGGGGCTGAGAATGTGAACCAGGGCATCGATGCTGCTCCTGTACTGCTCCTGTACTCAGTGTCACTTGCTGCTGATTTTCACTGCATGGGATGTGTTTGCAGCATATAAATGGGCTTTCTCTGAGCAGAGAACGTGGCACAGTCAACGTGTCGTGTTTACAGCTTGGCTTTGTGTCACACATGCCCATCCTCGTTTGGGAACTGCATCTGAGGAGTTTCTCCAGCCTCTGCCATCTGACCGTCCCTGCTAGGAATTCATCCTGCAGGATTTTTTACTGCCTGTTTCTGGCCATGACAGCAGCAGGTCTTCGGCACGGATTCTGGCTGAAGGGGGAAGGGCTTAATCCTTCGGGTGGCTTTAATAGCAAAAATGGGAAGGCAGATTCAGCTAGTAGGCTAAATAGTTCTTGTACAAAGTATTTTTCTTTCTCTTTGTAAAAGCAGTGCTCTTTCTAAGAGTCAGGCTCTGCTGTCCAGCAATTCCTGTGCATAAATGCAAAAGGAATATCTAGGATATACAGAACCGCAGTTCCCGTACTGCTTTTGGGAAACTGCGGTTCTTTAAATTTACCTGGTGTCGGGGCACGTGACCTTGTAGGTACTGTCTTCTTGGGCGTTTTCTTGAACCAGCAATTCCTTCCCTTCCTTCGTCTGACAAAGGCCGCCTTTGTCAGACGCTCCCGCAGCTGCCCGCGGTGCCGTGCTGGCAGCGAGGGAGGCAGTGCCCTGCTGCCAGCCAGTCCCTTACCCCCTGCTCTGAGGCAGATCTGAGTTTGGCAGGCTTGGATAGTGCCGTGATTATTACTTTTTAAAGAAGTGTTCTGCCTGGGTCAGCGTGTGCTGGCATTGCTGGGGCTGTGCTGGTTGGTAGTAAAATGCTGATGTCGGAGAAGCTGCTGGGGAGCTCTGCTCCTGACATGGCTGCAGGGAAATAGCTTGGGCTTTGGAACTTTGGACTCTGGAGCTGGCTCTGTCTTTCCCCTTTGCCCTCCCTGCTCTTAGCTCTTTCCAGCCTTCTTTTTCTTTTTCTTTATTTTTCTTTTTCTTTTTTTTTTGAATGTGCAAATTGTGAGGAAATGTGTGCTTTCTTTTTTTTTCTCTCTGTTTTCATCACCCTTATTTCAAAATAGTGTCTGTGTGACACATTCTGGCAGCTCTCCCTGTCCGATCCAAAGCCTTCTGGCTGGGAAAATTTGAAATTACTTTCCACGACTGTCTTAAGTTTTCACTAAAATCTTAACATCAGGGTAGGGGGAAGCAGTGTTTCTGTGTGGAAGCTCCTGTGTGGGAGTGGCAAGTGCAGAGACCTGGGGGAGCTTCCCTGTGCTGCCTGCCTTTCCCAGCTGTGGCTGCTGAAGATGAGGATTCACCCTGACAGGGCTAATCCGAGCTGAGTGCTCTCACTGTGCTGCACTGCCTGGAGCTGGTGCTGCTGTATGTGCTCCAAAAAGCCCTGCCAGGTTGCCATGGCGTCTGCACTGCAAACCTGTGCTTGCCAGGGCTCCCACTTACACCAAGCACCAGTACAGTCAGTGTCGTGTCACCGATGATATTCAGGAATACCCAACGAGCCCTGTGAGGGCTGGGAAGGGAGGCTGGCATTGAGTGCTGCCCTAAGGAGTTAACTCACTAGGTGGGAGGTAGAGGAATAGTAAGGAGGGATGACAAGGGATTAGTGTGTGCTCAGCCAGCCGGGTCTGCCAGGCCACGCATCACAAAGTAGGCTGTTTACATTCCCAATAAATGGGTATGTGTCATGAAAAAAAAATCTCAGCTGTGGCACTGAATTTGCTGCTGTTTGAGGAGCTGTAGGGAATTGTACACAGTGTGGATGCTGGAGCATGTGGAGCTGTGAAGGAGAGTGGAGGGGGTTCATAGTGGGACAGGGGGGTGGACTGTGTGACTGCTAGTCATGGCAGGAGGGGAGCTGGTGGGAAGGACTGCAGGTTGTGGGCTTGATGAAGACACAGAAGCTTAGCAGAGCATGGGAACTAGTTTGTTGTTGGTTTTGAAGCCATTTTAAACCAACAGAGCACATGGGAAGGAGAGGAAGTTTCAGGGATGTGGCTTGGGTGTGGGGATGAGATCCATCATCAGCCTGCAGCGGTCAGAGCCAAACAAGCTGCTTGGTTCCTGGTATCGGAGTGAGGAGAGACAGGGAGCCCAGCCACAGCCTCGGGGCAGCAGGGCGCTTGTGGCAGGTCAGGCAGAGAGCCTGCCACCCAGATAAAGGGAGACACAGGCAGGAGAATGTATCACAGACAGCTGGAAAAGCGCAAGGGGGCATGCTTAACCCCTTGCAAGGTGTATGAGGGCTGACAGCCGAATAGAAGAAGCCAGTGCAAGAGCTGAGCCATTCTCTCATATTTTAATTTTTTTTTTTTATTTTCAGAATTTGCAGGATGAACGTCAGCAGCCAGCTCCAGGTGACCCTGCAGCAGGGGAGCACGTGTCTGATCTGCGTGCTGCAGAGCTGCAGGGCAAAATCCAGCAGTCTGAAGCTGCCAACAAGGTATTTCTTCATGAGCAGCACATTCAGTGCCTAGTGAGTCTGGTGTGGTTAGCACTGGAGGGAGGGTGCCTCCTAGCCTGGCTGGAGGCAGCCACCTGCACCTTCCTTTCCAGCAAGGATGTGTGCTGACGTGTGATTTTCAGTGCTTGTCTGCCAGATTCAATTAAAAGCATTCACTTATTTTCTGCAGCTGGGCTGTGTAGATTTTCCATATTTATTTTTGCAAATCATTATTTTGGAAGAACTTTCCACTTGCCTGGTGAGCCTTCCAGGAACTGATGAAGGAGAGATGCACAGGGTTATTTCCCTACCTCTTGGATTTGCATGGGCTGAGCCTGATGCAGGAGAGAAGGGGTGAAGGCTGCCTGCTTTTTTCAAGCGGAAAGGGAGATCAGCATAGAGGGTTCCTGTTTTCATATCAATTTAAATACTTCATTTGGAAAGAAACATGTATCTGAGTTCTCTTGAGGCACATCAGCTTTAGCACTTGTTGGGAGGGGTATGTCTTCGTAATCATGCTCTTGAAGTCCAAGGTAAATTATACCCACTGGAAAAATGGGGGTTAAATGGGAAAAAAAAGTCTGGATGGGATATTTATTTAACAGCTGTAAGGTGCTGGAGCTGCCTAGACC
This sequence comes from Platyrinchus mystaceus, assembly GCA_035041135.1. NCBI lineage: Eukaryota > Metazoa > Chordata > Aves > Passeriformes > Tyrannidae > Platyrinchus > Platyrinchus mystaceus. Next base: position 29,990,051 of record JAWWLV010000005.1, on the reverse strand, counting down.
TCAAAGGTCGATCAGAAATATAGACCCAAGGCCCAGTAAAGGTAGTTGTAAGTGTTTAAACAGGTTAGGGGGAGTGTCTCTTAGAGAAAAGATAACAGGACAGGTGTGTAAACTAATGAGCAACAAGACGCAATTATGTGGCAGCACCAGCTCCTGCAGAAATTGAGGCTTGAGTAAGTTCTTGCAAGAGTGGTATCATCCAACATTAAGAACGCCAACGGACAGCATGTTTAGAAATGTTTACAAGCACTTGTTTAATTGCACCACGTGTTCTGTGTTATGAACATCGTGGTGAAAGCAGCAAACTGTCCTGAAACTGTCTGGGTGGGTGGTAGTGTCCTTAGTGTGAGAATGTTAAAGGCAAGAGTTTCCCAGGGTGTAAACCAGTCATGTAGCGAGAGGTTCCCCTTTGCTTTGCAGCCATGCTGTTGGGACCCTGGTTGGCACAACTGGCTAGGCTCTGTTGTACTGAAGCCAAAACTTGATGCTAAATAAACCACTGATCTGATCAGTGAATGTGTAGCTTCTTCATGCTAATAATTTTCTTTCAGATTTTTGGGAGGTTTTTGGGCTGAAGCAGCCCCTTTCCTTTCAAGGGAAGAGAAATAAATGATAGAAACTGGGAAGGCTGCTGGGCAGCCTGAGCAAGACTCTCCTGGGGTATGTGGGATGCAGTATGATAAGTGAACCTAAGCCTGAAACCTCCACCCTGCAGGTGAGGGCTGCATTGGAGGGACCAGAACCACTGGATTAAGTCATGTGGAGGCACTGAGGGTTTTGTGTTTACTTACCAGTCTCCTCCCACCTCCAGCAATGTTTACAAACTCTAGAGGGAGCCACGTTTACCTTGATCTGGTCAACACCGGGGCTGTATGGAGTAAGGAGTGGAGGGAGTCTTAAGGGTGTTTATAGAGAGTATTAGGCAGGATTAAACAAACCCAAGCTATTTCTGTCTTCAGTTGTTACAGGAAAAGCTGAATGAACTGAATTTCGAATTAAAGTCTGTCCAAGAAACATCACGGAGGCAAGATCGTACAATCCAGAGTCTGAACGAGGCCCTGAAGAGCAAAGAGAATAAGGTAATATTTTTGGGTGGGCAAGGTGGTGCTCACTGAAAGAGGGCAGCGTGCTGGCCCTGTAGGCAGTGGCTGAAAAGAAATGCTTAAGCCGTTGCTTGGCATCCTGGATCTTGGTAAATTATTTCTTGCGAAGCTCTTTTTGTGTGATGCTAACGTGTGTCGTAATCCAGGCTGGAGGGTTAGGGTTAACCTGATCTCCTTAGGGTGGAAGGGTTTGTGCTTGCACAGCCGATGACTGGGCTTCCTGTCCTCTGACTCGCAGACAGAAGAGCTGTACCGTATCATCGAAGGGCAGAACGAGACAATGGCCAAGCTGCGGGATATGTTACACAGAAGCCGCCTGGGGCAGTTGCAGGTATGTCCCTGGAAAGCCTCAAAACACATCAGGTTTATTCTGCAGGGATCCTGACTCTTAAACACCTCACGTGAAGAGAATCTTTGAGTTTCTCTGCTCCCTGTTTTTATGCCAGGTGTCCGAGAGCCCACTGTCACCCCAGGAGCAGCAAATGTCACCGCTCGATCTTCAGAACACGCTTTTCTCCACCAAACTGGAAGTGCAGACACTGAAGAGAGCTCAGCGCCAGAAAGAGCACCAACTGGCTGAAGCCAGGAGAGCCACCCAGCTCCTGGAGACCACAGTGCATGAGGAAGAGCAGCAGAAAGAGGCAACCCTGAAACACAACCAGGTGTGACTTAGCCTGGGTTTACATAACTTAAGAAGCACTGATGTAGTCAGTACTCCACTCTGATTCTCATTTCTGCCTAAGCCGGTCTGGGCACACTTGCCTAACCCCTTGTCACACGTGGGAGGGAGAATTCTCCAGCTTTCTTAACCTTGTATCTGAGGATTTAGAATCAGCAAAGACCCTTGATAAGTGTGTATGTTGTCACTTGTATGTCTTTGGCTGGTTCAAATGTCCCATTTCTTTTTGCAGTGTTACAAAGTTAATGTTCTGTGTTGTGCAGCTTAGTTGTGATTGACTAAAGCTCTGCCTGTGGCCAGGAGCAAGGAGTTTAGATGGATGTGTATCCTGTAACATGAGATAAATGTAAACTTCGTGACATGGAAGTGTGTTTGGAGATGTGAAAGTTGTAGTATTGCAGAAGACTTTTGGCTGTTCTCACAGTCCTTGCTGCGCTTGGCTTCCTCAAACTGGCCCGCTGTTTACAGGTGTGTTGAGGACTGAATTCCAAGATATGTGCTTTTTCCTCACAGGAGCTGCGTGCTGTGGTACTGCAGCTGCAGGCAGAGCTGCAGGACAAGGCTCAGCAGCTCCAGACTGTGGAGTGGGAGAAATGCCGTGAGCTGCAGGCCCAGGAGCAGAGAGTTCAGCGTTTGAGTCAGCAGCTGGCTCACAAGGAGCAGCTTCTGCAGGTGAGATGCAGAAAGATTACAGTTGAGCATAATTAATGGGGGCCCCTGCTCTTCCTTTGGTACTTGGCCATGCAAAAGTCTGTCTATAGCTTTCATGCATGCCCTTTGAAGAAGGGAAGGAAAGAGAAGCTTTTGGGCTCTCTGGATTAGAAATAAAGCACTGGTATCTAAGTGCCTCAGCCCACAGCGATGCCTGGTGAGCCCTGGCAGGTGCTAGTCAGCCAGCCCCAACTGGTGGGACTCCACCACCCTTTGATGTGGAGAGTAAAGCAAGCATAGAGTGAGGAGGTGATTATCCCTGATTCTCCTGTGCTGCCCTTGGGGATGTTTCTATACTGACAGTTGTAGTAGGGGTATATGTGTGTGTGATCTCTAGGAATCAAGAGAGCTTCTGCAGTGCCAGCAAAGCTTGGACAAGAGCCCTGCAGCCATGAATGCCATGTTGGAGAAGCTGCAGCAGCGAGTCAGCGACAGGGATGCTGCTCTGGAGGTGAGCACATATTGTAGGCGATGTCTCAGTTGTCCCTGAGGCTCAGCCTTTGGGCTACCATCAGCCCCAGTGGTGACCACGTCTTCTACATGCTCTTCATGGCTCAGCTTTCCAGAGGAGCCCTCTGGAAGGAAGAGCCGAGGTCCCCCACTGTTGCGTTCAGGATTAAGCTATAAACTGCCCAGAGCAGGGCCTTCAGCTCTGCCATGTGCTCTGCATGGGCAGCATGCCTTGCCTTCAGTTCTGCCCTGTGCCCTCAGCATAGACCTTATGTGCAGGCCTTAGCATATTCCTGCAGGTCCAGGCCCAGCCCTTCCCCACATGCACACACACACAGGGAATTGGTTTCGACCCATATCAATAATTCAGTGAGATTTGGATTCAGGATCTCGCACCCACACAGGGAGTGGTGGCTTCAGAGCCCTACTACCCCATTCTGAGCATCCCCCCTTCTCACACAGCGAGCAGTAGACGAGAAGTTCTGTGCCCTGGAGAAGAAGGAGCAAGAGCTGCAACAGCTCCGTCTCTCTATACGGGAGCGTGGAAGTGACCTGGAAAGACTGCGCAATGTCCTCTCCAGCAATGAGGCCACCATTCACGTGAGTGCTTGTTCCTGGGTGTGCAGAGTCCAGCCTGGCTGTGGGGTGCTGCTAGACAGACCTTCCTGGGAATGCTCTGGTTGTTGCTGGGGAGAGCATCTGCAGGTGTTGGCCTTCCTCTGGCCCTGTGTGTGGGGCACATTCCTGGTTCACTCCTGTTTCTGGGGTGGGTGTAGAAGGCATCAGGAGCAGATGGGTGAATCTGTGTGACTGCTAGCAGTTGAGACTAGTATTTCCAGTTCTGCTTAATTCTGGTTTACATCTGTGTCTCTGTTTGAGCTGCTTCTGTTTTGGTCCTCAGAGCCTGGAGAGCCTCCTGAAAGCCAAAACCCTGGAACTGGAGCAGGTCTCAGCAACCTGTCAAAACCTCCGCTGGCTTAAGGAGGAGATTGAGGCCAAATCTTGCAGCAGGCAGAAGGAGCAGGAAGGGATCATCCAGCAGCTGCAAACTTGCCTGCATGACAGGAATAAGGAAGTAGAGGTAAGGTCTTAGCTTGGCTTCCTGAGTCTTCAGCCAGTTTGCTGGTAGAGAGAGTGGTCCCAGACCAGAGCCTGCTGGCTGCCTGCCTCACCTGAAGCTGTGCACAGTGCTTTGGAAGCTGTCTGCTTTTGGTACCTGTACATACCTGCGCGCACGCAGAAGAGCTGTTTGTCCTTGAGGAAGTTTCAGTTTGATGGTAGCAATGTCTCTCCCTTTCTCCTCCTTGTCAGGAGCTTACAGCAACTCTGCTGTGCAAGCTGGGCCCAGGGCAGAGTGAGGTAGCAGAGGAGCTGTGCTTGCGTCTCCAGCACAAGGAGAAGATGCTGCAGGATCTCCTCAGCGACCGAAACCGTCAGACCATGGAGCATGATGCTGAAATCCGGGAGCTGCTGCAGGCCATGAGCACCAAAGAGCAGCAGAGCAGAGTGAGTTGTGTGCAGGGCCACAGTGGGAGGCTGGGGTGGATGGCTCTGCCTCTTGTTAAGCAAAGAGAAGCTCCCAGATGGGATGAGAGAAATGAAGGAGCTTGTTCCTCTGAGCCTCACTGAGGCTGTCTGGTGAGTAGGATGGGAGGCTGCACTGGAATGACTGTGAGTGGCCAGGAGCAGTAGCTGCCAGGCTGGTTTGCAGATCCCTTTGGGTCTCAAGTGAAAGAGAAATGTTGAGATCGTTTCCCTTAGTCTCTGAAGAAGAAGAGTGACAGGGATCCTACCCCTGGTCATGGCCCTTCATTCCCCTGTTTCCCCCCCTCAACCAGGTGGCTGCTGAGAAGATGGCACAGGCTTTGGCTGAAAGGAGCTCCGAGCTGCAACTGCTGCGCCAGCACGTGTTGGGGAAGGAGCCTTTTGGGACCCATTTGGCCAGTGCCAGGCTATTGAAGCAGCACAAACAGCCCATACAAGTAAGAATCATGTGACTGCCTGTGGCCTCAGGGCTCCAGGGAGGACTGATTGCCACAGAAAAATGGGAGAGAGAGGAGTACCACAGAGAATGATAGACATGAAAGCAGGATTAGGGAAGAGACTTCCTATAGGAGGAAGAGATGAAACTGAGGAGCCGAAATGCTGCTTGGATGTTCTGATCTTGATTTCAGCAGCCTGTATCACTCAGTGTCTCTTTTTGTTTTGATCAGGCAGCATTTGGGTCCATAGGGCACATGCAAGTATGAAAGACATCCACCCTCTGACCTTTCAGCATTGACCCAGTCCTTCCTTGGGCTGGACTGCTTTGCTGTATTGTAATCTCCTCCCTGACATTGTCACATTCTGGAGGGGACAAGAGAGCTAATTTTAGGTCCCACTAATTCTTGGCAGAGCCTGCTGGCTGTTTGCTGTCTCTTCCACAATTGGAGTTGGTATTTTTAAGCAGCTTTGCTAAAACCCCCTTTGAGGCTGAACACAACTCCGAGGCTACATATGCCACGCTCCTACTTGAGCAGCTGTCATGGTTTATTGGTGAGCTGGCATGTTGAATGTTTTTAAGCAGCTGTAAACAGGTTTCTATTCCCAGGATCAGTGAGCTCTAGAGACTTCCAGGGATGTGTATGTGGGCCAAGCTCTGTGTTTTCTTTCCTGCATGGTCCTTCTGGGCCACATCTTAGATGGAAATGTAGGTCTTTGTAGAGTCTCAGTTGAAAGGTGGGTTTGCTGCAGTTGAGTGAAACTTGCTTAATCCTTTTTATGAAGACACTCACTGCCAGCAACCTCCAGTGCCAGAAAAAGCAAGGCCAGGGCCCTGTTGCCCACACATGGCTTCTGGGTGCAGTTCATTTCTCCCTGCTGCCTGGAGAGATCCCCTTCATTGGTTTTTCACATTTCAGAGGTGTCAACAGAGCAGCCAGCAGCTTTTCTGCAATCCTGGAGCTCTGGGGAAGCTGCACGTTCCCAAGAAAGGTGCAAACCTGGAGGCTTTTGTTTTTTCAGGAAATACTGCAAAGAGCTTCTGGAGCTACAGCCATTGCCAGATCCCCACAGGGGGACAGCAGCTGCGGGGCAGAGGGAGGTGAGTGTGGTGACAACTTTTTTCGAGGTCCCCAGGCATGACCAGGGCTTTCTGTTGTGGGGAAAACGTGGTCACATGAAACTGTGAAAGAGTAGAGAGCTTTAAACAAGAGTGAATATTGTGAAATAAAGCTGTGCCTCTCTTTAGGGTGATGTCTGGGAGGGGGGCATAGGGAAAAAGAGGCTGGTGTTGGATTTGAGGTGAGGTGCTTCTATTCAAGATCTGATGCTATCCAGTGGGGGGTTTTTGACTTTGTTTCAGGCTGAGCTGAGACAAGTGTAGCTGGTTTGGGTTTTGCCTTGGGACCAGGACACCTGAACTTTGTCTGGGGTAGAACAGCAGGTCTGGGATGTTGCTGTTGCTTTGGGCTGCTGTTCAAAGATTAAGCAGAGAAGAAGGATGTTTACTAAGAGACAATGGGGAGCACAAGCATCGGGGCCCTGTCTTTCCAAAGAGGGATTCTGTGTGATACTGGGGTTTTAACTGGCACGTGGTATCCCTGCAACTAAGCTGTCTTTGCAGTTACAATGTCAGCAGCAGAGCTGGAGAAGGATCTCGTTAATGCCAAAGAGGAGCTGGAGCTAATGAAGAAGAAGGAGAGGGAAAGCAAGGTGAGCTTATGATGAAGCCTGTGCTTGAACTCCCTTGCTTACAGGAGACGTTTGGGCTGCCCCTCACTTGAGGTTTTGGACCCCACTATTGTGAGGATACCCCCCAGTGAGAGAAATGGGGCAGCAGCTTGCAGGGGGGTGTTGGCTCTCTGAAGTCTCTCACGGGCTTCTCTTCCCTCTGTAGCGGGAGCTCACTGCCCTCCAGTCTGTCGTGGCCACGCAGGAGGAAGAGCTGCAGGTGCAGGCCTCGGATATAGAGTCCCTGACCAGAACCATCCAGATCAAAGAGGACCTCATCAAGGTGAGATACTGTGCTGTGAGGGGTCAGTTCCACCTGCAAAGGCTGCAGAGGAGTCTCCCTTCCCCCATATCCTCAGAGCAGCATGGCTGGCTGGCTGTGGATGGTACTGCTGCTGGTTTGCCTAAAGCTCTCTGTGTTACTTTGGCCAGAAGGTAAAGGCTGCAAATCCCCAGAGTGTTGTCACTTGGCTTTTTGCTCCTTGTGTACCAAACACCCTCCTTCGAGAGCCCTTGAATCAGAGTGCATGGTGTCCCTTCTCAGTCCTTGCTGCAGGCTGTGGTCTGTGCCTAATCCACTCTGGGTGCTCTGGCATTTTTTTCTTAGGAGATCTGGATTTTTCCAAACACTTGAAACTTTTGGCAGTTGCATTCCAGGGAGGTTTATGAAGGTCCAGCTGTCCTTGTTATTGATCCCTTCTTCACTGAGCTCTCCTGCTGCTTGTTGGTTTTCAGGATCTGCAGATGCAGCTGGTGGATCCTGAGGAAATTCCAGCCGTGGAAAGGCTGACACAAGAAGTGCTGGTGCTTCAGGAGAAGGTGGCCATTGCAGAGTCACGAGGACAGGAGGCTACTGGAAACAGAAGGCAGCAGGTAGTGTGCCATGTGGGGCAAGCTTGGATGTGTTTATATTTCTGCTGGTGCTCAGTTGTGAGGCTCTGTTTTCAGCCTCTTGATGTGCCAAGATGTGCTTGTTCTTGGAAGCTGGCTGTGTGTGATGGAGAGGATTGGTTGGCTCCCCTTAGCACTTGTCCAGAGTCTTTTGGGAGTCCAGGGATGACGTGAATCAATTTGGACACTAGCAAGAGAGGAAGGGGGAAGCCCCGTTTTCTCAGGGATGGCCAGATGTCTCCTTTGATTTTTGTCTCTTTTTTTATGTGCTGCATGTTGTCTCTTCTCTCCAACCAGTTGCTACTGATGCTGGAAGGCCTGGTGGCTGAGAGGAATCGGTTAAATGAGGCTCTCCAGGCAGAGAGGCAGCTCTATGGCAGCCTGGTGAAGTTTCACACACACCCAGACAGGTAAGTGAGGCTGCCTTGGCTCTGTGCTGCCCTTCGCTGCCAGGACAGGCATGGGTGGTCCATTGGGGCAATCCCTGAAGCAGTGATTGTTCTGCAAGTCTGAGAGCCTTTGGTGGGGAAAGAGGGAGTTGTGGCAAAAAATCAGCCAAATGTTTCTTTGGGAGTCGAAGTTTTAGGCTTTTTCCCTTGAAGAGGCTGCAGTGGCCAGCTTTAAATGCTCCCTAAACTCCCCCCATTGCCATGGGATTTCCTTCTCTGTTCCCTGACTTATCCCTTCCCAACTCAGTTTCCCACCCACATTTGGCCACCTTTCAGAGACTGCTGTCAAATTCCCAACCAGCTGTTGTGTTGATAAGGATCTATCTAGGTGCTTATCCAGGCGGTTGTCTGTCCTCTGCAGTAATCCCATGCCCTTCATGAGGCGGCAGCCTCTGGGATATTTGAGCTACCTGATAGCAAGAGCACATAAGTGGAGTGCTTGGGTTAGCACTGAAGAACAGCTGTGACTCTGAGTCCCCTAGCATGGGCTGGAGCCTTTTTTGGGGATGGCTGTTCTCTGGGGAGGTTAGAGGTGAGGCGGGAGGTGGCTGAGCTGCCTGGAGGGGCCGGTTTGGTGTGTGCTTGCTGCAGCCTGTCTAACCCTCTTCCATTCTGTGCGGCGTGTCCGCTTAGCGCTGCGAGAGACCACGCTCTGCAGGTGGAGCTGGAAGGGGTCCACGAGCTCCGGGGACAGCTGGAAGAAGCTCTTGGAAGAAGCTTGGAGTGTTTGAACAGGCTGGAGACACAGGGCGCCATAGGAGGTGGGGAACAGGAGCGTGTGAGAGTCCTACCCCAGCATGCCTTCTGAGCACTGGCGCTCACCCGCCTGCCATGGAAACGGTTCACTAACTGAGCAAGCCTGTCTCACTGACTCTGGGAGGGTTGCTTTGGTTCTTAGTAATGGTACAGTAGAACTGGTGCAGGGCTTTTTTGTTTTATTTTTGAGCTGCTTCGGAAACGGCGATCAGTGCAATCCACCCGTGTCTCGTGTATGTTCCTGTCTGACCTACCCTGGTGGCCACTGATGTATTTGCACATTCAAATCATTCCATTTTAGTTGATTTCCCTCTATCTCCCTTCTCCTCCCACCCCCATGGGCCAAATAAAGATTCCCTATCTCTGAAGGAAACACCAAATGTTTTCTATCATCTCCCAGGTGCATGAGTGTGAGTTTTTATATTCCCTTACCAGTTTTCTTAACCCAGTGACATCCACCTCTTGGGTTGATGGTGGTTGGCCCAAAGGGAGACAGTGTATATGGAAAAGCGGATTCCAGAGACAGAGAATTCAAGACCTGGTGACACTTGCCTGGGCCTCTTACACGAGACTTGAGTGTAGAACCAGCGATTCAGCTTATGCTTAAACCAAATCCTACTCCAGTATTGATGATTTTACTGAATGGGGTTTTTTTCTTTAATTGTCTCAGCCTAACTTACGAGTCTTCAAGGGAGAATTTCCTCCTCTTTTTGACAGATGGCTTGATGTGACTGTGACAGGGTCTGGGTTGGGTCTGCTCCCTCAGTTGTAGATCGACATCTCGTTTACAGGTGTCGTGCCCCCCTGGCCTATTGGACAGGACCCTATTCCTGCGTTGCTGGGAGCTGTCTCACTCGGCACCACTGCATACCTTTCTCTTTCAGCAACTCCGGGAGTGTGGGGGCTGGCATGGGAGCTGAAAAACAGCAGCAGCTTCCCAATGATCAGTGCTTCCCACACGCAGCAGGCTATGGATCTCTTGTCCCATAATCACTTTCCAAAGTGGCAGGAGCAGATTTTGCACCTCTGAGCATCTGTTTCTGCTTGCTGGGGAGGCTGAACTGGGAGCAGGCAGAGTAGAAAAGCTCCATCTCACTGTGCTGTGCACCCGGCCCTGTGACTGCTCTGCTGCATGGCTGCTTGTGACTGCTTCACAGGGCACCAGCTGTCCTGTGCCTTGTGCCCATGCTGAGAGCTTTTCTTCCCTGTCTCACATGGGGCTGGGATGCAGCACAGCTCTGCCTTTGCACACAGCAGGTCAGGACCGCCCCTCTGGGTCAGCACTCGGCTGCGTGGTGACCTCAGTGGTTCCCGTGTGGAAGGGACACAGCTGGAGGCTGCTGGGCAGCTCTGGGTTTGGTTAGCTTTTCCTTTCTTCTGTTTCATCTCATTCCCTTCCTCTCACTTCTCTGTGTAGCACCATCTTCTCTTTATCCTTCTGCTTCTCACTTTGTAGGAGCCTTTGTGTCCCTGTCCTTACCTTTCTACCTTCCCTCCTCTATCCTGGCACTGATGCCCAGCTGGACCCCTGCCTGAGAGCACCCTCTGTCAGCAGTTCTTTGTGCTGTCTTGTAGCTCTTTGTGGAGGTCTCTCCTTCCTCTCTCAACTTTCCTGTGGACCTTGCTTCTCTTCCCTTGTTCCCAGCAGTGTGAAGGCTCCCATGCAGTCAGTGCACCTGGGTGTCCTGTGCTTGTGGGCCATATGCAGTTGCAAGCCATGTAACTAATTCTCTGTGCTGTCAGGCTGGGGTGAAAGACAGAGAAGTCTGTAGAAAAGTAGTGCTGGGGTTGCATCTCTTGTCTCCTGTGCTACTGGCACAGGGAGAGCTAAGCAGCCTGGTGTGCTCCTGCTGCCATGGAGGGTTCAAGCACTCAGTGAACAGCAGTGTGGGCACAGCTGGGGTTGGTTGGTTTGTTTTTCCTTGAGATTTGTGCTCCCTTTTTCTCTCGGGTCCTGGAGCACTGGGAGCTGTGGGTGAGAATCAGGATGCTGTGCCCTGGCATAAGAGCTGCTCTCGTGTGCCCAGAGCAGCTGTGCTGACTGTGTGCAACCCTGCTGTGCTCCTTCAGCCACGGTGACCTATCTGGAGAGCCATGTGGCCCTCAGCCCCACAGCAAAGCCTGCAGCTGATGGTCTGCATCCCCTTACCCTTCAGGCCCTGCAGGCACTGAACTATCCCCCTGCATGGTTTGGCACCTGGCTGAGGGTTTTTGCAACCTTGTGGCAGTTGCTTGTCCTGAGCGCATCTCCTGAGTGTGTCTCCATTGCTGTGGATGGTGTGCTGTGCAAACACCTGCCCTGCTTCAGGGCGTGCTCCTGGCTGGTCCTTGGCTATTCCTCCAGACAGCCATGTGCTTCCCTGCTGGCTTCCCCTTCACCAGCGATGCTTGGCATCTCTCCTGCCAGGATTTCTCTGTTATCCCCTGCTCTGTGTTAAGCCTTGCCCAGGAGCTCCAGACCAAATGGCAGTGGATTTGGCCACAGGCAAAGCAGCTGCCTCCCCTTCAGTGCAAAGGCAACTGTGAGACCTGGCCCTGCACAGCCCCAGGAGAAAATCTTGGGGCCTGTCCAAGCACCCATCTCCCCGGGGAGAAGAGAGACTGGGGGTACACCCATGTCCCAGCTGCCTAGCCAGGGGTTGCAAGCCCTCACCCAGGGTTTTGCATCAGGGGCCCGGGAGCAGAGCTGTGCAAGCAGAAAAGCACGACCCCAGCTCAGCCAAAGGCCCCCAGACACTGTGGTAGGGGATACAAGTGTCCCTTTACCTCTGCAAAGCCAGTGCAGGGCTTGCCAAGAGCCCAAGGCCATGGCTGACAGCAGGACTTGGGCAATGTGGAGAGGGTGGCTGATAGTGCCCCCCAGGCTACTCCAGCCTGGGCAGGTAGTCGTGTTGCACACCCCCAATACCGGGTTGGGGCAGTGCCAACAAGGCTCCCTGACCAAACTCATGCTGCTGCTGCTGACTGTGTCTTGTGAAGTGGCTGCAGGGTGGGTGGTGTGTGTGCACATCTGTCAGGGCAGTGAGCACAGGGTGGTGAGAAGGCAGAGATGTGGATGGGACAGATATCACTGCTGGGGTGCTGTCTCTGGGGCTGTCCCCTCCCTCAGTGATGGGCTAGCACAGGATGCTGGTTGGAGCTCCAGCATGCAGAGAGGGGATGGAAGGGCACAGGGACAGTAAGGAAACCTCAGTCCTGCTGGAAGTGCCCCAGCACCAGGTGTGTATGAAGCAGCGCCTGCCCCGGGGCTGTCCACAGTGGCCATGGGCATCACCAGGGAGGAGAGGACAGAGGCAGTGCTGCCAGTGCCACTCCTTTGAGTGCCTTGTTGTGCTGTGCTGTCCCCTAGGTCAGGCTGCAGGCACAGATGCCAACGTTGCCAGCACCAACTTCACCAACAGCACAAAGGAGGAGACAACTCGTGGCGTGGCAACCCAGCACGTGAGTCAGGGCAGCAACACTGGGAACAGGGGTGGCAGAATTGGGCACTGCACCATTGCCAAACGGTGTCCTAGCCCCTTTGGAAACGCCCCCATCACCCTCTGTCTTTGTCCCTCTAGAGCAGCCCCCGGGCCCTTAAGGAAAGTGGGGGCACCGCAAGGAGAGCAACGCCCACCGTGCCAGAGCGGGAGCTGCGAGCTGAAGAGGAGCTGCGGGAGCTGAAGGCACAGCTGGAGGAAGCCGGCTTCTCCTCTGTCTCCCACATCAGGCAAGAACTCTGTGACTCGGGAGCCAGCGGGTGGCAGTGGCTGCAGGGGACACCCTGCATCCCAGCCACTGCCTGCCCTTCACAGTGCCTTGTGCCTCCAGGAAGGCGATGCTGAGCCTTTGCCTGGAAAACGCGGAGCTGAAGGAGCGGATGGGTGAAGCCACATCGCTGCTGGAGGGCGGGGAGCAGGAGGAGGCTGGGCTGGGCAGCCCCCTGGCCCCTGAGGCCCGCAGGCTGCAGCGGAAGAGCCGCAGTTCCCTTGGGGACCGCCTGGCCGGAGGCAGTGGGGATGGCCAGGGGGTCCCAGCAGAGAGGGGAACTGTACCCACCAAACGCCCAGCACTGGAGGCACGATCTCAGGATGACATGCCCAAGAGACCCTGCCCTGGAAGCCCCGGTGGAGGGGACGGGAGCCATGTAAGTGCACAGGGGACCAGAATGGAGACGAAGATAGAGATGGGGATGAGGGTGGAAACGGGGGGCTGATAGCCCATCTCCCATCTGGCAGATGGAGGGCACTGTTCCCGGTGGGGGCTGGCCAGGGCTGGGCACAGAGCTGCATTCCCAGGTGGAACAGGGCCAAAGGCAGTGCCAGGAGCTGCAGGACAAGCTTGCCGCCTCAGAGGCCACAGTGCGGGCACAAGCCGAGCAGCTGGAGAAGTACCACGTCCTGCTCCGTGAGTTAAAACCCCGGGTGGGACAGGGAGTCTGTGCCGAGCCTGGCGTGCTCTGTGCACTGTGCTGTGCGTGGGGCAGGTGTCCGGGGAGAACCCTGAGCTGAATGGGCTGCCCAGCAGGTGAACCTCATGCCCAGCAGCTCAGCAAGCAAGTGCAGGTGGACTTCCAGGACCTGGGCTATGAGACGTGTGGACGAAGTGAGACTGAGGTTGACCGGGATGAGACCACCAGCCCTGGTAAGGAGAGCCAGGGTTCCAGAGATCCCTATGTTTTGCCTGCCTGGCATAGATAAATGACACACTGTGCCCTCTGCAGAGTGTGAGGAGCCAGATGTATTCAGCGAGCTCAGCCTGGGTGAAGAGCTGGGGTCCCCATGCCAGCTAGGGATGCCCAGAGCAGGCAAGACTGCCCAGAAAGTCATTGCCCTGGAGGATGTGGGGGCCCTGCACCAGCACATCCAGGACCTCAAGGCACAGCTGCTCAATGCCAACAAGGTGATCCAGAGCCTGCAGCGCCGTGCTCGCTCCATCTCCGTCACCAGTGGCTACACCTCAGGTGCCGAGCGGCCTCTACCAGGTCCCAAGGCCTTGGCCTCCCCAGCCCACAGCCTCACTGATGAGGATGAAGGCTGGCAGTCGGATGGCCACGGCACCCTCTGCCCGCCCGCCCTGCGGGCACACCGCGACCTGCAGAGCCTGGTGCACCGTGTCGCCCTCCTCGAGGCACAGCTGCCCTCAGCCAAGCCTGGAGGTGCTTTGCCCAAGGAGCTGCAATCTGCCACTTGGCCAGGGTATGGTCCTGGGGACTAGGGCTGGATGGGGGGCTATGGGAGTCGGCAGGAATTTCCCAGGGGTGGTGGCTTCTTGTTGCATGTTTTCCCTGCAGCCAGGTTCCTGGGGTGTTTGCATGGTGGGGTAGAACCCCAGCAGCAGAGAGTGCACAGACTGTCTCCATGGCACCCCATCCCTGCTGTGCTCTCACTGCCCTGCCAATGCCCTGCTTTCCCGTCTCTCCCAGGAAGTACAACTCGCTGATCCAGGCGCAGGCTCGGGAGCTCTCCCACCTGCGGCAGATGCTACGGGAGGGCCGGGGCGTGAGCCGCAGCCTGGCCCAGCACCTGCGGGATGCCCTGCGGTCCTTTGAGGACATTCTCCGTGGCACTGACATCGACTACTACCTGGGCCAGGGCTTTCGGGAGCAGCTGGCCCAGGGCAGGCAGCTGGCTGAGAGGCTCAGCGACAAGCTGGGCACCAGTAAGTACCTCTAGGGGGCCAGCGGGAATGGGTGTTGTGGGTGCACGATAGGTGAGGAAGGGATGCTTTGATGGATGAAGGGCTGTAGTCACTCAGGCATCTTGTGCTGGGCTGTGCTGTCCTGCTATGGCTCTGTTTGGGGCTGGGCGTCCTTGGGCACAGAGACACTGACTCGCTCTTCTCTGGCTTGGTTTTTCAGGAGATCGGCAAGATGGGGAGGATAAAACTAGTCATGAACTCCTGGCACTGAGGTACCTGTTCCCAGGGAGGGCTCGTGGGACCTGCCTGATGTGGGCATCCCAGGGCCTATCACTGCTCTTGGGGTGGGGGGCCCAGGATGCCCTCTGTGTCTCTGCTTCAGGTACAGATCCTGGGGCTACGTCTGGGCTTGGGGAGCCCTATGGGCACTCCATGTCTCCGAGCAGCCTTGCATCACAAGTGGGACATGCCATGTGGGGTGTCATGTAGGAAAGAGCTGTGGGATGGAGGTCATCCTGACCTGCCAGCACAGGTGACAGGCTGCCTTTGCAGGCTCAGCCAGAAGCTCCAGGAGAAGGAGAAGGTAATTGAGAGCCTGGAAGTGAAGCTGCAGGAGCACTCTGAGTCCCCAGGGAGCAGCTGCCCACCCTCCGAGTCATCCCACTCTGCCATCAGCTCCTCCTTCACGTCTGAGGGGCTGGAACCCTGCTCTGATGGGGATGCAGCCAGCGAGTGCAGTCAGTGCCATGAGGAGCCTGCCCAACTCACAGGTACCGCAGGGTGACCAGGGGCCACAACCACCTCTGGACGTGCAGACTTGGCTGCTCGGGGTGTGCCAGGGTCCCCAGTGCCCCCAGGGAGAAGGGATCTCTGCTAGGCTGAGCCAGAGCCACGCTAACATCTCTCTCTCCCGTCTCTAGGCCATCACTTGGACTCCTTGTCCAAACCTGTTAGTGCCCCCTTGCCTGCACTGGCCCCCAGGCCGTCCCCCTTCCTGTCTGCTGCACCCCCCCTTCCCACGGCCCCACCATTCCCAGGCTGCTGTAGGACCTCTGTCTGCTCCCTGGCTGAGGCACAACAGGAACTGCAGGTGCTCCAGAGGCAACTGGGAGAAAGTGAGCACACTGCCTCTGGCTTGGGTTTGGTCCTGCCTGCCCTGCATGCTGTGCTGTGCCTCATCCCCTCCCACCCTCTCTAACCTGCCTGTCCTGCCCTGGACCTTCTTCTTCCTGGGGCTACGGCTTTGAGGTTGGGTCCCATCTCTCTGGCTGGCGGACAATAGGGACATGTAGCTCTCGTGCAGAGAGGTCTTGGTGGGTGGAATGGACACAGCTGGAGGCAGTATTAGCCCTTGGTGTGGACACTTGGGTATCCCAGGGCCTCTGGGAAAGGGTGGTTTATCTAGCTGTTGTGTAAGAGTGGGGCTGAGACCCTCCACCTTGTGTCACATAATCAGCAAGCTCTGGGAGAAAATCTGCTCTTCAGCAGGAATGGGTTTGATCAGGGCGGGAGGTCAGGTCATGGGGGATCACTGGGGGGGACAGTGGGCTGCACTGTTGGCCAGAGCGAGAAGGGGGCAAAAAGCACATGATGGGAGTGTGTTGCCCCATTTTTCCTCCCTGCTCATTGTCCTTCTCCCTGCTTTGCCCTGTGCGTGGAGGTGTGGCACTGCCTGTGGCACCAGCAAAGCCCACAGTCCCACTGGGTCCCTTTGGAGAGGGCAGCAAAGACCCAGCATCGTTCTGCCGACACGGTGCGCTGCAGAGCCTGGCCGAGCTCCCCGGGGCCACCTCAACCCATGTCCTCTGGGGTGTACCCGCACCCGGCCAGACACCTTATGGGGCCCTGCCGTCAGGGTGCACCTCCAGCCAGAAGCTAACAGGTACAGTCTGTGTTGGAGAGCACAGGAGCATCCTACCTGCATGTGGGGGAACAGGGAGGAGATCTGGCACCAGAATGACTGTGGGACATGACTCTGGCATGGGGCAGGATAGGGGGGATGGCTTGAGGCAGGTGGCACTGCCATTCCTGCCCTGAGCCCTCTCCTTGGCTGTGGCAGGGGCAGACCTGCTGGAGGAACACTTGATGGAGATCCGCAGCCTGCGCCAGCGCCTCGAGGAGTCCATCTGCACCAACGACCGGCTCCGGGAGCAGCTGGAACGCCGCCTGGCCTCCACCAGCAAGGCCAGCGGTACGGGGCTGCACTGGGCTGGGGCTGCCAGGGTCCCAGGCTCTGCACTCTGTTGCACTGGGAGAGTGCTCACCCCGTGTACAGTGGGGCATTGGGGAGAGCGACTCAGCACTGGTTCCCTCTGCAGGATTGCCCAGTGATGTCTATGCCCAAACACCGGAACTGGGTCTGCAGCTGAGTGGGGAGAACCAGGCTCTGCGTGAGGAAAACCGGACCGTGCGGCTCCAGCGTGACCAGCTCTCCCAAGGTAGGGCTGGGCCACCAGCATCCTCAGTCCCAGAGGGCTGAGTGGGGTGGTGGTGACACCTCCACGGTCTCTGTGGGCAGAGCTGGTGCGGGTGCAGGAGGCACTCCTGTCTGCCTGCTTCCGGGCACGAGAGGCTGAAGCGGAGCTGGGCCAGAGGTGTGAGAAGCAGCGGAGGCTGGCAGAAGAGCTCGCTGGGTGCCAAGAGACTGTCCGGCAGCTCCGGGACGAGCGGCTCTCTCTGCAGGAGGACAACAACAGGTAAGGTTTGGGGCATTGTGACCTTGGGGCCACAGGACTGAGTGGCATGGCTGGCACCAGACGCACATGTCACCCCTCTGCAGACTGCAGCACTCAGTGACACTCCTGCAGCAGCAGAGTGAGGAGCAGCGCCTGCTCCTGCAGACCCTGCGTGCGGAGCTGCACGTCTATGAGAGCCTCCCTGTCCCCTCTGCCGAGACACGAGCAGGTATGGGACCCCTGCCCAGCCCCCTCAGCCCCTGGTCTTGGGGTGCCTGGCCCCTCTGCAACCCTTGGGTGGTTCTGAACACCTCTCCCGTTGTGGCAGCAGGTGGGACATGGTGGCCCTGCTGGGAGGCAGAGAGGGAGGGCAGGACCCCAGCAGGCCCTGGCACAGAGCCACAGACGTCCACAGGGGCTCAGATGCTTCTTGTTCTAGGCTGCTTCCCATCTCCTCCAGTGCGGGACATTGGCACAAACTCAGCAGCTCCCCTCTTCTCCCCGCTGCCCTCTGACACGTCCGTGGTCCAGCGGATGGACGGTGGGTACTGGAGCCTGACCGGAGCCACACACAGGTCTTAGGAGCAAGACCGGAGAGCTCAGGGCAGAGCCAAGCCCCTGGAATGGGATGGGGAGGACCACGAGGGGAGCAGGCAGGGTTCCTCACTTATCTCTGCTTGTTCCACAGAGCCACAAGGGACAGATGCACTGGTGAGGAAGAGCAAGGGACCGATGGAGGCTCACGTTGTCGGCCGCCTGGCCACGTATCAAGCCCTGGAGCAGCACATCATGGAGGGGAAGGCCCTGGCCCGTGAGCTGATGTGTCTCACACGCCCGGCGCTTGGGCTGCCCAACTGCCTGCTCATGGGAAAGGAGGTAAAGTGTGGGCAGGACGGGGCTGGCAACACCTGGGGGCCAGATGCATTGTGCACCATGTGCGACAAGGCTCCTGAGCCCAGAATCAGCCCTGAGGCCTGCAGGGCTGGCAGGAGGCAGGGAGCCTCCAGACTGGGGGCTGCTGCGGGCACTGCCCTGCCACATTGGGCTGGGCGTGGTGAGTCCCCAGGTGCAGCGGGATGTGGGTGCCCCAGCAGCACCTGCTCCTGCACCCTTCTCCCACAGGCCCTGGGATGGGCAGGGACAGGGCAGGGGCATCTGTGGGGCAGTGCCAGCACCCTGCACGGCATCCTGGAGGAGTGTGTGTCTCTCCTCACTGCCTTCTGGAGCACTGTGCTGCCTGTCAAACTCACCCAGCACCAGGGCAAGGTGAGCAGCGGTTGCGGGCTGGCAGGGCGGTGGGGCTGGGTGCTCGCTGCTCATGACGCTCCTCTCCTCTCCACGCTCCCAGGAGCAGGCGCTACAGGGTGAGATTGCAGCACTGCGGGCCCGGCTCTCCGAGAGGGAGGATGCCCTGCAGAGCACGGCCAAGCGGCTGCGCAGCACAGCACAGCTCAAGGACAGCATGGAGCACTTCATCGTCAGCCAGCGTACGTGGCCCCAGTGATACGGCCAAGCTGGCCTGGTCCCCAAGTATCTGGGGTGGTTCCACAGCAGAGGGACCTCACTGACCCCATCTCTCTCTTCCCTGCAGTGACCAGAACCCACAACGTGCTGCGCAAGGCCAGGACGAACCTGGAGGTGAGTTTGCCCTGGCAGCCAGTGTGGGATAGGGATGGGTGTCTCTGCCCTAGTGAGCCCTGATGGCCTGGGGATGGGCACAGGTGACACACACCCTGTGGTGGCCAACAGAGGATGCTGAGGGCCAGCTGGGTTGTGGGGAGGCACGCATTTTTGTTGTCTCTCTGCAGCCTGTGTGTCCATGTCCCAAGGGCACAGCAGCTCTCTTACTGCTCTATGTGTGGTCTCTTGCCAGGTGAAGGCCCAGCAGGCCCTGCCTGTCGCTTGAACCCCAGGCAGGGTAGGGAGCGATGGCCCAGCCTGGAATAGCCTGCTGGCTGCTGACTCGTGCCATGCCAGAGGGCTGGAGCAGACTCTCTCCCTGCTACTCGGAGGGCTGGGGTGGACAGGGGTCTGGGGTGTGCTACACTTACAGTGGGTTTGGGCTGCTGTGGTGGTTGCATGCCCTTCACCAGCCTTTGCTTGGCATTGCAGCAGCAGCTGCTCACTTGGGCTTTCCCTGCTCCATGCTTCAGTGCTCGCCCCCTTCCACCCTTGATGTTCAGTGGGATGACAAAGCCCTCTGCACTGAGCACCCCTTGCCCTGGGACCTGGTCCCACCTGTAACCCTGCTGAGTACCGTCCCTGCTCATGGATGTATGTATATGTATATAGACAGAGGTACTGGAACTGTGTTTTGGGGGCTTCCCGGGCATGCTGGGGCCCCAGCGCGGGAGGAAGATGTAAGAAATGCCATATTCTGTTTAGTGGCTGAAGAGTCCCCAATAAAGGTTACCTTTGGGTTGTGGTGTTTCTGGCATGCCCGTCTCTGCAGCAGTGCTGCCCCTCCCCGACCTCCCCGCAGCACAGGGTGCCAAAGGCACCAGCTGGCCCCAAGGGGGTGGCTCTGTGCCCCACCCCAGCACTCCTAGGGCAGCTCTGTGCCCCACTGGGTGCTGCCTTTCCTCCTCTTGCTGTTTCAGAGCCCCCCTCCAACACCAGGCAAGCAGCACCCAGAACAATAAATACTGTAATAAATAGAGGAATCCCTGTCCCATGGCACTGCTGTGGCAGCAGGCAGTGCAGCCGGGGTCCTGGGGTGCCTGCCCAGCTCTGCTCTCCCCAGGCCCCTTCAGCGTGGGCATGTGCCAGTGCCCCTCTGGCTGTGATGAAGTCAGCCCTGTCCCATAGAAGCACTCAGTGTTGGGGACAGAGCAGTCAGTCCTTGACGGTGCTGTCCCAGCAGCAGGTAAGCGTGGCTGTGTCCGGCTGTACCTTCCACCCTGCTGGCTCGGTGCTGAACCTGGCAGGGGGCTGGGGCTCCAGAGCTGAGAGCCCTCCTCAAAGCTGGGAGATGGCCCCGCAGCCAGGGTTGTGGGACAGGGTGCAGGTAGCAGCCTGGAGTGTCACAGAGCCCCTCGTGATCAAGGTGGCCTTTGGAAACTCAAGACCAAGACAGCAGAGCAACCTTCAGCAGGTAGGACACATTCCTGGATGCCTGGGCTGGGGGCAGTGCTAGGATCACCTTGAGGCCCTTGCAGGCTGGAGAAGACAGGCAGGGTGAAGCCTTTTCTGTGTTGGGCGTGAGGAGAGGCTGTTCTGGTGAGCAGCAAAGTGGTCCCAGAGACTCACAGAAGCCTAGGGGAGCTGCAGGTGGGTGGAAACCAAGGGCTAAATCAAACCACGCCAGTAGGATGAGACAGTGTCACAGGCCCCAGCAGTCCTGGGCTCATTGCCAGGGCCTGTGTCCCTGCCAGTTTTGAGGCTGGAGCCAGCGGCCAGTTCTCACACAGTCCCGTGGCCCAGTGTGTGCAGACAAAGCGGCATTTCGTGTCCTGCGTGGGGGGCGGGCGAGGCCTTGGCTCAGATGGGCTTGTACAGCAGCGTGGTGACGTACTTCTTCTTGTAGCGGTGCGTGGCACTGAGCACCATCACGCCATCCTGTGAGAGGCACAGCGTCAGCGGGGGCACCGCGGCACTCCGGGGGCACCCCTTGGGAACAGGGCTCTGGGGGCTGAGGGAGCTGCCCCAGCCCATCCCTACTGTCCCGAGTCTCACAGCCTGTGAGACGCATCCAATGCACAACAGGATGCCAGGGCAGAGGATCTGGTACGGGGCTGCTCAGCTCCACCACAGTGCAGGTAGGCAGCTGAAGAGAATTGTAAGGAAGCCACAACCTCCACCCCTGCATGTGCCACACTTCAGTGGGCAGCCATGCTGCCCTTACGTGGGTCCTCTGGTCCCATCTCCACCACCCAGCTGTCCAGGTTCTGCTCCCTGCAGGTGCTGCAGGTTCCCGGAAGCCACAGCAGCTCCCATTCCTTCACCCAGCAGCCAAGTGGGACCTGTGCTTACCTTGATGGAGAGCGCGTAAAGGTGATTGAGCATGACGTGGTTGGGTTCAGGCAGCAGTGCTGGGTCACACTAGGAGGAGAAAAGTGTCACAAGGGAACAGCAGACCCCTGATCTCCCAGCCCTAGGCAGCACAGGGAGCTGCTGTCTCAGGCAGCTTCAGCTTGCTGGTGTCTCTGGCTGTTCTGAACAGGAATAGAGCTCAGCTAAGCACCAGGAGGCCAAATCAGTGTGGCTAATGGGAAAAGTGATGCTTTTCCTAGGAATTGCCAAGGGCCAGACCCCAGCCAAGGGGAGATCAGGCTCCCTGCAGACAGGACTCCCCTTCCACCCCCCAGTGCGGCTTTCTATGTGGGCGCTATGCTGGTACACACCGAGATATTGGTGTCCTTGTTCAGGATGACCTGGAGGAGGTGAGGTGGTAGGATGGGTGGGGATTTGAAGCGCTCCTCAGGCCGGTATACGTACATCTCTTGGCCGTAAGGTCCAGGTGGTGAGCTTGATAAGTCTGGAGAGAAGAGAAAGGAGGAGACGTGAAATGGGTAAAGCAGGATGGAAGAGCACAGAACAGTATCCCTGAAGCTGAGAAGGACCCAGCAGGATCTTTCAGGTACAAATATCTTCCATAAGCCATGGCCAGGTATCTATCCTTTAGCAACAGTTAAGTCTTTTCACAGCAGAAAAAGCAGCCAGGTGAGCACTGGGCATTTCCAAGCAGGGCTGTAAGCTGGTCCATGCATTGACACAGCACAAGCACCCTGCATATGTTCTCAGCACAGCCAGGTCCCTCTCCCACAGGAAGCAGCTGGCTTGCCCCAGGGCTGTACCGTTGGCAGCAGGGACACAGGGATCAGTTTGCCTGTATGCTCTCAGGACTGCCTGATGAGGGGGTCCAGGAAAAGCAACTGGGAACTCTAGACTGAGCAGCTGCTCCACACATGGGAGGGACCACAGGAGCTTGTGGTCACTGGAAGCTGGACTGGCTGCATCTCCCAGCTATATCTGATCTGATAATT
Source organism: Platyrinchus mystaceus (assembly GCA_035041135.1). Taxonomy (NCBI): domain Eukaryota; kingdom Metazoa; phylum Chordata; class Aves; order Passeriformes; family Tyrannidae; genus Platyrinchus; species Platyrinchus mystaceus. Next base: position 29,968,022 of record JAWWLV010000005.1, on the reverse strand, counting down.
TCGGAACAGCCAGCACCCAGAAGGGCTCCATCTCTCTGAGCTGCTGCTGCCTGCTGGCTTCTCTCCAGCAAAGTGCCTCTTGCCCAGGCTAGGAAAGGACATGGAGCTGAGCTGTATCTGAGATGGAGTTGTGCCAGGGACCAACACACGACTGAGCTGCCTGCCAGCATTACACACCAAGCCAGCACTGCCGGTGCCTGCGTGGTAACCTAACCTGCTGCTGTAACACAAGCAGAGAAGGAGGTCTGCAATGTGCTACCACTAGTACAAATTACCTTGGCATGAAAACCAAGAGCAGCTGCTGAAAATAACCAGGATCCTGCTCTCACCTAGCTTGTACCCTGGATCAGATGACTTACAGTTGCTCGGACAGAAAGGGCTGATGTTCCTGGTGTTCACCAGTCCAACACGGCTCCCTCAGCTGGCTCTGCTCTGGTGCTAGCACAGAACAAGTCACACCAGCACTGCCCCTCCAGGGAGATGAGGCCTCAGCCGTGGGCTGCTGAGGACACGGTGCCAAACACTACTCATCCTGAATGCAGGCCCACACCTCTGCCCAGGGGGTCTGTTCACCCCAGAGCAGCAAGTCTCAAAGCAGAGGAGGTGGAAAACAGCACATGCAAAGCTGTAATGCCACAAAACTCACCCCGACCTGAGGTTTCTGAGCTCTCCAGGGAATCCACCTTCAATGCATCAAACACCTCGAAGTCAGACTTCTTGACGTGGATTAGGTTGTTAATCGTCCCCATCTGGCTGGTGACCACGGGCTGGAGAGAACTGAGGTAAGAATCTTCCTGTGTTCACCTCCAAATGAAGCACACTCAATGCTTCCCAGATCCTCCCAGCCTAAGCTGTCTTTGCTGCACCACTACCTCGGAGCATAGGTGGCTGGTGTCTAGGTCTGCTCTATGCTTGTTTACCCTGGGAGGATTTCCCTTTACTCCTAGGCTCCTACATCACTTCCTATTTTCATCCTCCATCCTTTTACACGGGTGTGTTCTCCTTGCCATGTTGCTTCTGCATGATTCAGTTTGGAGAACCTGTCAAGTGAGTGATGACCCCATGGCAAATCTTCCCTTGTAGACAAATTCTCAATGGGATTTAAAGGCCTTCTGGCATTTCCCTGCCCCTCCCCAATGCTTCTCCATAAAGCGTGACTAAGTCCAGAGGAACCAGCCTCTGATAGGACTCAAGGGGATGGAGGTGGCCCTTATGTTCTGGCAGATGACCTCCTCTTCTTCCTGTTCCCTCTCTGTTGCAGTTACATCCTGTCTAGTTCCCTGAAGAACACAAGATCTGCAGGGATAAAGCATTCAGCGTTACCTCAGATGGGTCGTGGACCCACTGGCCATCCACAAAAAATTTGTATTGGTGCTCTCCTTCTGGGAGATCCAGGATAGCAACGAAGTCGTTGTGGCTGTGCAGAGAGAAAAGATGTGCAGCAGCATCACCCTGTTGATGCTCTGGATGCTGCACTTCCACAGGGCTCCAGGAATCAGTACTGCCCAGCCCCTCCTACCCCAACATCTTCATGAAGGGTTAGGCTTGCTCATCATCAGTGACCTGAGGCACGGCCACAACAGGCACGAGCATTCCAAGCACTAGCATGGCTCAAACCCCTGGCAGCCCAACTGCAAGGAGAGCAGGAGGCAGTCCAGCCATCCAAGCCCAGAGACAGTGGATGTGACAGACACCCTGTGCAAGGTACACTGGGGAGAATGCGTGGGCTAAGCTCCTGGACCTGTGCTGGCATGGCAGGACGAGAGCAAGTGCGGCAGCTCTGTTTGTGAAGTCTGCAATTCCAGAAGAATTGCTAGGAGTCCTATACAGAGCTTCCATGTAAATCACAGACATGCTGCAGAACAGCAAGAATATCATTAGGGCAGAAAGACATGTGAGGGACAACTAACCCCCACTGGCAGCAATACAACTAGGCATGGGGTAAAGCAACAGCCAAGGGAAGAGCTGGCAGCTTCCAGAGCACTGCTGCATACCTGGGTAGGGCTCTACTGCCAGGACTGACTCCTGCATAACATACAGCTGGGCAAGCACAGGCCTATCCTGTCCTGTCCCTCTGTTTCACAACTGCCCACAGTCCCTGCAGGACCATCAGGGAAGGAGCTGACTGTGTATTTGTACTCAGACTCCCAGCCTGGATAAATGGGAAAAGCCAGGTGAGCAAAGGGAACAGCGACCAGCACAGAAAAGGGAAAACATTCCCTGCAATGGAGCAGAGGAAAACATAGAGTGACCTTAAGGACTGGCTACCTCTTGATGAGTGGGATCTTGGTGCTCCAGTTGTTGAAAGATCCAGAGATGAAGACCTCTTTGCCTCCGTCGGCCCAGCGGATGACTGTTGGACGAGCCTGTTGGGATGGTTTCACTGACTCCTCTAGATCTGGCTGCCATGACACAAACTCCTTGTCCCCAGGAATCTGAGCAAAGAAAACCAGAGCCTGACTAAGACATGAAGACAATCACTTCACCCTGGCCTCTACCACCATGCCTGCACATCCCAGAGAGGAGCACTGCAGAGTTCCGCCAGCCTCCCAGCTCCCCACAAACCCCTCACAAGGCTGGGAGCACAGCCCTGCACAGACAGCGAGCCGAAGCTCCAGAGCAGAGGCAGGGAAGGGAACGGCCAGCCCCTACCTTGGAGTCATGGGAGCTGAAAACACTGGGGTCATCGGTGCTGCCAACCATGATCTTGTGCGGGTGCTCCTTGGTGGGGTGGGAGGCACCGGAGCCGTCCGAGCGGTGGGACTTGGAGCCATGGCGCTCCCCGGACACTCGCTCGCTGGTGGTGTTCCCCATGACAGCTCAGCAGCCCCTCTGAGGGAGAGAGAACAACACTGTACCTGTGCACATGGGCTCTGGCAGTGAGGAGAGGAGCAAAGGCGCCATTTCCCAATGCTCTTTGCCAGCGGAGATGGACAGCAATCCTAAAAAAGGCCCCAAGTTCATTCCCACTACCAAGTTTGGGAGCTGAATGCTCAACAAGCAAGACAGCTTGAATTAATTATAGCCTTATCCTTAAGAACCATCACTCTAGTTAAGATGTAATTATTAAGACTCCAAAACCAATACTAATTCACCTGTGTCCCACATCAGCCCTCAGCAGCCAGCAGAGTTGAGGGGCTGATGGGAAAAATAAAGCCAACCTTTACTGGCAAATCACTGCTTGGCGTTAACAGAGCCTCTTTCACAGTCCCCCAGTCAGGCTCTACAGACAAATCCCCTACATCCAGCCAGAAAACAACCAGAGAGTGAAAGCAGCAGCTGTTTTACAGCTCCCCACAAGTCTCCAAAAGCTCACAGGCAGAAGAGCAGAGCAGAGTCTTGCGCCTGGCAAAGATGACAAGGAGCATTTAAAGTGTCCGAGTGGAATCGCCCAAGCTGGAGCTTGTCCAAGGAGTGGGGCTTAATGCTGTGCTGTCTGCAAGTGCTCCGCTCTCAGCAGCACTCACTTATGATTCACCAGGCAAGCCACCGTGTCAGCTGCAGAACAGCACAGCGAGGAGGTCCGCTTGTTGTGACTGAACCAGCGGCACCACCCCGAGCACTCCGGCATCTGCCGGGCTGTCTGGAGGCACACAATGAGAGAAGGGCAGCCCCAGCCACCTCAGCGTCCCTCTGCAGCTGGAGATGGGCCTCCATCCCCAATCTCACCCACCTCAGAGAAAGCAAAACAGGACAACTGACCAAGCCACAAACAACTACACAACTCGTGGGACAAACAACAAAGCCACCGCAAGCTATGCAGGACTCTTCAGGCCTTACCCAGTTCTCAAGAGCTGAGATGGATTGGGGCTCTTGCCTGCTTTCCAGGCTTATTTTGCAGCTTTCAGCTTACTGTGGGCTCTGTGGAACAAGGCAAGGGGACAGCCAGCCCTGCTTCATGTGCTCACTTGCGACATTTGGAGGTTTGTTTAGAAGATCAAGTTATATGAAGGGTGCCAGGCAAGGCTGCCAGCCAAAGCCAGGCTTTAGAACATTATGAAGCAATTACTAAAGTATTTCTTAAATCCTGAGGGCTAAAAGGCAGCTCAAGAGGGCAGCTAACCCATACCTTCACCCTTTTCAGTGCGGATCAAATGCATTTGATGATCCAGGTCAGGGGAGCTGCAACTCTTGCTCTGACATTTTCCCCCTCTGCTCTGAGGAGGCTTAGCCAGCTCCTCACAAAAAGTGCCCCTCTGACACTAACCTGTTGTTGAGGAGTTTCCTCTCCAGTATCTCCACTAAGGATCCCTTACTTCTTATCTACGGGGAGGAAGGCAGGAAAGGCTGAACATTCTCTTGTACCAGGACAGACTTGAGAAATACATGGAGGTGTTAACAGATATAAAGCTTCTGTTTCCCTTCTCTAAAAGGGATCCAGTCCCTCTGTCCCTTACAGGTCATGCTCTCCAAACACCTCCTGAGGTTTATCCCAACCAGTGGCTCCTTTCTGCTGTGTGCCATCCAAATCCCCTGCATCGAACACACAGGCACCCTGCTTGTGCTGGGACAGTAGCCTGTGGTACCTGGCTTTGCTGAATTAACTTCTACAGCTTAAACCCTCCTCGTAGCTGCATCCAGATCAGCCCTTGTAGCACGGCACGCTGTGATGGTGTGACACAGGTACGTCCGAGTCACAGATGGAAGCGCTGCCCACACCAGAGCCCAAGCAAAGCTCCGCGGCGTCTCGGTGCATCGGCTCCCAGTTTGGCAGCGAGCCCCTGCCAGCCGCAGCCGCAGCGAGGTGGGTGCGTGCCTGCCCCATCGCAAGGCCCCTTCGGCTGCAGCCAGCCCCACCTCCCCACTCTGAAAATGACAAGGGAAACACACCAATTCCCCCTGGGATCTGTCCCGCTCGCTGCCTCTCCCACCCGGCCGGTGCCCCGCCCTGGGAAGCACTGTGCGGGACCAGAGGGGTCTGTGCACAGGGACGGAGGTCTCTGCCCAGAATCCCGCCGGGATGACACCTCCCGGGGCTGGCGTGTCCCGGGGAAGCCCGATCCGCCCGGGCTCTCCCTCCTCCTGAGGTTGCCGTAAGGTTAAGGGGATGAGCTGGGAAAGAGGGGGAGGAAAATCTCCCTCCGAGCAGGCAGGGCTGGGGCAGTGGCGGGGCTGCCACGGCGGATTCGGCCAAACCACCCGCGGCTCTGCCGTGGCCCACGGGAGGAGCGGAACGCACTGGAGGACGGGGCCCTCCCGAGGGGCTGCGAGCCGGGGTCTGCACCGGTGCGGGCTCCGGGACACCGCCACACCGCTACACCGTACGGCCACGCCTCGCCCACCGCCTCCCGCGGCGGCGCCCGGCCAGCCAACACCCTCACCACCACCCACCCGGGACAGCCCGCCGCCCCCGGGCCCGGCCCCGGCCCGACCCCACCTGCCGCCGCCGCCGCCCCGCTCTCCGCCTCCGTCCAAGATGGCGCCACCCCCCGCCGGCCGCTGCGGGGCGCTCTGGCCCGCCCCCGCCCCGCTCCGCGGCCGCGCCCCGCCCCGGCCCCGCGGCCCCGCCGCCGGGCACCCGCCATGTTTGCTGAGGGCGGCTCGGCCCGTTGTTGCTAATGGCGCGCGGGCGGGCGGGCGCGGGGCCGCACGGCTTCACCCCCGCCGGCGGCCATGTCTGCTGAGGGCAGGGCGGTGCCGGTGCCGGGGATGTTTGGGGGGCTGCGGAGAGCAAGCAGGCAGGGTGCTGCCCGTGGGCTGGGCAGGCGCCTCAGGATAGACCCCACAGACTGAGACAGCCAAGCAGTGTGGTCCGTGGTCCCCTCGGCATGGAGACAAGCTTTATTGTCCTTTTCCTGAGGCGCGTTCCCAGTTTCCCCACCGCCTCGGTGTGACCTAACCCACAGACACAGCTTGTGGTGCTGCCGGGCCAGGATTTCGGGGAGGGAAGTGACCCCCGTCCTCAGAGCAGCCCGTGACCAGGACTTGCGTATCCCCGGCACAGCAGGAAGGCGGGACGGACCAGACTGCACCTTAAAGGAAAGACTCCCTCCGTGCCTCCGGGCGTGGCGACACACCAAGCAAGGGGCAACAGACACATGCCCAAAGGAAAACGAAAAGGTTGCCGGGACGACCCGCTGCCTCCTTCATTTTAGGCTAGGGAGAGCGCGAGACGTAGGCGAGGATGGCCGCAATCACGCCGATGATGCCGAAGAGGACAGTGCGGATGCGGGGCAGGGCGCTGGCGCGGGCCCTGTGCCGGGGCTGCAGGGCTCTGACCACACGCTGCCGCTGGGTCAGGATGGCCTCCCTGGCACCCGCCCACGCACCCGGGCCCCGCAGCCGGTACTGGTACGGCGTGCAGGGA
>JAWWLV010000005.1:29846605-29946044 GCA_035041135.1 Platyrinchus mystaceus | reverse complement strand
CCTCCAGGGATGCTGGCTCTGGTGCCAGGGACCCCACGTGGGCCGCTCAAAATCAGGTGCCGTCGGGGCTGTGGTTCACCAGCTCTGCCCCATCCGTTGTGTCCCACCCTCCCCGCTCGGCTCCATCAGCCCCCGGGCGAGCCCCGCGCCTCACCGAAGAGCAGGTTGAGCAGCACCTCCCTGGCCGCCGAGCTGTCACTCTGGCAGAGCCCGTAGAAGGTGCCGAGCAGCCAGGGGATGCCGTGCCCCGACACCTCGATGACCTTCATGAGCGGGCGGGCGCTGCCCCAGGCCGAGCCCTCCCCGGCGCACACGCCCAGGCGCTTGGAGGCCCAGAGGTCGATGGCGAGCAGGGAGCTGAGCGCGATGCCCACGAAGGACGGGTTCAGCTTCATGCAGTCCTCCTCCGGCAGCGGCGCGGCCGCCGGGGGCTCCCTGCGGCGGGACGGGCTGTCGGGGGCGGCGGGGCCGCGCTGGCTCAGCGACAGGAACTCCAGCCGGCCGCCGCTGCCGCCCGCGCGGCGCTCGCGGCTGCTCCGGGGGCTCGGCATCGCGGCGGGAGGCGGCCTGCGGGAGGCGGGCGCCGGCCACCGGCTGCCGGGCCCGCATGTCCCCCCTGCCCGGGGCCGCTTCCCTGTCCCGTCCCGCCGCTCCCGGAGCGCCCCAAGGACGCGGCGGTGCCGCTCTCGCTCCCCCGCCCCGGTACCGCGCGGCCCCGCCGTCGCTTCCGCTTCCTCTTCCGCCCGTGACGCACGTGGAGCTCCCGGCGTACGGCGGCCGGCGGGGGCCGTAAGAGGCGCGGCGGCGGCGGCGCCGCCTTCGCCCTGCCGGCGCCGGTGCGGGCGCCGCGCTGCGGGCGGCGATGCGCGGCGGGCGGACACCGGCCCCGGCCGCCCCCCCGGCCCCGCGGTGACGGCGGCCCCGCGGCGGCCCTGGGGTGCCTGCAGAGCGTGGCCTGCAAGGCGCGGGTGCGCCGGGAGCAAATCGTGGTGTCGGACGTGTCGGCCACCATCGAGCCGGCGGCCACGGCCATCGAGGAGAGCTCGCCGGTGGTGCTGCGGTACCGCACGCCCTACTTCCGCGCCTCCGCACGCGTGCTCATGCCGCCCATCGCCCGGCGCCACACATGGGTGGTGGGCTGGATCCAGGCCTGCAACCACATGGAGTTCTACAACACCTACAGCGACCTCGGCGTGTGAGCACGGGGGGCGCGGGGGGACGGGGCCGGGCACAGCAGCGGAGTGGGGGCACCGGTCTTGGGCATGGTGTGGGCACTCCGGCACACAGGGCACCCCGGCTCGCCTGCGGGCACCGTGTGCCGCCTCCTCGGCACGGTGTATTGACCCCCTAAGACCACGTGCTGCTCCCCTGACACCATGTGCTGCACCCCTGGCACCGGCTGCTGCCACCCCAGAGTCCATGTGTTGCCCCCCTGGCACCATGTGCTGCTCCCCAGGCACTGGGAGCTGCCCCCCTACCCCGCCTCTGCATCCACAGCCACACACGGGTGCCACGTTCACGCCGGCACCTGCTCCGAGCACCATCCCTGACCCCACAATTCCTGCTCCTCGTGTGCCACAGCATCTCTTGCACCATCCCAGTTGCCTGGAGCTCGCCTGCTCAGGGGCTTTGTGGCCGCTGTCTCCCCCCGAATACCGTTTCTCCTCTGGGGCAGTGCTGAGTGCGGGCAGTGCTGGGGGACGTCGCCCCCTTGGCTTGTGTTAGAAGCGGGAAGTGTTGAGGTGCTTGGCAGAAGTGGCTGCTGGAAAACAGGTTTTCTCAAGGCTGAGTGCCTGGTGACCTGAGGGGACACTAAGGGGCAAAGCTGTTGGCTGTGTTGCTGTGTCCTCTGTCTTTGGAGAGGGGTGATGTAAGAGGGGCTGGAGATGACTGGAGGGGTACATTTGGCTCGATGGAGGGTTCCCACTGCTGGTGCCAGGGGTTGCCAGCGCAGGGCAGTGTGAGCAGCAGGTCCTTGCGCTGCCTGCCTGCATCCTTGCATCATGGCAGATCCATGTGCCTGTGGCACTGGAGCGCTTGGGGCCGTCCAGGGAGTGGAGGCCATCATCTGGGGGGATGGCAGAGTTGTGGACCCAGTGCCAGGCAGCTTTAAAAACTAGACATTTGAAGCCAGAGCTTGGACTTGGCAGGAGGTTTCACCAAAGCTCCTGGCCTGTAATTGCCATGTGGGGATTGTCTCCCTTGCTGTAGCCACAGGTGTTGGTAATGAGTACGTCAGCAAAGATTTGGGCTGGAATTCCCCCCTCCGCCCCCCCAGCCATATTGCAGGGATTTCATGGCACCCGTGGCAGGCATAATTGTGGGATTTAATTGTTGTATGTGTCTCTGTGCAGGTGCCTGTATTTACAGGCATAAAAATTGCAGACTTATTGTGGAGCTGGCAGGGGGCAGCTGATGGGCTGGGCCAGTGCAGTGGTCATGGTGCTGCAGCTGGTGGATGAGGAAGGCTGTTCTCCAGCACAGGAGCTGATAAGGAGAGAGTGACCCCAGAGAGATTCGGCAGTGGGTTTTGGCCCAGTCAGTTTTATTGCAGGTTAATTAAAATAACACTGTGTTGGCAGAGCAAATGCTTCAGCTGGACATGTGAGTCTCAGCAAAGGAACCAAGGTTGAATTTGCTCTTCATGTTGGTCCTGAGAGCTTGCTGCAGGCAGGGAGAGGGTCTCCATGCTGCTGGCCTTCCCATCCCTCACCAAATGCCATTGGTGCCATTTCCCTGCTAACCTGGCCTTTCTCTTCCTATTCACTTAGGTCAAGCTGGGAGCTGCCCGACCTGCGAGAAGGAAGAGTAAAAGCCATCAGCGATTCGGATGGTGTGAGCTACCCCTGGTATGGAAACACTACAGAAACCGTGACCCTGGTCGGGCCCACGAACAAGATCTCCAGGTTCTCGGTGAGCATGAATGACAATTTCTACCCCAGCGTGACGTGGGCTGTCCCTGTGAGCAACAGTAACGTGCCGCTGCTGACCAGGATTAAGAGGGACCAGAGCTTTACCACGTGGCTGGTGGCCATGAACACCACCACCAAGGAAAAGATCATCTTGCAGACTATAAAGTGGAGGATGCGAGTGGACATTGAGGTTGATCCCATGCAGCTGCTGGGGCAGCGGGCACGGCTGGTGGGAAGGACTCAGCAGGAGCAGCCCCGGATCCTCAGCAGAATGGAGCCCATCCCACCAAACGCACTAGTGAAGCCCAACGCCAACGACGCCCAAGTCCTCATGTGGAGACCCAAGCGAGGGCAGCCTATAGTCGTGATACCTCCCAAGTAGAGCAGTGCCAGGCACGCACGTGAGGACTTGGGTGCTCTCAGCCTGCTGCAAATGAACAGGGTTTCTGAGCCAAAGCAGACCTCTTGGGTTCTCCTGCCTTTGTCGTTGTGGTTGGAAACATGGCTCCTCCTGAGTCAGAAATAGAGCCTGGCTGGCACGAGGGCACAGAAGAGGATGTGCCCAGCTGGAGGATTTCCCAGGAAGTGGAATCGAGTGCTTGCAGGGGCTTGTGGCTGGCACAGAGGTTGTCTGACCTAAACGACTCGTCTTTCCTTGTAGGGCAGTGCAAGAAGCCATGGGTGTGATTGAACCATGCCTATGGCGAATGCTGCTTTCCACCCAGCTGGAGGTAGAAGTGGAGACTGTGCTTGCTGGATGCGAAGGGCTCCTGCAGTGCCCCTTCCTGCTGGGGCGCCGGTGTCCCCATGGTGTCCATACCTATGCATTTCAGATTGGTAATTAACCCCTTGCCCTGCCTGCTGAGGCTGGGTAGGAGGGCCTGGGAGTGGGGTGGGAACAGGCAGTGCCAGGGTGCTGAGCCAGAGCCTGGCACTGGCTGGTGTCCCCGGCCGGGAGGGGGTTTCTGCAGCTGAGGGGAAGCGGGACATGTTTTGCATGCATCTGGGTGTGTTTGGAGTAGTTGTGAGTATAGGAGATGCCATAGCTCTTTTCCGTCTTGGAGTGAGATCTAAGGGCAGATTAGATGTCCTTTTGTTTTAAGGTGCACTAAGTCTTTGCAGTTCCTCAACCTCCCCTCTCCAGTCCCACTGATCCGTCTCTTATGGAAGCAAAACCGATTTTCAGCAGAGTGAGAAATGGGGAGCGGTGCCAGCCCAGGTAGTCACTGACTATGTGTGTGTGGGGTACCCAAACCAGCTTGGAGGTACCGTGCGACCCACTTGCTTTACTGCAGACCCAAGTCCCTTGCTAGAAGTTGGGTGCTTTCTCATATTTCTTGCAAATGCTGGCTCACGTGGAGACCCTCCTTTTCATCAGCCACCCACGGAGGAGGCTGGCTACTGGCAGGGACACCAGTGGAGGGGATGGAATGCCTTGTGGTAACTCCCCACGCTTTCCTTTCCGCGGGTGGAAGGCAGGGGTGGAGGTGGAGGCTGTCCAGGGCAGGCCTAGTTTTGCCTGGGAAGGAGGAGGTGAATGTGCTGCCTGAGGGCTGCCTCCTGGTGCTACAGGTGCTTTGGGGCAATGAGGGATGTTTATTTGCCTTTCTCCTTGCCTTTCGCTGCCTGGATGTCTGGCATTGGCTGGTCCATGGGGCAGCATGGTGCTGTGGGATGCAACTGGCCATTCCCAGGATCTCAGCCTGAAATTGCAGCAGAGGCATAAGTCATGCCTGTGCTGCTGCTGCTCCTGGTGCCCCATCACTCCTGGGCAGCCAGTTACAGCTTTTGCTGCTTTCTCTGCTCTCTGTCCTGGCAGGAGCCCTGCGGCTCCTCCAGCTCATACCCCTACCTTCACATCACGGAAGGTTTGTGCTGCCCTGGGGATGCAGGTCATTCCTGCTGGGAGGGTCCCATCTGCTGTCGGGCTGCCAGGAGAGCCTGGGCATGATTGCTGTGTGACACTTCCATGTGAAGCCTTTCCTGAGGTGTTAGCAGTGCTGCCCCCAGCCTGGGTACTGGGATGCCCAGCCCAGCACTGCTCATCTCCCTGTGGTGTGCCTGCACATCCCCAAGGCATCGCTCCCGCAAAGCTTCAGCTGCGTCTCCTGCTTTTTCAGGGTGGGATGTGCACTCCCGGGCCCCGCCAGCAAGGGGGCTCCACAGGCTTCTTGGACCAAAAATCCCTGTGAAATCCCCGTGCTATTTATTATCCTCAGTAGTATTTGCTGCTGGTTCAATTCTTTATTTATTGTTTCCTTTGGGAGTGCTGCATTCTGACGCCTTGACGCACACTTCCCTGTGCCCGGCCCGCGGTCCTGCTGCTCCCACCTGGCCTCGTGGCGGACTGGGAACCTGCTGCTTTCGGTGCCTATGTTGGGGTTTTGTGGGGGGCTACAAGCCTTGCTGTGGGGAAGCTTTGGAGGGAGAGGGGGCTCTGAGCTTCAGCTTGCTGTGTTTTCTGGAGCAGAACTTCCACAGGGAGATTGCTGGCATGGGAGGATGTCCTGCTCCTGTGAGACTCTGCCTGTGGTTTTGTCCTGGTGTGGGACTGATGGCAGCTTTTGCCGTGACTGATGTTTTGTTTCTCAAAAAATGTGTGTGTGGAGAGGGATTAGAAACTTGAAATACAATTTTCCTTAAGGATTTGAAGAGGAGGGGTAAGTACCTTTTGAAGTAAGGTAGGTGTATGCTTTTGACCCAGGGGGACAGAAACGCCTCCAGCAGCATTAGAGCTAAAAAGCCAGAGGAAGGAGTTCCCCAATAAACGGTAGCTCCAAGATGGGCTTCCTACTGGGAGAGGATGCTGCATCCAGAGAGGCTGTGCAAGCCAATTCCCCAAACTTGCGTGGAAGAGCCAGGGCTGCATGCTGGCTGTCAGCTCATGGAGCTGCTGTGGCACTGCCATGGTTCCAGTTGTCTGGGAGAGTGGGGATGCAGATGCAGAGATGCTGTTGAATTAATTTCCATCTTTTGGGATGTACTGGCTGGCCAGAGCCGTGGCACATTGTCTGCAGTTGAATTCAGCAGTGGCTGAATGTCTGTCCATGAATGTCTGCAACATCCCCAGGGAGGTGCTTGGTGCCAGTGTCAGGCTCCATGCCCTGCTGTAGCCGTGTGCCTGAGCTCCCAGGGCTGCCCCAGCCTGCAGGCAGGTACTGGCTGAGCCCTGGGGCCATGCCTCTGTTCACCTATCTAGGCTTCTGCCAGGTTTCCGTGCCTGCTTCTCTGATGGCTGGATTTGATGCACTTAACTCAGTTTGATGCGTGGGTTGTCTTCGTGGGTATTTCTTCATTAAAAAAAGGGGGAAAAAAGTTTGCAAAAATTGTTTGCAAAAAAATTTGGCAAACAACGTTTGCAGAAATGTGCAAGCATTTTGCATGTTGGCAGAGGTGCGTGCTCACACTTGGGTGGAGGTGCTGGGTGAGCACTGAGCAGTGGAGCCCCGAGTGTGGGGCTGGTGGGGCTCAGGCGAAGGGTAGGGAGGTGGTGGGTGGGAGTTCCCATGTGTGAGTCCGGGTTTGGCTCACATCCCTGTGGCTGGATGAGCACCCGGACCCCTGGGCTTGTGTTTGACCACCCCATGGGATGCCTTCCCTGCACCCCCCTCTGGCACCAGCACCCCATTATCTCAGGGAGGGGCAGGTCATGGAAATGCCCACCCTCACACTCCCATTGCCCTGAGCCTCGGGGTGCCCCTTCCCCTCCTTCGTGTCCTCGGGTCGTTTATTTATTTATTTATTTAGCTATTTATTTATTTAAGTTATTTATTGGTATTTATTGACAACTGGAAGTTGGGGGGGGTAATTTTTGCTGCACAGTGGGGGCAGCTGGGTCTCCCCCCACCCAGCCCCCTGCCTTTTGGGGTGCTGCCACATGTTCGGGAGCACTGCTAAGGAGGGATGTTTGCGGGCCTTGCGCTCCCATCCCCTTTTGGAGCCAAGAGGGGGAGAAAGGAAGAGGAATCACATCGGTGCCTGCAGGGAGGGCACCCGGTGCTTGTCCCCTTCCTGCAGAAGCTCGGAGCCCCCACGCTCCCTCCCGTGCCCGTCCATATTTATTGACCCGGCCTCCTGGCGTTTCTCTGTTCGGCTCCCGCTGGATTTGCTGTTGCCAGTTCCCGGAGATGGTGAGAAGAGCCGGGACATATGAATGTCACTATGGAGAAAAGACCAAACCAGGTATTCTGCTGCCGCGTGGGGAAAATCGGAAGGAGAGGAAAGCTGGTTTTGCAGAGTGCCTTAAACACAAATGACTTTACCGAGTCTTGGACTGGTAAATGACTTTACTTGGCTTGGACTTCTGTCTCTGGATGTTATTACCAACTCGAACAAATGTTGCATTTCACTTCTCTGGGATTAAAAGAAAACCACTCGAGCTGTACTGGAACCAAACCCTGTGTTTGCTTGAATCCATCTGGCTGGTTTGTACCTCTGGGGCCACAGCAGCACCAGGGAGTGGACAGGAATTCCTGGGCTATTGGTCTCTGCTTGCCTAATAAATGAGAACAGTGGCTGCTCCCTGCTGGCTTTAAGGCCTTGGGCCCTGTGACAGGATTTGTTTCCCCTTGTCCCTACTTGCAGGTGACTTGTCTGGTGTCCCAGAGAGGTTGTGCTTGCCCTGCAGTGCCCCTTCCCTAGGGTTGCTCAGGACAGGCTGTTTGCACGAAGCGTGCCATGGGGCTGTGTCCTCAAGCTTCCAGAAAATGGAGCAGTTGGTTGGAAAGCTTGGGGGGGAGAGGGGCAGACATCCCTTTTTCCCTTAGGAAACCAGATCAAGGTGAGGGAGGTGTGCTGAGGGAACAGCAAGAAACCGAAGAATTTGTGCAGCCCAGCCATGGGGAACTAGGGAAGCTGCCAAGTTTGATAAAGCTAAAAAACTGCACAGAAAAGAGATGTTTCCTTTCTGAAATTGCAGATTCCCCCTCTCCATGCACAGTGGAAGAGTGAGAACAAAAGTCAGCCCAGAGACCAGCTGTTTCTATCTTCTAGTAAAAATAATACACAGCAATAATACAGTTTCATATCCAAGGTTCATTTAAAGGCCATTTGGGGAAATACACCAATATTCACTTCATAGTTCCTGAAGGCAATTAAAAATTAATATAACTCTTTTTTGGGGGGGATAATGAAAGAAGGGTGTGGATGCTGCTGCAGGATTAGGATCCACAGGATGCTGGAGGGTATCTCATTGCATCCAGCGCACTGCTTACCACGAGCATCAACCCTGCTATTGCCCACATGCTGGGGGGTTATGTCTGTGGCCCAAGCCAGTTGATTTCCTTAGAGCTGCTCATTTTAAATGTTGGTGGTTGTGCTGGGTACTGAGGGATGCTGGCAGCCAGCCTATGAACTATTCGGTGAGCAGGTTTCTTTCCTAGTGTTATATTAAAACATCGCTCATCTCTTGACAAATCCCTGAGGTGTAGGTGAGGGAGAGCAGGCAAGAGTTTGCATGGTTTGTGCCATGCTCTGGAAGAGTACTGAGAGCAGGCCAGGCTGAGGCATGTTCCCTGAGCAGTTATCTCCTTCCCTCTGCCCCGACTCTGCTGTGAAGAGGGGGAGCACAACTCCCTTGGGTGAGACTGTGTGCCCTGGGACAACCTCTTTCCAAAATGCCTTCCTTACAGAGCAAGAACAAGGGAAGTCTGTGCTGCTGCCACCCACCCAGGAGCATGGGCACCCATCCCAGCTGCACGGCCACAGGAAACAAAGTAAATTGTGCAGGATGCCGTGGGGCCCAGCAGAGGCAAGGGACACTGCAGGTAGTACTGAAGGTCAGTTTATTTGCTTGATTCCCTCTTCCATAAAACCCAAAAACAATCAACCTCCAGCAAGAGATGAGAAAGCAGTAAGAAGTGAGACATCTGGCTCTGCAGCTCCTTCCTTACTCGTGGGACTAAAGGTGTTAACGTGTTAGTGACAGCTGCTTCGAAAGGCACGCAGCAGTTTGGAGCCCTCAGAGCTGCCTGTCCCAGCAGGGCACCCCTCTGGGGCCTGGCTGCTGACACCACACTTCTCACCATGCCTCTGGAAAAAGCTTGGCTGGTACCAAACAGGAGAGACTCCACAGCACGAGCCCTGGACCCCTCACTGGTCTGCTCACCTTCCTTGTGGAGCTGATTCAAGGCAAGAAAACACCTGGAAGTTTAGTTTTGAGGGGAAGTGGGGGATGAAAGGGATGGGGAGGATTTTGTACTATGGTGCACCATCAGTGTGACGGTACAAGAGTGCGTGACCATGTGGTGTCAGAGGGGCAGGAGCTGGGCACGGGGAAGGCTCCAGGGGCGTGCAGCCCAGCAGGATGGATGGACAGACCTCACTCTGGTTGCGGGGTGTAACGCAGGTACTTCTTGCCTGACGGGAGGTCCTTCGTGAAGACTCCTTTGGGAAAGAGTTTCTTGGCTTCCTCGTCAGGTAAGGTGGGCACGACCATGACACTGTCACCGGGCTGGAGAGCAAATGGGAACTGTGAGAGCAGCAGAGGAGCTGGCAGGCTTTGGGTGCAGGTGGCACTGCCTCCCTGGAAGCACTCGGCCCCAGCATCCCAGGCACGTCCCATGCAGCTCCACCTGGAGCCAGCAGCGAGTGGGTGAGTGGGAGCTACACCAGGAGACAAGGGTGATGTCCAAAGGGAGAGCTGTGCCATCTGCCAGCCCTGCCAAGGGGACCCCACAGCCCAGCTCTTCCCCAAAGCACTTCCATGGGAACAGGGAGTAACAACAGGGGAATTCAGGCATCTCTATGACTCAGGAGGGAGCACAGCTTGCCCAAGTCTGCTCATCCATTCCTATTGCTTAGGCTGGCTCCCCCTTGGTGTTCCAAGCCCTGTGTAAAGGAGTGCTTCCCTGGGAGGGGGGCTGGTGGGTGAGCTGGCACAAACCACTGGGAGTTTAGGCTGCAAGAGATGGGAGTTTTCAGAGGCAAAGCTGCCTCCATCTGCCGCTTTCCCCACCCCATTGGTTTCCCACATTTCCTGGCTGTTAGCTTTGCTCCCCTCCTCACCTTCCAGTCCACAGGAGTAGCAACTTTCTTATAGGCTGTCAGCTGGAGGGAGTCCACCACTCTCAGGATCTCATCAAAGTTTCTCCCGGTGGTGGCTGGGTACAGGATAGAGAGTTTCAGCTTCTTATCCGGACCAAAAATGAATACCTGAGCACAGGGAGACAAAGTCAGGGGCTGGGCAGATGTTTGTCTGACTGCTCTGCTGGATCTGCTCAGCCCTGCTGTTCCTTCCTTTCCTGGGAGGTGGCCTACTTGATCACGGGTGTTGGGACAAGGGAGATGCCATGGTGGGGATCTCCTAGAGAACAACTGATGCCCAGGGAACACATTTTTGCTCTGGGAAGTCTTGTTTCCAATGCCAGCTTGTTTTGCTACCTGAAATGTTTCCTCCCCTTGACCTGTGCCCTTCTAATGCAAGCTCAGGAGGGGAGAGGGGAAGTCCAGCAGATCAAGCACTGACAAATATAGGTTAGGACAGGCACAACCAGGACGAGTGGGTGGCAACAGCAAGGTGGAGCTGTTGCCAGCAGACCAGTGCTGCGCCTCCTCTTCTTCATGATTCTAGACCAAGAAAGTCACCCCAGCTCCTGAAGACGGCCATGTCCATCCAGGTAAGCTGCCCCCATCTTCAGTCACAGCCCCACAGACACAGGGCAGGATGGCAGGCAGAGAAGGCAGAGGTGCTGCGGGGCCGGGCACTCACCACACGGGCAGTCAGGGGCATGCCGTCCTTGTCCCGCTCGTCCGGGTCCAGCATGCCCAGCTGGACAGCCAGCTCCCGGTTCTTGTCAGCGATGATGGGGAAGGGCAGTTTCTCTGCGGGTTGTTCCCCGTTGTAGGCGTTGATGTCCTGCAGAGACAAAACCATCGACACGCTCACACTCCCGGCTGCAGGCACCAGACAGAAACACCTTCAGCAGCTGCTCTGCAGGAGCTCGTGGTTTGACTGGCCCCAAAGTCTCAGGTTGGGACAGCACAGCCAGAGACTCATGGCCTTCCATGGGGTTTCTCCATTTCCAGAAACCAGGAGACAAACCAGAAACTCTCATGTCAGGCCAGACAGTGCCCCCCACTGGCTCAGCTGCCCATGAACCAGCTGCTTTTCCCAGGCTGTGTGTATGGAGCAACAGGGAAGTCCTGCCAATGTGACTCGGAGAGATTTAACCACCTTTCCCTGAGAACAGGTGTCCCTCTTCCAATTCTCTCCCAATACCTGATCTAGCACTACTGACGTGTTAGTGCCACACCTGAACTGAACTGTGCATTTAAGGAACAGTTTCTCTAGCAGCAGAGCAAAGTAGCAACTCTACAGCTAACAAGGGTCAAGTGTCCAACACTTTCTAGGTCTTGTGCAAGGGACCAGCTCCATTAAGTGAGTCACTCCCAACTTACTTAACTAAAGGCTCTGGAAAACAAGTGTGGATGTCTGAGCACAGGTGCTTGGACACTGCATGCTCCTTTCTGAACCACATCTGGGACAGAAGAGAAAACCATTCCCTTCAACAGCCCTACAGCCTTTTGTGACCATGGTTTATGAGGTTACTCCCTGTGCTAGCCCAGATTTGACCTGCTTCACAGGTAAACTGTATTTTGAGCATCTCCAAATCTGGTCTGGACTTGGCCAAAGCATTCAAGTTATCCCTGGAGGTTGCAGTAGCACCTTCACAGGTCATACTGAGCCCCAGCAGTGCTGGGAGGAGCCTGCTCGAGGCAGCACAAGCAGAGCAGCTGCCAGCATCAAAGCAAGTTTAACTCAAGGCTTCTGCTCCAGAACAGAGCAGACTGTTCCTTCCATCCTCTTCATGCTACATGGGGACAGAACTAACTCCAACACCCACATGAGAGGCTGTGACCCTGACCTGGCTGCTCAGGATGCTGCAAGCAGGTCAAGTGGTGCACACATGACCAGATATTTCCTTTCCAGCTTTTCTCTCTGCTCATTGTCTCCCCAGGCCTTTCTGAGTCAACACTGCACTGCAAAAAGGAGCCGTTTATCTCAGCAGGGCTGTGGTCAGGCCTGCCTTGGAAGGAAGGAAGGAAGGAAGGAAGGAAGTAATCTGTTCTGTTGTGTTCTCCCACCAGACCTGCCTTGTCAGAGCAGAGCGGGAGAGGAAAGCAAAGCTGGAGAGTTCAGGTGAGGCAAAATGCTGCTGAATGTCCCACAGAGGCACAGGAGGCTGAGGATGGAGGGCAGTAAATGTCATGCAACCACCCCCTCCATCTTCAGAGCAGGGGCTGGAGGATGAAGAGAGCTTCTGAGAAGTAATATCTGAATCCTATGGACTGTAACTCGTTCCAAAATGCACGTAATTTCATGACCTGGGGAGCTCTACAAAACAGCCTCACAAACCACACCCTATTTTGCAATGAGACACCCATAACTCACTTCCCTATGAATTATTTTATTTTCCAGAGTCCAAGCTGAAAGCAGACATCGCTGGAGTGCTTTATTCACCCCTGACTCCCTAAGGTAAAGGCATCAGTGGCCAAAGAGAGCATTGAAACTTCCTCTGACATGCACAGCACATGCCAGCCAGCCCTGCTTAAGAAGCGTGTGCATTCAGCCAGCCCTTAGAGAAGCAGCACACCAACCTGGGAGGTAGGAAAGTGGGATCAATCCCTGTCTGAGCTACAGCCTTGTTCTGAGTCCTGGAGCAAGCCTCTGGATCTTGGCCTGGGATGGCTACAAACAGCAGTGACATTTTTGGCTGAGAAAGCAGAGCTGAGCAAACTGACATGAGGATTACTGGCTACACTCTTGTTCCACCCTTCCAGGCCCCATCTGCCCACTGAAATTTGGCAGCAAAGCAAGCAGAAGTTTATTGTTTCATGTAGGATTTCAGCCACCTCTCCTGCCCACTTCCTCACAGGCTGGGCTCCAGATAAAAACAGTTTCATCCAAAGAGAAAGCACAGGTATGTAAAGGAATGTTGCACAGAGAGGTCTGCACAAAGTTTTGCTCACTCCTAGGACTTCCAAGTTTAGATCTAGTGAAGGAAATTGCAGTTTCTAGGTCTCAATCTAACATTTAATGAAGACTTTGTTGTTTTTGCTAACACAGCCAGCTTCTGCCAAGGCTTGGTACCTCTGTTAAGCTCTTTCCCCCCCCCCCCCATGGCTGGGCAGGAGAACCTTTGGGGCACTGTCCCTGGTCTCAGACCTGCAGCAGGCCCTAACACCTGCCTTTCTAGTTCAGCTCTTTAGTTTTCCACATTATCTGAAGTTCTACTTGCAGGCAGGTTTGTTCCCTCTGCACCTTTTCTTTTTGCACTGCAGTCTGTGACATGGCTTATTTTAAACACAGGCTGGATGGAAGACTCCAGTCTGCTACGGATTTGTCCTCACCAACTGGATCTTTTGCTCTGGAGGACATTCACAGGTTTCTTTCTGACAGGTGCTGAGCTGACACTTCCACACCTCTGTCTCCAAGGCGACTCCAAGGCTTCTTCCAGCTTGACAGAAAGCTCACCACAGCTTGGGTCACTGCCCTCTGCCTTTCTCTGTGGTTGTCTTGGAAGGTTTCCTTACTCTGCCTCCCATCAAACATCAAGAAGCTGTTCTGCAACTTCTCCTGGTTTTACCTCAGGTTGTGCTGAATAATTCCATACCATCAGCAAAGTCAGCTTGTTGTTCATGTCTTTTCCAGATCACCTGAGTATGCTGAACCCCACAGAGCCCTGCAGGCCCTGGAGGGAGCTCAGCACTTCCCTCCCTTGACACAACTTACTGCTTCCTCCTGTCTCCTTGCAGGAAAGAGTCTGCCCTTCACAAAGCCGAATTAATTGGAAAGCTTCTTGGACTTTGTAGAAGTCAGCAATACATTAATTCAAAGGGATTTAGCCAATCAAGAGATGAGACTCCCTTGTGAAAGCACAACCCAAACTTTCTATTATATTTAATGAGATGTTATTTGCTAATTTGACTGCTGGTTTCAGCCAGTTTGACCAGCACAGAAATCTCATTTACTGGTGTGGGATTTGTACACTGGTTTTCCCAGGCCCTTCTGAGGCTTGATGGGACACTGGCCATGAACCACTCAGGTACGAAGGTCAATTTAAGCAATAAGGAAATTAGGTAATTTGTAAAGCCAGTCAGTCATGAAGTAATGTCTGAGTGTGGAAATTTCTAACCTTTTACATCTCTTATTGCATGCACGTCTCACCCCTGGAAAAAGTGTGAGAACATTCCCAATTTTAAGAGCTAAGAAAGTGGCAGGTAATTCACGCAGGGATTTTTACACTCTGACCATATCTGTCTGAAGTACTCATTTTACAGCCTAAGCATCTCTGAGTCCTGGAGTCATTCTCCCTGGCAACACACCATTGCTGAGGCTGCCTCTGAAGTTTTTCATTAGTTCCTTTCAAGTTCCTTCTGCAAGTTATTCCATTCCCATCTTCTTTATACTCCCTCCTGATGGTTTTACATTTAACAATCTCCTATTTGTGGTTTTATGTTTAACATGTCCTGCTTGTTCTCTGTTTTATTTTCCCTCCCTAAGTATGAATCACATCCTTTGAAGACCGTCTCTTCACTTCTGATGCCTCTTTTCCCTTCCTGTTTTATTACAGAACTTTTTGAGGGTCTGTGGATTGGTTGCCTTCCTCTCAGGTTTTGGCATCACCTTCACATGTTTTAACCCTTTCTGGCACTGGTGGGACAGCAGTAATATTGTTTTCTTCTCGTATCCAAGTATCAGTGCATAGAGTGCCTTGGACTTTGGAGTGCTCCATGAAGAGGGAAAAGACCTTCCTGCTCTGAGTTTTAACAGCTCCAAGCCTGTGCGGTGTTCTGTGTGGGTGCTTCCTCTGGCCTTTGGAGCAAGGCAGCAGGGCCAGCTCCTCCTGCACTCCCCCCCAGCCCTGTACCTTGCACCAGGAGAGGTGGTCTTGGACGCTGTCGATGGAGAGCGCGATCATCTTCACATTGCGCTTGCTGAACTCGGCCGCCAGCTTGGCTGCCCGGCCCAGCTCTGTGGTGCAGACAGGGGTGAAGTCCCGCGGGTGGGAAAAGAGGATGCCCCATCTGGAAGGAGAGAGCAGGAGTTGGTGTTAGGGTGAGATGCTGGTTTGCCACAAAGACCTGTAGAGCTTGCATGGCACGGAGACCAATGCAGGGACAGCCTGCCGCTATGGTGCGTGGAAATCCTGTCCGGGGAACTTTGCCTTCCCTATCGCTAGAAGCCTTCATGAGATAAGCTCTGCTCATCATGTTCTGAGAAACTCACTGCACCCTGCTCTCCCCTCTCCTCCCAGGATCCCACAGGGGATGCTGGAAGAGCTCACGGTTCTTGGTGTGGAGGTGGACACCGGGCCATGTGTACCCTGCACTCCAGAGACTACATGTCTGAGGAGATGTAGATGCCAACCTGCCAGCCACATTATTGCAGAGATGATCACTGATTCACAAGGCTGACCAAGTACCCCGTATACCTCATCCAGCACTGTGAGGAGATCCACTCAGGTATGTCACTCAACTCAAAAGAATGTGATAGGACAAAACCTTAAACCAACCACTGCTGTGAGCTGCTAAATGCACTTAATGAAAAAATAAGAATTAATCAACTAACAGGGGAGGCCAGAAGTCAACATCACATTGTGGTTACTGTAACAATGATAGTGCCACCTCGGTTTTGCCCAGTGCTTGCTATCAGTGGATTTTGAGTCTTTAGAGCAGGCAAATAGTATTCTTACACTTCATAGTAAGGTAACCAGTGCACAGAGAAAGGCAGCAGTATAGCCCAGCAGCAAGATGGGCTGTAGCAAAAAGGCTCCCAGCTGTCAGGACTTTCCAGAGGCTAATTCAAAGCCACCCCCGGCACCTCAAATTCCCTGCCAGGGACTTGTTGCACCATTTCTCAGCTCAACACTCACAGATCTCACTGCACTGTGCTTCACCTGGCCCCCGGTGTCCAGTGAATACAGCCACACACCACAGCAGCTGGGGAATGCCCTGTCTTAGACATTTGGGAATGGCACTGGAAGGGTCAAGTGAGGCACCTGCAAGTCTGCCAGAGATATGGGTCACCAGGAAGTTACGAAGCAGCCACCCTGCCACTGGTGCCACGAGTCTCCCTACACAATAAGTCCACTCCTTGAATAAACAGCAGCAAACAACCAAGGAGAAGCTGTTCAAGAAAGGTGCCACGTGGGTGACCAGGCTGGAACAGCCAGTCTTGGAAGCCCTGCAGCTCAGAGGGTTCTTTTTTTCCCCATTTACCCAAGGTCACAATGCCGACAAGAAGGGGACTCAAACGCTGATTCAAGCCTGCCAAGCGTTGCCGGGAGCGAGTCCCAAACATTCTGTGCCCGTGTCAAAAATGGAGCAACAGGCTTTGCGGGACACGGTGCCGGACGGCGGCACGTGGCTCTCCAGGTCGGGCTCAAGCAGGACCAGAGCCCTTTGCCGCTGCTGCACCGCACACTCGGGATGTACGTAACACCCGAGCCGATCTCTGGGACTGGTCTCCGCTAAGCGCTGCTCTGGCAAGCCCGGCTTTGCCTTGCCGCGGGCTCTGCTGTTTTCAGAGCGGCTCTGCCCTCTCCTCCGGGGCCAGGCTCGCCCTGTGGCCGCGCATCCCGCAAGAGGGCACGGGGGAGATGAGGGCGATGGGCCCGGGGGCTCTGCCCCCCCCCGCAGGAGCCCGTGTGCGCCTCTCCGGGACACCCACCGCGCCCGGCCCCGCCGGGACACCCACGGCGAGCTCCCCGGGCCGGGGATGCGGCTCCGCCAGAGAAAAACCCCCACGTTTTTGGAACAAGCCCATGGCACTGTGCCACCCCGCGCCGGGCACACGCACACAGAATTCCACACGCGGAATTCACCCATCTGGAAGGAACCCCAGCGCCGCTGCCCAGAGCTGCGCGGAGCTCCCACCCCCTTTGCCGCTCCCGGTCCCGTTCCCGCCGCATCCCCGGCGCTCACGAGTCTCCCAGGAAGTCGTGGAAGCGGATGCGGCCCTGCGTGGTGTCCGCCTCGAAGTTGGGCGCCTCGTCTCCCAGCAGCAGCCCCGGCATCGCTGCGGATCCCGCCGATGTTCCCGATGTCCCCGCTCCACTCCGCTCGCTCCCGGGGCCGCCTCTGCGCGTGCGCGCGGCCTCCGCCCCCCCCACCCCCCATCTCCCCCGGCCCACGTGAGCGGTGGGCACGTGACGGCCCCCGGGTGGCGGCGGCCATGGCGACCTACGTGAGTGAGCTGGAGGCGGCCAAGAAGAGCCTGAGCGAGGCGCTGGGCGAGAACGTGAAGCAGTGAGTGTCCCCCGGGCAGCGGGGGGGGTTGTGGGGGAGCTGCGGCGACGGGCCCCGCCAGGCTGGGTCGGACCTCTGCGCTACGCGGCCCGCCCGGCGCCTGCCGGCCGTGCGGAACCTCAGTGCTTGCGGGGCTGGGATCAGCTCTTTTCCTCCTGTGCCTGCGCTTCCCCCTGGAGGTGTTTAAGGAATGGCACTTGGTGCCATGCTCCGGTTGGTGTCGTGGTTGTTCGCTCGTAGGTTGGAGTCGGTGATCTTTTCCAGACCAGTTGATGGTGTGATTCCCTGCTCTTCCCCAGGTACTGGGCCAACCTGAAGCTCTGGTTCAAGCAGAAGATCAGCAAGGAGGAGTTTGACCTGGAAGCGCGCAGGCTCCTCACGCAAGATAACGGTGAGAAGCCCCCTGGTGTTTGTTTCCCTGCCGGGCCCGGGGAGCTCCTCCCTGCAGCACGATGCTTCCCGAACAGGAAAGTGCTGGGAGGGGAATAGGAATGGCCAGGGCTCCGGTAGCAGTGGCGTTAAAAAGCTGGAGGTGCCCTGGCCTGCGTGGGGAAGTGCCCTGGCATTGACAGGCAATTTGGCCTTGTGTAAATATGGTGAAAAGGTAAAAAAAGGTGTTCCACCAACTAAAAAGCCACTTTTTTATGTCACCGTGGAGTCCCAGTCCTTTCCATACTTTCCCTTTGGTTGGGACTGAACTGGTGGTGTGGCCGAAGTGCAGGAGGGAATCCCAGATTCACCTGGGTGAGTTAGCAGCTGGCAGGTCCTCCCTGGCCTTTAGGGGTGGCAGGTGGGAGTGCCGATGGGTGCGATTCCTTCATCCTCGCCTCTGTACAGGTTTGCAAGCATTGGGTGGGCATTGCTGAAGTCATTGTGGGGGTGTCCTGGCTTCCACATTCATGATCCCTGCAGGGAAGGGTACGAGTTTTGGATGCTCAGACTCCAAAGAGGATCGTGTAAGCTCTGATCCTGCCTGTTAAGTTCACCCTCAGTTTTTCTAGTACATAAGTACTCTGCTTCAGTAACCCTCTGCAGGGAAGTTGCCTTTTATCTAGAACTTATTTGACTTGACTTGAGCTTCCTGGGGCTGGCTCTTCCTGGTGGATTTTCCAGCAAAACCAACAGTCCTGCAGCCAGGTGTCTGCATTGCAACAGGGACAGCTGCTCCTCCTCTGACTGGCTGAATGCACCAGATGTTTCATGCAGTGTGCTGTAGCACTGGGTCTGAGCGTGTGGAACACTGAGAAGCCACCTAATTGTTGTCATGCTGTGTGTAATATCAGTAGCATTTTTGTTGGTGTCCTAGTAGCAAATTCTGGGGCCAGCAGAAAAAAAACCACTTTTTGTGTTGAAAGTTGTGCCTTTGTAGCACTGGGGGGAGAACACAAGTGTGGAGAAGCTTAGGGGAGGTACTTTAGGATGGCTTTGAGGGGTGCTTCTGGGCACTGATGTGCTGCTAATGAGCTGTCTCTCTCTCTCTACACAGTCCACTCCCACAACGATTTCCTTCTGGCTATTCTTACCCGATGCCAGATCCTGGTTTCTGCACCAGGTAAGTGTCAAAAAACCTCATTAAACACTCAGTATACCCTATGTGTGTTTGGTGGGATTGTACAGAGTACCCCGATTTTTTGAGCCTTAATATTCCTAGGGGTTTTGCCACACAGGCAAAAGGGTGGCAAAGCAGTGATCCAGCTGATTTCAGCAGAGGTGCTTTCATGACTAAGCTGTGTGTGCTTGGTTAGAGCTGATGCTGGATGGCTGCCTGAGATAAGCTGTTTTGATTTCTGGATTAGGTGTCTGCTGTGAACTGAAGAGTAAAGGGAGATGCAGCATTCTCTTTGATCTGCTTTGCTTACTGCTTCCTCTCTTCTCTGAACTTTGTTCTTCTCATTACTGGGGATAGTTTTGGAGAGCTGCATATTCCTGACTGATCTTGATTCCAAGTACTTATCTGATAGAAAAATGCTTACACTGAGCCTTGACTGAGCTATGGCCAATTAACCCAACCTTCTGCAGGTAGTTAACATTCTAACTCTGTAAGCATCTACAATAACATTTTAACTTTGTAAGAGTCTAGAATGGCTGACCTCAAGGCTGCAAGGTATGTTTTGTTTGGTGTTCAGAAGAACTCTCAACCCAGAGATGTGATAGCAGGGCAATTGAACTGCAATTCAAGATACGAAACTGCTGTGTAGTAACAGAGAGAAAATTGTTGCAGCTCTCATGGCCTGAGACCTCAGAGATGAGTTTCTTGAGAGGAGTGATTACCAGTTGCTACCATATCCCTTGTAGCTAGAGGAAGGAAAAACTGAAAAAATTAGGGACAGCTGGTCCTTAATTATACCATCTGTGCTAATTAAATGCTAACCTCCCCCACCTCCAAACTTGCTTTGTTTGTTCTTGATTGAACTTTGCAAACACCTTGTGAGTCCCAGACCTGTTCCCTTTGGGGGTCTCCACTCGTGTAAATCAGAAGGCTTATGTCTAAATCTTGCTGCTCCTTGCTTTTGTCTTAGAATGCTTGCAGCTGGATTATAAAAAGAAAGCACAAGAAGAGTGATTTAAGTACCTGAGTTAAATGAGGAGGGGGAGGGAGAGAGTGCTTGCGTTCTCTGATGTCAGCACTGAGCTGCTGTGAGTGTTGGGTTAGAGATCATAACTCAGAGGTCTTGTTTCCGAGTGGCAGTGGTCAAATCAGGGCCCGTGGGGTTGTTTATTCCTGTGTGCATACTCTGTGCTTAACTGTATTGAATATCCTCTGTTTCTTTATCCAGTCAATTACTCATGGCAGCTCTTTTGCAGCTCTCTGGTCAGGATTTGTCAGCAAACTCTCCCAGGTGTCCCCTTTTTTACGGCTGTTTAGGAATGTGTTCAAGGTAGGAGCCCCAGCACAAAGCACGGTGCTGCTCCACAGGTGCCTTCCATGTGCTCATTATTTCCTGCCAGACCCTCTTTAACTTCAAGTCCTTGTGAGGTCTTTTCCTCTTGTCCCATTGCAGCTTTCACTTTTCAGGAGCCCTTGAAGAACCCTCTTCACAGTGGTTCAACAGGTCGATGACAGCATGTAGTGGTGTGCCAGCTGGCCAGGATCCTTCCTGAGGGCTGGTCACCTCCAGGGCTTTCAGGCAGGCTTTGGTTGGCTCTGTGTCCACCGGTTGCACAAGGCAGCTTGCAATAAGTCAGTTTAATAGTTTGTGCGTATTCTTAAAGACACAGTTTAGTGCTCTGGAGCTAACAATCCCTTCTAGAACCTCCTTTTTGCTCTCCTCAGATCAGTGCAGAGTTTCCCAGCTGTTTGGGACCTAATCTGTACTGAGATACCTCTCTCTGGGCCACTAACTGGTAGATGTATTACAGGCAGGCTTTACTTGCCTGTCAGCTGTGTGTGGTTTAGTGGATTTTATGTGCAAGCCCAGGAAAGTGCAGTGCAAGTGGTGTTAATGTCTAGATTTCTTCTTCTTCCCCTAGATGCCAGTCTGACACCCGCTATTTTTGTGTTGTGGTTTGTTTTTTCCTCTCTTTTTTCTTGACCATATGAGAATGGAGAGCTAACAGGTTTTTGTCCCCACTGCTGTCTTTTGGGTAGAAGGTGTTTACGTCATGATGCATGGAAACAAGTAGCTTGAAAGAAGTGTGTTTGATGCACTTGGCACGCTATCACAAGAGTTGCTGATGCATGTACTTTCCACCTTCGTGTGAGAGAGACAAAGGGAAAGAACCATCCTTAAAATGCCATTTTGTATTAAAAAAATAATTATGTGTTAAAAGTATACTTGATATTGTGGCATTTGGAATAGGAAACCTTGGGGAAGATATTTTTAAGGAGTGGTTATAATGTATGTTGAACCATGCTAACAAACCCACCTGATGCCAGTTTTGCTGCCTCTGGTAGTACTGGTTCCACCTGGGATTTAGGGGAGCACTTGGTGAATGTGACCCTTCCTGAGGACACTTTGCATTTTCCCCTCTCATCTGCTTTGGCTGGTGGTCAAGCAAACTTCAACTCCCAGTTCCACAGCTTGTGTGGCATGGGATGTTTAGGACTTGGTGGTGGAGAGGAAGTGCATTATCTCTTCTGGTGTGAAGGGTGATCAGTTGCTTTAGGTTCCTGCCGGGCTCCCAGTGAGAACACAGCAGGATCCTGAGCTACCCTAAATCTGACTCCTCTGCCCTTTTGAAAAATGGGTGGTGTTGTTCCCTCTGGCAGCCATGTTTGTGAAGACCCATAAATACTGGAGTGGCACCAAGCTGTAGCATAGGTGGGAAGCTGTGAAAGTGCCTGAAGAGAGGAATTTCCCAGAAACATGGTATCCAAAACTAGAGTGCCTTAATGGTGATGTTAGTTGACTATACCAGCCTGAGTGGGGTTGCACACTCCCCAGTATAAGAAAATTGTTTTCTTTGGTATTCTTCTCTTACTAGTATTTTCAGAAATGCTTTTCTGACCTTTTGTATCTGGGTGTTGTGGTGTAACCCCAGCAGCTCAGCCCCACAGAGCCTCTTGCTCCCACCAGTGGGATGGGGAGAAAATTGGGAGGGTGAAAGTGGGAAAACTCCTGGGTTGAGATAAAGGGAGTTTGGTAGGTAAAGCAAAAACCATGGATGCCAGCAAAGCAAACCATGGAATTCATTCACTCCTGCCCATGGGGGGGCAGATGTTCACCCATCTCCAGGACAGCTGGGCTCTATCGCACCTAACAGTGACTTGGGAACACAAATGCCATCACTCTGAATGTCCCCACACTTCCTTCCACTTCCCCCAGCTTTATATGCTGAGCATGGTGCCATATGAAGTGGAATATCCCTTGGATCAGTTGGGATCAGCTCTCCTGCCTGTGTCCCCTCCCAACTTTTTGTGCACTCCAGCCTTCTCGCTGGTGGGGTGGTGTGAGAGGCACAACAGACCTTGGCTCTGTGCAAGTCCTGCACAGCAGTAACAAAAACATCCCTGTCGTATCAACACTGTTCTCGGCTCAAATCCAAAGCACAGCCCCATACAGGCTGCTATGGAAAAAATTAACTTTATCCCAGACTGAATCAGCACATTGGGACTTTTCTGGCCAAAAAATTTCCATCAGAAGGAATTCCAGTTTAAATGCTTTCTTGAGGTTGCATAGACTTGCTCACTAAGCTTACCTTGTTTGTTGGACAGTTGCAAGCACTCAGGTTAACAAGGTTTCTTGAGTTAATGTGTATATTGCTTTGAACTGATACTTCTTTTCTTAGCTAAATGTTAACAATAGAATTGAGACGATTGCAAGTGCTTGTGTTAATGATGTAAGGATTTAATTTATTTACTACTGATCTGGAGCCAACTAAAAAGAGAAGGTTCAGTGACTTAGAATCTGTGCTGGAATAACAGGACCATTTTATTGTATCAGGCCTGCCCACAGACTTTGCTTGAAGGGCTTCCAGCTGTGAGATGGAATCAGGTTCCTTGTGTTTCTACTTCTTTCCAGAGAACTGGGAAGAGAGAAAAAGGAAAAAAATGGGAGTGTGAGTTGTTGGCAGAGGAGAGTCAGCAGAATATCTAACCAAACCCTTGTCCTTGGAAGATTAAAACAGACAAACAACCCCCCCACACACACACACAACTGAAGATCAAATGAACAAGGGTGGGAAATGCACGTTTCCTGGGCCTGGCTGCTTTTCTTTGTAGCAACTTTCTCTGTATCTTTGTCCTTTTCTTGTGCTGGTGCAGCACATTGGGAAAATCTGACACGCTCTGGACTGGCTGTTGCCATCGTGATGGTGCTGTGCAGATGAGGCAGCTCTTAGAAATGTGTTCTTATCTGTTGCTGATCTTTGAAGGCAGAGCAGCAGCCATTGCTGTGGCTTGTTAAGGTCTGATTTCCTTTGCCAGCAAGGCTAAATAAAAGCTGCTGATATCTCTGAAGTTTCTTGCCTGAGCCAGCCCAGCCTGTCATTTGTGGCCAGGAAAGCAAGTACTGGTTTTCTTAGAATGCTACAGGGAAATTTTGCTTTCTTCATCTAGTGCAAGTCAGGCTTGGTAATATGAAAACCTGGAAAAGGAGCCAAAAAAATTCTGCTCTGGGCTCATTATAGTGGGAAATAGGAGATTGTATCTCACCTTCTCAGTGCTCTAAACTTAGCCTGTCTAAGTTCTTGTTAAATGTGCAGGTTGAGTATCAATTAATTGCATCTTTCAGATCTACTGTTAAAGCCTAACATTTAGTTGCCATTTAGTATAAAAGCTACTGTATTATTTTTTTAAAGTATTTTAAAAGTTCAGACATGGCTGTAAACTATTAATCTGTAATATGCTGATAGATAAAATGGTGTTTGCTGTTTCCATCTCCGTCTGTTGCACTTTCCCTGGTCACACAGCACGGGATACTGTCACAAGTGATGCTGTGAAGGAGCTGTATGAAGCTTCTGACAAGGAAGAAGGGTCTGGGGTGGGGGGACATTGTGAGCAAGAGGTGTGCTCTGGAATGGGACAGGTAATTTCAGTGTCTGTCCTTAACACATCTAATCCCCCCCAGCTAGAAGGGATGTGAACTGCTATGGAGGAGAAGAGGAGAAAGAAAGGACACACCTGTAAAGAACAAAGCATCTTCTGAGAGAAATAGCATTATTTTCATAAATCATAAGATTTAAGCCTGGAGATCTTGATGACAGGCAAGTGTAGTCCTTGAGATGATTGTCCATGGTGCTTTCACTTGTCTGCTCATTAGGGCCTGTGATGTAGTGATGAGTAGTGACACCAGCTTCATGATTTTTGGAGAGTTTTTATTTATTATCTTTTAATTACTTATGATTGACCAGTGGATTTTGACAACAGTGTTTGTAGGCTAGTAATTTTCACCCATCTAATAGGATGTAGCTAAACTTCTTGGTAAACTTTTTTTTTAATAGGAAGAATGGGCCATCTCTGTGTGTGTAGGTTGTTTCTAATCCCTGCTTAGCAGCTGACCATTCAAAAACTTTACCTGAGTCCTCTAGTTTAGTCAGATCCCTAAAGTCATGTGTTAAATTTTTTTTTTTCATGATAGAGAATACTGTGCTTGTTCTCCAGCTGTGAGTGTGGGAAGTTCCCCATAGCCAAGGACTTGTAACCAGCCTCATTCCCTATAAACAGGACTGTAGTATAACTGTATTTATGAATTCCTGATTACAGCAAGTTAAACATAGTTGGGAGAGCTGGGGGTAATCACACAGGCTGGTGTGAAGCTGGTGTGAGCTGTGGTAGCAGGAGAGAACCAGAACTGGCAGCACAGCCTGGCAGCAGAGCTCTGGCCTCCACTTCGGAGGTGACTGAAGCACTGAAGAGCAGAGTTGTCCAAGCTACCTAGAGGTAAACAGGCACTCAGCACAGGGCATGCTCTGCTCCAGAGGAAAAGAGGGGCTCCCTCGTGGTGCAAAACCGAGGGAGGATACTGGAGAGACAAAGCAGACACTTCCTCTGTAGCCACAAGAGGGCTCTCCAGTCTCTGAGTTGCACTTGTTCGCTGTCAGCAAGTGCACACACATCCAGTGCAACGCTCTCTTTAACCCCCGGTGTTCCTCAAGGAATTAATTGTTCACAGATGCTGTCAGCAGGAAGTTTGCTCGGCTGTCCCTGCCAAGAGCTGTGTGATTATCAGGATGTGGTTTGGCCTGCTGTAGATGTAGCTGTCAGACAGCATATGGTGGGCTTTTGAGCAGTCCCTTCAAGGTGATGTGACCAAATGTATTTATTTATTTATTTATTGGTACTAAACAGTAATCTCTTTTTCAGCTTTTTGCCAGTTTTGTTCAGTCATAAGCTCACTGGTCACATTGGTATCCTGTTCCTGGGCTCACTGGCCTGTGCAGTTCTTCCTGTCAGTGTAACAGAACAATCAGCTGTGATGTTTAATAAGGGTCCATGACAAAACTTGCTGAAGCAGATGGAGAACTGGGGAGCTGGACTGCTCAATCCAGATGGTTAGCATCTGACATGATCCAGGAGCTGGTGGGAAGAGAATCCTCCTCCCGGAAAGCTCTTTATTATCTTCCTGATTGAACAAATGGTTTATTCCTTCCTTTTGGCTTTCCTTGGAGGCTGTGTTTATCCCTCTCCTTCTGACATGGGTTTTGTGTGGTGTGTGGACAGAAATTTCTATTTAAGTGATGGGTCATGAGTGAGTCCAAGCTAGTAGAGGGCTGACAACAGAAGAGAAGGGCTGCCAAAAGTGTTCTCCCCCAGATGACTTTCCTCTGGGCTATGGCTGTTGATTTGGATTTGAGGCTCAGCTAGGGGCCAAATGTTAAGGTTTTTCCTGTGTGGACAGTTTCGTCCTGGTCCTAAATCAGCAACATTAATAGAGTGAATTTTTTTTCTTTTCAATTTGTAGAAGGTGCTGGATCTCTGCCATGGCCAGGTGGCTCTGCAACTAAACCTGGAAAACCCAAGGGAAAGAAAAAGGTTTCTTCGGTTCGCCAGAAGTTTGATGTAAGTGCCTGTGGTTCTCTTTACATATCTGCTGGATTCTTAAAGCAAGTGATTTCCTATTTATTCAGGCAGTCAGGCAGAATTCTGTGATTAGCTCTGCTGTCTGAAATGTTGGGAGTAAGATAGTTGTTGGGTGGAATGTTTGTAGAAGGTTGAGTTCTTTCAGGGTGGAAAATGCCTTGCAAAGGTACTGTCTTGTGGTGGGTGGCACAGAAATGCACAAGATGCAGTTCACTTTGCAGTGAAGGCTTTGTGTGTCCATCCAGTACAGTTTCTGTGCTACCAGGCCAGAGTGGAGGGGGCCTGGTGTGACAGATTTGGATTGGGCACTGTCTTCAACAAGTAGGGTTTGATAAGGTAGTTCAAACTGAATGAAAAGTGTGTTGAAAGGAAGAGTGTCTGTCTCTTATTGAGCCAGATTCATTGGGTAACTGAGCACATCTGATCTGGTTCAGTTCTCTAGCAAGCAGAAAACTTAACCAAGCAGAAAAGACCCCAACCCCCAAGTTTTTCTTGCTGGTTGGTTCAGCTGGATTGTGCTTGGATGTATGACAATGCCATTGCAAAGAAAGAAGGGGCTGGGAATAGGGGAGAAAGGTGAGCATGTGAAACCTCCCATTCCTATGCTGAGAGAGGTGAGCTTAGCTCAACCAAGTGGATACTGCCCTTCTAGGGACTATAGTTAGGCACTGTGTATGTGTGCTTCAGAGACTAGTGTTCCAGAGGGATGTGAGTCCAGCTGAAGGCTTGTTGTTTTTAGAAATTGTGGGAATACTTTGCAGTGCTCACAGCTGTGACCTGAATTTTGATGGCAGGCTGTTACCTTTCTGTCTTAAAACTTCACTGGAACTTTACAGTAGCAAGTAGATGAGAGTTTGAGAAGCAAGTTGTGATGTAGTGGAATGTATTTACTTGATACACTTATGATACAGCAGATTTCTAGTCTGTGTTAATACACATGTTCAGGAATGCTTGGCACTAAGTACTCTATTAAGTGTATGTTATGATGAGCAGGCTTGTCTGTTACTAGTGGAATTCCTAAGTGGTGTGAACTTGGAAGTGCCTTGATATTTCCTAATGTTTCCCTTACTGGTCAAAATAACAGCTGGGAATGACCACAGGTTCATTCCAGTTGCCTTCTGCTCTCCCAGACCACATTCCTCTTGAGAGTTGCTTACAATTTGAAGGTCCTTTTGGGCATGTGGCTTTCCTGTAATGAAAGCATAAGTCTTCAGAATTATGGGGAGGGAAACCTGCTTTCACATCAGTAGTGGGTGGATTGGTTTTTCACTCTGAGTTAAATGCCACACTGTCCTTTGACTAAAGCAGTCCCCTTTTCTCCCCTGAAACTAAGAGGTGAGAGATTCGTTTTGCTGTATATTCATTGTTCATATTTGAACAATGTGTTTGTCCTGGTGCCCCCTAAGAGCTTTGTTGCAGTCTCCATTCCAGAGCCACTGGATTTGTGACTTGGAAAGTAGAGCAACAGTTGTGGAGAGTACAAGATAAGCCTTTTTCCCTTGCGGGTTAAGGCCAAGTGCATATCTGGGCTCAAGGATCAATTATTCCCATCTGCTTTTGACTAAGGAGCCACCACAGGCATTCAGAGCTTGAGACACAATGCAGCAAGGGATTTGTTCTGGAATACGTGTGGCCTGGGAAACGGGGGTCGCCACCTTGTGGTATGAATTCCTGTTCTGTGGTGGGGTTTTTTCCCTAAATAACAGAGTCAGTTCTGAAAAATAGTCATAATCCATCTCACAATCAGTGGCTGCTTAGTAACACAGCTCTGCTTAGTGAAAGTGCACAGGGAAACTAGATTATGAATTTCAGAACTGGAATTGGGCTAAGTTTAAAGCTTTAGAGGATGTAAGAGTCAATCACACAAATCTAGGATCGTGGTTTTTAATCTTGATGGAAACTGTGTTGTTATTATGTAAAAATATACCCTTTTATACAAGAAATTACTAAATAGATGAAAACACTTCAGCAAAGAAGGAGGTCTCTGAGAGATGTGAAAGTCCAGTCACTGGCCTGGATAGCATGAAAAGAGATAAGGACAGTGGCTGACCACATTTTTGTGACTTTCAGGAGAGTCAAATGAATCTAGCTGGTGGGAGGTGCAGAGCAGACCAGGGCAGGTGACTGTTCATGTGTTGTGTTTTTACACTGTAGAATTTCTTGCTGCAGTATATTGAGGATACTCAAAGTTTTAGGGGGTTTGGGGTGCTGCTGGACAAGTTCATGGTCTGTTTAATTAAAGGACACCAACACTGACTTAAAAACTTCTTCAGTCACAAATCAGTGGGGGTTGGGAGAGTGTTCTGGGAAGTATCACTGCAGTACATTTTTATAGGTGTGTGCTTTCTGACTGGAGAAGGGATGTCTCCTGATGAACCAAAGGGTCTGAATGAACATTATCTTATGCTTTAACGTTGTGTCCATGACAGCACCGGTTCCAGCCCCAGAATCCGCTGTCGGGAGCCCAGCAGTTTATGGCAAAGGATCCTCAGGAGGACGACGATTTGAAGCTGTGTTCCCACACCATGATGCTTCCCACACGTGGGCAGTTAGAAGGAAGGATGATTGTAACTGCATATGAGCACGGGCTGGACAATGTCACGGAGGAGGCGGTGACTGCAGTTGTTTATGCTGTGGAGGTGAGGCTGGGCTGGGTGGGGCAGCAGTTGTGGTCTCCTGGCACCTGCAGCACAAGGCTCTCTTTGCAGTTTGGGGGGGGCTGTGCACCTCAATGTGGGGAGAAAACGTCCTTCTCTGATTGTTCTTTAATTGCCTGTTTGCCTCAGAGTTAGGTGAGGATCAAAAGGCTTCCAGATTTGTGGTGTCCTAGAAGTCTTGGGCTTCTGTCTGCAAGTGTTAATTTTGAAGTGCTTGCACATGAAGAACTCCAGGCTTGCTTAAGTAGCTGTTTTGGAAAACGCTGTTCCTGTCACTTAAAAGGAGGGAGAGAATGGGAGTGCCAGTTTGAACAGTTCTATGAAAAGTAATCCATTGCAGGCACAAGTGTCTGGCCTGGCTGTGAAGTGACAGGATCGGGCGATACCTGCAGGTGAAGCGCCTGCTGGTCTTGGACATCAGTGGTGCATCACTTGGCCTGTCCCAGGAATGACACAGCCACTGCTTGGAGCGTTGGTGTGTGAATGGTTTTCTGCCCATGGGATGTGGGGGCCAACCCGAATTCCTTCTCTGGGAGTGAGGCCAAATTTAGAAGTTGTCTGCTTGTTTCTTCTGAGGGTTGCTTCTCCAGCACTTTTCAGGCAACTGAACAAGCCTGAGTGATTGGCTTTTCACTGTTGTTTCAGGGCCTGTATTTCAGTTCAAGTGTAACATCTAGTGTCAATTATGAAATCTTAACCTTTTATCAGAGGGATCAGAGGTTGGGAATTTCCTAGCATTTAAGAAACCCCTCTGACATTTGAAGCAGCACATCACATACTAAAGTACAATTCACAGGCTGAAGCTTACAGTACTCCCACAAACATACTGTAACCTGTCCACATACTGGTTCCGTTCCATCGTTAGGTCCCTGTGGTCATAGCAGCACTATTTCTGTCTTGCCAGTTGGTGAGGCACTTCTAGCCACGAGTGAATCAATCAGCACATGTAACAAACCCGTCTTCTGTTGCAGAACCATCTTAAGGACATTCTGACATCCGTGATATCCAGGCGGAAAGCCTATCGTCTGAGGGATGGCCATTTCAAGTACGCCTTTGGAAGCAACGTCAACCCTCAACCGTATCTGAAGAACAGTGTTGTTGCTTATAACAATTTAATTGAGTGGTAAGGAGCTACTTTAACTGGATTTTGCCAGTTCTGAAGTTACTCCGTTGTTCAGTTTCTCCTTTTACTTAGTAGGATGTGTTAATGGTGTTTTAACTTTCACACACTAGGAAGGTATTGGCATGGAGTACTGTACAGCTAAACAGGGAGGGAGAATAGGGGGATTTCTCAGCAGTAGACTTTAAGATGGTGTTAGGTCTCTCTTCCTTACCTGTGCTTGTCCATCAGTTTATTTGTTATTGCTTTTTGGAAACTTTTCAGCAGCAGTTTCTGCTGCTCTCAGGAAACTGCCCCTGGGCAGAAGAGCTCTGCCTTTGTAGGGGGCACAGCTGTTGTGCCATGGGATTGAAATGTCAGTGAGAACCTGCAGGACACTGCCATCCTGTCATTCCTGCATCCAAATGTATTTATGGTTCCTTGGCATGACTTTCCAGTTAGCAGAGCTTCAGGGTCGTTGTGTTTGGAGTCTCAATGTCAAACAGCTTGTGCTGTGCATCTGACAGCATGTGTGTGTATGAGAAGGCAGTTGTGTTTGTCTGTGGCAGCTTCCAGCAGTTAACAGGAGGTCGTGTTTTCAAGTTTGATTATAACACTTCAAACACTCTGCCTAACAGCCAATGTTTCGACTTAATGTTGTGCGTGCCTTACTTTTTATGCTGGGTAAAAACTGTTGGCTGTAAATAACAAAAGTTGCACAATTGAGATCAGTTAAGCAGGGTTGAGGATCAGTCTGCACTGTTTCTATTAAAC
The DNA here is from genome assembly GCA_035041135.1 of Platyrinchus mystaceus. Lineage (NCBI taxonomy): Eukaryota > Metazoa > Chordata > Aves > Passeriformes > Tyrannidae > Platyrinchus > Platyrinchus mystaceus. The sequence goes on along the minus strand of JAWWLV010000005.1, from coordinate 29,915,891 downwards.
TGGAACCTCAAGTTTCTATTAGATCTGAAAGACTTTTATGTAGACATGGTTTAAGTTAACTGATACAGAGAAGCAAGCCCTGGGGCCAGGCGCCCGCTGCGTGGCTCCCAGAGCTGGCACTGTTTTGGTGACTGGAATGTTTTCCTGCCTGCTCTGCCCCCAGCCCTCCAAGCAGCGCCACACCCTCAGCTGGTCAGAGCCTGGCCCCGCAGCCCCCTCCTGACGATGCTGAGCAGCAGGCAGCCCTGCTCCTGGCCTGCTCTGGGGACACCCTGCCAGCCTCCCTCCCGCCAGTCAACATGTACGACCTTTTCGAGGCCTTACAGGTGAGCTGATTTCTCCTCTTTCCCTCTCAGATTTGCAATTCTTTGCCTTTGATTTGTTCCCGCTGTTAAGTGTTGGGTAACATAGTCAGTCAGCTCATGGTTTAGTGCCTGTTCTGCTCCCCTTGGTCAGAGGGCTGATGAAGAGAGCCTTGTCTCACAGCTATGCAGGAAGGGTGAACTCTTCCTCTGCACCAAGACTGCAGTGATTATATCAGAACTGATCTACACAGATTTTGACAGTGCTGCAGCAAAATAACCTGCCTGGCATTTCCCTTCTTACTCCTCATGTTCTACCTGGGTACTTAGAGGAATATTTGCTCCTGGCATGCAGGCTCCTGGCATGCAGTGGGTTAGCTATGGTCACTCTAACTATATCTGGGGTAGGCTGGGTGAATCTTCAGTGGAGATTTATGCCCGTGGTTCCCTCCTGCTCTGGCAGCTCTGGGGACATTGAGACTGCTTTGGATGTCTAAAATTCGCTGTGAGAAATTCCCCGTTGATGATCTCTGCTGTTGTGAACAGGCCTTGGCATTTTGTCTCACAGCTGTGAAGACCTACCACAGAGCTGTAAACAAGCATTCATCTCGTGTTTAGTCAGATGGAATTGTTGTTTCTAAGGGTTTGATGACAAATTACTGCTTGTCATCCCAAGAGCAAAACGATGATTTCCTTACCGTGCTACTCCCTTCCAAAGTGGTGTAACAGGTGGTTGTGCTGTGGTGGCTGGTGTGGCAGTGCTGGCAGGAAGCAGCTCTCCATGTGAGACAGCCTGCATTCCCACTCTGCCGGGCTGGCGCTCGGAGCATCCTGTGGTAGAGGGAGGTTATTCCCTGAGCAACATAAGGAAATGTGGATGAAAGCATGAAACCTGTTTTCTAACATCTATTTCCAGGTGCACAAAGAAGTTATTCCTGCACACACTGTCTATGCTCTAAACATCGAGAGAATTGTCATGAAACTCTGGCATCCAAACCATGAGGAGCTACAGCAGGATAAGATCCATCAGCAGCGCCTGGCAGCAAAGGAGGGCCTTCTCCTCTGCTAGAGCTGGGCAGCTGTGTCAGCCCTCAGGTGGCTGCAGCCCTGTTCCTGGGACTTGTCATTCAGATGCTTCTTACAAACCCATGTCAGCATTTCACGGATGACGTAAGTTATGAGTCAGCTTTTCCTATGGAAATATGACTGAGTTGTGGGACACTTTCTCTGCTTCCTCAGAGTCATGTGCCATGGAGTACTTGCAGCAATCCCACTGAATTGGAAAGAAGCAGCAAGACATTTGTTTGCAAGGACTGTCTTTAGTAAAAATAAATGTAAGTGGAAAAAGTTGGTTTTAAATGAAGTGTGCTTTTGTTTTCTTTTGTGAGTGCGGGGAATCTGTCTCCTTGCCCTCCCCTCTCAGGTAGTTTCTCTTCTGAGCTCACACTCCAGGGGCCTTGTCCAGCTTCTGTTGCACCTGGTGGGTTCCTATTCCTTTAACTGGTAACAGGGTGAGTTCTTGTGAAGATGAGCAACTCGGTAAGCTGATAGTGTTCCTTTTCTACCAGGGGAACTACTGGTTAGAAACTGAGAAAACAAGGCAAAATGGGAAAGGTCCTTTTCTAGCCTGTCTTTTGGACTGTCTTAGGAATTTCTCACCAGTTAGCAAAACACACAATAAAATCAGACTTGTGAGTAATGTTTTCCTACCAGCCTAGTCCTTGACTCACCCCTGCCTTGTAATAGTGATCAGATGTTCAGGAGTTGTTGGACATGAGAGGCACCTTCTGTGCATGTCAGTACAGGTAATGATGGAGCCATCCCAGCAGGCAGCCTGACTGTCCCTGAGGTGGGACAGCAGCTCCCAAATACATACTGTCTTGGTGTTGGAGACTCCTTGGATTTCCAGCCTGAACAAATGTCTCAAATTACTTCTTTGTAAAAATATGCAGCTTTGTATTACTTCATCATAAAATTATGCAGCTTTACACTGTGAGTAAAAGGAGAAATTCCACCTGCTGGGTTTAAGGTGCTCTGCTGTATTCCTGAGTCAGCTGTGGGAACAGGCTTATTATAACATGAGAATTCTATTAAAATGTCTTAATTACTATATGACCTGTTTTTAACCTCAGGTATGGAGGTACCTGCTGAAGTATGGCTTTACTTACTGTGCCTTCAGACGGTGGAATTGAAACAGCTTCTTCTGGGGGAATATAAAAGGGGAAGCTCATAGCTCCCTGCCATTCTAATTTTTCTCTGTTTGGAATATATTTAATTCGGAGAGCCTCATATTTGCTGCCTAGTTTCCTTCTCTGCTGCGCCCCCCAGGATTGAAGAGGCTGTGGGTCCCTGGTGTTTCTTTCCAGTTATTGTTATTTCATAACTTTCTTTCTTGATCTCTGTGACTGTTCATATGGGACCAACATTGTAATGAGGGGCTGTGCAGCTGTCACTGTGTTCCTGGCTTTCCTGCATCCCCTTGTGGGATGTGCTGAGGAGTTACGCATAGCAAGAGGCAGTGTCTGGGCAGATATTGGTGGCTCTCTTCATGAGAAGACCATTTAGGATTATGAAGAAGCTGGGAAAGACAGTAGCAAAGAATGGCAGCAGGGCCTGGCAGGATGAGAGCAGTTGTACTTGTAGGTCATATCTCATGGTCTGGCCACGTGTGGATAAGAGGAGAGTGGGAGAGAGAAGATGGAAGACTTGTTTTTGTCCTATTCTTTGAACTGCTTTGTTTTTCTGTATTTAAGCACATGTAGCTGTTCATGGTGAGCCCTGGCTTAAAAGTTGACTCCAGTGGCTTTTACATGACAGTTTTTAAAAGCAGTATTGAACCCGAGTAACTCTATGGGGTGAGATCACCAAGCCACCCAAAATACAGACTGCGGGGTGTGGGAGGGAGATTTCCCAGATAATTGTTATGCTTCTGGTGTAAAATGAAAGCATTAAATTTGTTTGCTAGAAACTCTGGGGCAGCTCTGAGGATTTCAGATCTGAAGGAAGCACACAGCCTCCGACAGCATCACAGGCGAGTTCTGAAACAAAATGCTAAGTACTGGCACCAGAAGTGTCTCTCCCCTGTTTGCATGTGCTGTTTTGTGTGTTCTGAAGAGCCAAGTCATCTATTCCACACTGAAAAAGTGGGTTACTCCATACACCAGCTAGACAAGGCTTGAATAAGAAAATCGTGTCGGCTCCATTTCACAGATAGAAAACTGAAAGGCACAAGTTCTCAAAGCACCTTCCCACAAAGTGTGAGAGTTCTCATGGGAAGTGGTTCTTCACAGGTTTCTTGGGTCATGGAGCTGGAAGGGATGGCTGGAGGCTGCTTTGTCCACCCCCTGCTGAAAGAAGGGTCAAGTTCAACGTTATAGCAGGTTGTTTCCAGAGAAGTGGTGTCATTTCCAGTTCCAGGGTGTGACTGTGTTGACAGTGAATGTTTTCCTTGCATAATTTCTTGTGTTGTGCCTGTTGCCTTTCAGCTTTTCCTGTGTGTAGCAGAGAGTAGCAGACAGTAGTATCTCCTGTTAGCTTCTCTCCAATCTGAACAAACTTGTTGCTCTCAGTTTCTCCATGCACACTGTGTGCTCCAGCCCAAACCATCTCCCTGTTGCTGCAGTCTGATGTCATCAGAGAGGAGAGGACTGAAGGGACCATCCTGGACTTGTTTGCACAGCAGCAGAGTTAACAAAATGTGCAAAGTCACAGGCACTAGTGTCTGCCTGCCTCAGATGTCCAGAGGTCATTGTTCACACTGAGATCAGGGCACCTCAGCTGCCTTTATGGCTTTGCATCTTCTGCTGAGCTCTGTCAGGTGTCCTGAGCAGCCCCACGCAGGTGTGGGTCCAATGGGGTTGTGTAGCAAAGACAGGAGCACGGCACTTGTTTCTTCTGGATCAAGCAGGTGGTGGCCAGGAACCTGTGCCTCAGCTCTGAGTTTGATTATGGTCTTATGTCCTAATTAGATGATTAGTTTCCTTTTTCTTTTCTAGGTAAAAGAAAGTGGAGACAGCATGGAGTTATAACTGGACAGAAAACTTGTATAAGAGTAATTTTTCACCAAGAAGTGTATCCAAGTGAATTTTCATGTAGCATTTTTTATTCATTTCTTGCCAGGAAATCAGCTTGTGTTTCCAGACAGCATCTGGTCGATCGATAGGTGTTCTGTTACTGCAGACTACCTTCAGTCTGAGGATCCTTGTGTGGAGTATTGGAGATGTGGGCTTAGGCTCTTGTTATGTCTGAGTGCCACTGGAGTGAGAACAAAATGTTCGTGCATTTGAGTAGTGCAAGCTGTTCCTGGAGCCATGAGCTCCCTGCAGTGGGTACAGTGTGTGGGGAAAAAAGCTCACAGCTGCCAGGGCAGTGAGTGTTTGTGGCTCTTTGTCAGTTCAGCCACTGGGTAAGCCATGGAGGAATCACCTCTGAAGAGGGCTCCCTCAGGAAGGTGGCAGGCATCAACTCAGGGCTGCCCCACCAGGGGGATGTTGGTTATCATTAAAGAGTATCGTTTCCATTTGAATTTCTCAAACCAGTTTCCCGTCGGTGGGTTTGGTTGTGCCGTTGTTAATTAAAAGCTCCCACAATCAGATATCTGCTTCTGTGCAAATGACAGTTTCACTTCTGAAACTCCACTGTGATGAGAAGGATGAGCAGGAGCTGGAGCTGCTCTTGTCTCACAGGAAGGGCTGCTGGCCTTTCCATGGAGCAGCCTGTAACCTCTTTGAATCCTTTGAAGGTTTTCAGACCATGTTTTGCAGTGTCTCGGCTGAGTCCCAGCAGACATGTCTGAGCATGTCCCCTTCTCCTTCCTTACTTCTCTCTCCCCATGCACAGCTCTCACATCCGAGGAGGTGATTTGGCCCTGGCTGAGCAGTCTTCCCTGGCACTTCTTCAAGTTGTTATCCTGCCAAAAATAATTAGAGAAAAGCCTCCTTTTGCTCTCTCTGTTTTACTGAAGGCTGTGAAGCCTGTAGGGAGCAGCTTCCCAGACATTTCTGTTTATATCTCACAGACAGATGCTCCAGAGGGGTTTGACAGAGCCAGCAGAAGGTGCTTGTCTGTGTGGTGTAGTCTGTGAACTGTAGGCTTGATTTTCAGATATTAATATTTTGTTGATGTAACATTGGTGGGAGCAGCTACTCTGCTTTTTCCTAGAGCAACATATTCCATACTTTTTTTTCCATTTGAAACTTTGATTTCTCACTAAAATGCATTTTCCCACCAGAAAGAAAGCACAAGGCAGCTCAGCCTGCTTTATTTTTTCCTTTGCCTCCAACCTCTCCAAAATATTCACCACAAGTTTGTTCAAAATTGTCAAATTTATTTTTTGACTCTACTAAATAATAACTCCATAATAAATGGCTTCAGAATAATTCTTATCCGCTCTCTGTGTTCCTTAAAGACAGGGAAAGGGGGAGCAAAGGCATGGGTTTGTTCCTGTACTCTGGGAGTGCCTTGGTGCAGGTGCAGCCCTGCAGTACTGCAGATGGCTGAGGGCTCATACCAGAGGGTTGGTGCTGCAGGGTCATTAGCAGGTTTTCTCCTTTCTGAACTGCTGGAGATTCACCCTGATGAATTCCTCCTCTGCAAAATGTCTCAGTTGGACTCCCTGGATTTCCCTGGAGCCTGTGAGCAGGGAATGAATGAGAGCTGGGCTGGACCTCCACTGTAAGCAGTAGATGCCACAGTGTGGTGGCCCCTTTTCTGCCAGGACATTAATCAGGAGAGGAGGGATGCAAGGTGAGTCTCTGCCCCTGAGTTAGGGACACAGAGCAGAGCTTGCCTTGGTGTCCCTACAGGGAGCCATCCTGGGGGCCAGCAGCTGCAGTTTAGAAAACTCTTGATGTTGACGGTGCTAAAAAGGGAAAAAAAATTAAGTATTTACTCTCCTGCCCGAAACTAGCTTGTACACCCCAATGTAGCAAGTCATAAATCATGTTAGCAGAGAGTCAAAGAGCTTGTCTTTGCCTCTAGGGCAGCAGGGCCCTGTGCAGCACATCCCAGTGGGGTCAGGCTGTGTCCTGCTGCTGCCATGTGCCACACCACTGCCTGTGGCTGCCAGGCCTCGCCAGCAGGGCTGGGGTGCAAAACTGCATGTGGGGCAGCCTGTGCCCTGCCACATTTACTCTGCCAGGGCACGGGTCTCTTCACACGCTGGAGGAGGGAGTTCTGCTGCGTCCCCACGCCCGTGTGCTCACACTGGCAGCGTTATCCCACCACTTCGGCTCTCGCAGTTTCACTCCTGCCGGCTGTGAAAGCCGGTGGTGCTGACGCAGTCACACAGAGCTTGTGCTGTACCCGAGCACAGGCATCCTGTTTCCAAAACAGCTGGGGTCACACTGTGCTTTTCAGCATCCTTGTTCCCCAGGGAAAAAAACATGGGGAGTTCAAGAACCAGGGCAAAAAGGGGTAGATCAGAAAGGTAGGATTATTCCTTCCCCTCCCCTTTTTTTTTTTAAATTAGAAATTTTGAAAAAGCCAGTCTGGGAAGCAGACAGAAAGGAATGGTAGGACCTGGTCTCCAAACCCCAGGCAGTGTCGAGGGCAGCCTTTGCTCAGCCAGCTGGGTGCAGGGATCAGTGTGTGGTTGTGCAGCAGCTCCTGTGGTTTCCTGGCACTGTGACCTCCACCCGCTGCAAAGGGTGTGGGAATGGCTTGGGAAGCCCGTCACCACTGCTAAGACTTCACCCCCACGCACTCCCTGACAGAACATCTCTCCTGCCTTTTCCTGGAGCTTCCCAGCAAAGCACAGCCTGCAGGGTATGATTTAGGGTATTCTCTCAGATGAGATCCCTCTATCCAGCCTCATGTAGCAGGCAGTCTCTGCCAGAGGGACGTGTGAGTGCCTGGTGAGGCAGCTGCACCCTCTGACCTCATGGTTTTATAGGCTTCAGCTCCTCTCACCCCACTTGGACAGTGATGGGGCTGATTTGCGTTATTTGAGTCTTCAGGACACCCACGGGTGGAAAAAACAAAAGAGGCAAAGACAAAAACCCGGTAGCACACACAGGCACACTGCAAAACCACCTGAGCACAGCCCAGCCATTGCTGGTTGACAATTTTTGGTGGCAAATGTCCACTGTGCTCATGCGTTTCACAGGCTGCTGCTCAGCCTGGCTGTTCCCTCTTGCATAGTGGGTGTTATGACTTATTCCAGTCTCCTATTTCCATCTCTCAAGGACTTGGCGTGCAAGACAGCGGACGTATTTGCAGCTTTGGCATTGTAGAGAACAAGTCCATGTTCTGGATCCATCTGAACTGGCCTCCTCCACATCAGTGCTCGAGGGAGGGCCTGACCCTGCACACTGCTGATCCCATTAAAGACTAAAGTTACGCATTCACAGCCAAAAAATAAAGGAATTAAGCACACAAAGGCTGAAAAGCATCGTTAATACAGAGCAGCCACAGCTGTCTGGAGATCACACTTTGAGATACCAAACTTTGCTGTTTCTTTTTTAGTTGTTAACTGGTAGATATAAATTGACAGTCTGGTTAAGCAATTGCATTGTGAATCCTGTAAGCTTGGTTAATCTTTTGTTTTAAAGCAGAGGGAAGACAATCCCAAGATGTATGGGCCATCTGGACAGCAGCCACCTAGTGTGAAGTCAGCAGGACTGAGCAGTAACTGGGTGAAAGGTAATTCCAGCAGTAGAAGATCATGATCATCAGACTAAAATGGAGGAAAGAACTATGCATGTGGACTAATTAGCATGAGAAGCAAGAGATACAACCAGCAAATAGGAGTTTGAGTGCTAATTAATAAAAAAGGTAAGTAACCTGTAACAGTGCCTTTGTTTGTTAAAATGTATAAATGGTGTGAAGTTCTGATGATTGGGGAACCAGCCTTTTGTGGGTTACCCTCAGCTCCCTAAAAATAGAAGTATCTGACCTCAGTGTGTGAATTGACACTTACGTTCAGGGCACCACCACCAGCAGGCTGGTGGTGGGTTTGGCTTGTACCTAATGACATCTACAGCGACCCCGAGGGACAAACTCCCAGACTGAGGGCTGTTTGGGGCCCGTCAAGGTCAGCTCTGTCTCTCTCACCCCAGAGAAGTATTGGCATTGCTGGCATCACCCTCTTTGTGCCTGCCTTGCTGCCCCTCAGCCAATGGTTGCTTCTTCACCCTATGTGCTGCCAGGTCTGAGCAGCCCAAGCCCACCTTGCCATCATGCTAGATGGGCTCCCAGAGGATCCTTGTGCAGCCTTTTCACCTGTGATGGCTCAGGGGCTGCCTGCAGGTGGCCCTGACTGTGCAGCACACCGGACATGCCCCATCTTGAAGGGATGAACTTGCAGCCAAGCAGGCTGCCTAGATGCCTGTAGTCACATTCACTGGAGAGTTGGATGGGCATACCTGTCCTTCTGCAGGAGAGGGGAGCTCCAGGCCCCCAAGGCACCAGAACCTCATGTGGGACATCAAAGCAGCTGAAGAATGCACACAATGCAAATGAGCCATACCTCAGAGCTGGTGCTTAACCACAGCTGTGCCTCTGCCTGTGCTGTGGGATAAGCCAATGGGTCCCTTTCTGAAGCTTCTTGCTTGAGCTCAGAGGTGCTCGTGGTCTACACTGGAGCTTTGGTCCCACCATCAGGGCAGAGGTGTCAGGTCAGGCATGGAGACAGCATTGTGGAAGCATGTCCTGCATGGTCCTGAGGTATTGATGGAGACTGGGAGAGGAGCAGGCAGAGCATGGCTCCCATGGACCCCTTTGCTGGCATCAGTTCAAGGACACACACTTTGCTTCCCTGAGCACTTCATGGCTCTTGTTTCTGCTACTAGTAAAAGGGAATATGTGACAAATGGAAGCAAGGGCCTCACTGCCCAAATACTAGATTGTCCAGGCCATGGAGGAGCAACTTGGTACTTCCAGAGACTGCTCACTCACTGTCTGCTCTAATTCATATTCCTGTAGTTGTTTTTTGTCCTGATATTGAACTCAGAGGAAGCTCAAAGACTATTAGTCATGGCTTCTGCTTTCTGGGATTTTGATGTTCTATTTGTTAATATTTTCTGAAAATGGTAACCACAGGGTGGAATGTGGTCCCTAGCCAGAGGCTGAGCTGAAGTGGTTTGGATGACTTTGACCATCAGAGTTTTTTATAAGAACAAGGTTTCCAGTTCCTGCAGAAACATGTTCTTTGTCTTGTGTTCCCTGCTCTGCTGGGCAGGCATCAGTGCTGCAGGGCCAGGCTTGCCCCATGGCTAGGCAGTGAGAGCACCATGTGACCCCAGTATCCTGGGGCATGAGCATGCCCTGGCCACAGGTCCTTGTTTCCTGTCAGTGTCATGGGTGAGAGGGAGCAGCTGGAGCTGCTTTTCAAACTGAAACGGGGGCAGTAGGGAAGCACTAAGGATTTCTTTCAAAGAGAAGAGCATGGAGACATGTCTGAGGCACATTTGCTCCCTTGGCAGGCTAATGATGCTGCCTGTTGCCTTGTGCTGCCTGCCACACTGGAGCGGGAGCAGGTTGCCCCAACATGTTTAAAGTCTGGAGAAATCCAGGGTTGAGGAAGCAGGAAAAAGTGTACCTGCTGTCAGCTCTGCAGGAAAAGGCTGCGGGCAGTGTCCATGCCTTTTGGAGGGTTCACAGGGAGCTGTTCCTCCTGTGGCACAGATGGGGGTTCTGAAAGCCCCCTTTTGCCGTGCTGCCCAGCTGGGAGAGGGGACTGAGCCTGTCCCTCTGGAGCAGGTGTGTTCCCCGAGCCACAGGTGTCCTTGCTTGCAGCAGCAGGCCCAGGGTTTGTCACAGCTGGCCACAAAGGGAGAGGAGAGGGAGGGAGCAGCATCATTGAACAAATGGGGAAGTACTGGGCTACACAGCCTGGGCACGACTGCCAAGAAGCAGTTGCTTGGATGCTGATGCCATGTTACATCTCCTCACAGCCCCTGTGGCCAATGTCTCCTCTCCACCATGGGCACGGTGGGATCATCACCTATTCTGTGCAGCCGAATGGCCATGGTGCCACGGGCCAGGTGTGGGACCAGCTCACGGTGTGCTGCTGTGTCAGACTCCGTGTATCTGTGCATGGGTCTTTTGGAAATCCCCTGGCACCTTAGCTAACCAGTGGTGGCTATGTGAGGCTGGTGGGGGTTGAGGCTGGAGGATAAGGGAGATAAGGGGTGGCTGGAGCTGCCACCACAGCTCGCTCTGTCGGGGAAATTCCTTGGCAGTTTAGCAACATCTTTGCACCACCCTTATCTGTGGTTTCCTGCGCACTTCAGAAGTGACTTTTCTATTAAAAGGACATCATCTAAAGTCTAATTTCTTCCTGGGATCACCAGGCAGAAACCCATCGCCCTTCAAGCACAAAGGCTGATGCGTGTCCTTGGTGTGTCCTGGTCCCCACTGGCCCCCAGCTAAGAGCTTGCCTGGGGAGGGAATCCAGGGGTTCTCACTTGGCACAACAATGCCGCTTTTCCACTTGGTGGGCTGGGCCCAATGAATTACATGTCCATGGAATAACAGAGAGGATTTGGCAGTGTCTGGGTAAATGAGATCTTGATCTTTATGTGTCCTCTCCTGTAGTGTATTTTTCACAGAATCACAGAGTCAATTAGGTTGGAAAAGACCTCTGAGAGTCCAACCGAGCACCACCAGGTCAACTAGACCATGGCACTAAGTGCCACATCTGGTCTTTTCTTAAACATCTCCAGGGACGGTGACTCTGCCACCTCCTTGGGCAGTCCATTCCAATATCTGATCATCCTTTCTGTGAAGAAATTCCTCCTAACGTCCAACCTAAACCTCCCCTGGTGCAGCTTAAGACTATGTCCTCCTGTCTTGTCATTAGTAGCCTGGGAGAGGAGGTCAACCCCCACCTGGCTACAACCCCCTTTCAGGTTGTTCTCTAGAGGGTGATAAGGTAACCCCCGAGCCTCCTTTTCTTCAGGCTAAACAGGTGTGTGTCCCCCACCCCGGGGGACACCACTAGTGACTGGATGCCAATTGGATGCAGCACCGTTCACCACCACTCTCTGGGCCCAGCCCTCCAGCCAGTTCCTAACCCAGGAGAGAGTGCCCCGTCCAAGCCGTGGGCTGCAGCTTTTCCAGGAGTGTGCCATGGGACATGGCTTCAAAGGCTTTGCTGAAATCCAGGTAGACAACATCCACAGCCTTTCCTTCATCCACCAGGTGGGTCACTTGATCATAAAATGAAATCAGGTTGACCAGGCAGGACCTGCCTTTCCTAAACCCATGCTGGCTGGGTCTGATCCGTTGGTTGTCCTGTATGTGCTGTGTGATTGCACTCAAGATGATCTGCTCCATAACCTTGCTGACAGGACTGTAGTTCCTCAGATCCTCCTTCCAGACTTTCTTGTGGATGGGTGTCACACTGGCCAGCCTCCAGTCATCTGCAGTCTTCCTGGTTAGCCAGAACTGATGATAAATGATGACATGATAAATGACGATAAAGGATGATAAAAAGCTGGACAGCAGCTTAGTGAGCTCTTCCATCAGCTCCCTCAGTGCCCTAGGATGAAATCCATCTGGTCCCACTGAGCACTTGGCTTCAGACTCATCTTGGTGAGTCACAGAACTGCAGAGCTCAGATTTGTCACAGCAGCCCCTGGCCAAGGCCACCATCTGACAGGTGCCCTCACAGCCCCTGGGCCATCCCACACAGTGAGAAATGCTCCTCCAAAGCCTGATGAAGCCATGATGTAAATATCTGCGAGATACTGGGGAATTCCTCCTGGCCCACCCTCATGGCCCATCTTGGAGCACAAGATAACATGCAGCTCACCAGGACCTCCCTTCATCTCTGTGCAGAGAGCTGGAAATGACAGTGTGGATAACTGAGGGAAAAAGGTCTGAAAAGGGGATACTATGGTCAGCTAAAAGCTTCTCTGAGGGCCCTGCACCCATGAACCTGGTCCACAGCAGAGGCATCCCCTGGCAAATGCAGGACAGAGCAGTTGCCATCCCACTGCTGCCTCCCTGTGTGCTCAGTTCCTGCAGCTTTTTTTCTCTTGGACGACTTGTGTGCTGTGAATCATAGAACCGTCTAGCTTGCAAAAGACCTTTAAGATTGTGGAGTCCAGACATTAACAGATTAACTTGGCACTGTATCTGAGGAATTTCACATCCAGGAACTCAAATGAATTATTATTGCAGGAACCCACAGGAAACCTGAGAAACGCAAATGTATTTCTCTTGCAATCAGCACCAACTGGGTCACGTGGCCTGATGCTGACTGATGGCATATGTAAGCTCCAGAGAGCAATGAAATGCTGCTCATTTAGGGGCTTAAATGCTTCCTCACTGCAGAGATCTACTGTAAGTGACCTGGCTTCCCAAATAGTAGCTCATCCATCCATTAGCTTTCCAGTGGTCTGAAATGCAATTTACTAACTTTATTTCCTCCATTCCTCCCACATGGCCTCTCAGAGCAAATCACACCTCATTTACAAGGCAGTCACCAGAAGGCAAATTAAGTTGAGAACACTTGTGCTGGGGCTGATTTGGAGCCAGGGGAAGGCGCAGGCAGCCAGCCCTCACAGCTCCAAGGTTTCGCAAGAGAGGTGATGCTTTGCTGCACTTAGCAGTGATTAAGTTTGCTTAAACTGATCATCTGCTGGAGCAGCTGACAGCAGATTGCCAAGAAATGTTTTCAACCCACAAGTTGTCAGCTTGAAAAGAGGTCTAAGAGAAGCATAAAAAGGAGAAGGGAGACAGGCAGTGGTCAGAGTGGGCTCGGCAGTGCCACACTGTCAACTTGTGGTGAGATGGACTGGGTGCAGCTTGCAGGGCTCACTCCAGTGGTTCCCCTGCCACAGCTGTTTCTGTTTTGCTTTGGGGGCATCACTTGGTTATGTCTCGAAGGAAATTTTTCCCCATTTCCTATCAGCATGGCAAAACTGCTTGTTGTGGAAACCAGCTTGTTATTCTCCCTACAGCTCTCATCAAACTCAGCACAGAGACAGAGGGACTGGTATTCCTCGCAGAGGCAAGAACTGCTCAAAAATAACATCTGCCCGAGCAACTTGTGATTTGGAGCACACCAGCTGCCTGTGGTGCCAGAGAGCTGCAGCTCAGGTGCTCTCGGCTCTCTGATCCTCCAAGGCAGATCCAGCTGGGCATGGACATACAACTCTCTCAGCTCTTTAGCTCCTGTCTGGAGTTTCAGAGCAGTGCTGGGTTTTCTAGCCAGGCTTTGAAGCTGATCTCAAGCAGCCCCTGTAGAGAGGGCGGGATAGAGAATGGCACTCCAGGCACAGGGCTGTGTCCCTCCTCTGCAGACGGTGCTCCTCTCAAGGACCTGGTGTCCAGCACAAAGAAAGTTTTTAGTCTGTTAGCCTCTAACAGGTGGGGCTTCGGTTTCGTCTTCAGAGATGTCTAGGAGAATTACAAAAGTCTTGGGAAGGCAAGCACTGGATTTCTTTGACCTTGGGAAAATCACATCCTTAAGTAATGCATTTTCCCCCCATGCTTGACTATATACATACATGCTGTGCTTTTATTATTTAAAAGCCTACAAAGGGCTCTTCATGGGGTGGAGAAGTGCCACCAACCACAAGGCCCAGCATCAACCTCCCCTGCTCAGCTTGAGGGACACTTCTGATAGGGACCAGCTGACATCCACTACTTCTGGGATGTCTGCCTTAGATTCACAGAGTGGCTTTGGTTGGAAGCAACCTTAAAGGTCACCTAGTTCCAACCCCCCTGCCATGGGCAGGTATGCCTTTCACTAGACCAGGTTGGTCAGAGCTCCATTCAACCTGTCTTTGAACACTTCCAGGGATGGGGCATCCACAGCTTCTCTGGGCAACCTGTGCCAGTGCCTCACCACCCTCACAGTAAAGAATTTCTTCCTAATATCTAATCTAAACCTGCTCTCTTTTAGTTTGAAGCCATTCCCCCTTGTCCTGTCACTACATGCCCTTGAAAAAAGTCTCTCTCCATTTTTCTTGTGGGCTCCCTTCAGTTCACAATCAGATCACCCCAAAACCTTCTCTTTTCCAGGCTGAACAATCCTAAGTCTCTCAGCCTCAGGAGAGCAATGCTGCCCCAGGATTGGAATTGTCTATGCCTCCGTCAATACTTTCAGTGCAAAGGTACTGGGGAGCTCTGCATGGGAATGCACGTTTAGCTACCTGCAGTCAGAGCTGGCCAGAGAGTGACAACACTCCTGCCCTGCATCTGTCTCTCAGGCAGCTCCACAAAGCCCTGGCCTCATTTGCAGCAGGACACGTGGCCACATGGCTGAAGGAGAACCAGTTGATTCTGTTTCAAAGGCTGGAGTAGTAGCTCCTCCACCTCAGCTTTCTCCAGCTCAAGCTCACTCTGTCAGGGTTTGGCTCTTTCTGGCTGCTAGGGGAGTTTTTGCACCCAGCTGTGGCTCTCGGGCAGGGACCATTGCGCAGCTGAAGCTGCCTGGCACGGTGGGCTCCTGGAAGGCAGCGGCACTGCCTGCAGACACACACCTCACCCTAGAAATTTCCAGCTGACTCGAGCAGTTTCAGTTTTTCCATCCTAAATTCTGCCCAAGTCATAGCAGTATTGATGATATCGCAGAGTTGGAGAGACATGACTGCGCTGCTCCTAGCACTACACAGATGACTCCGCCACATTATCAGCTGAACTTCTCTGGGATTTTTTTTTTTCTTCTTTTTCTTTCTTTCTAAATGCCAGAAGTCTTTTTCCAGAAAAAAAATGTTGATTTCTTTGCATTTGAACTGCAACAAACTCGTATCAAGCAAACTCTAGAAAGCAAAGCGGACCAAAAGGCAGCTCTTCCAATGGTCCTACTGGACCATAAAATGCCAGGGGAACAGTGGTTTTTAAAAATCCCCCCTTTATTCCAGTGTTACCGTGGGAGGCAGGGTGGGCCATCAGGCAGGGAGGACTAAGTGCATCACACTTAGTTTTGAGAGAGGTGTGAGTGCCATCTTAAACCACAGGGGCTTTATTCTCCATCACTAGCCAGCATCTCTACACAGATCTACACTGATTTTGCAGATGGTAAGTAAGCAACAGATGAGTCATAACCACAAATATAATTTATCCATTAGTAACATTAGCCTGCCAGGATTAATGTAACCATGGAGAAATTAGCGGAAGAAGTAGAAAAATGACTGGGAGAATCTTTGCCTGAAAGATTGGAAAGTGGGCATGAAACCTGGCAAAGCACAGCACAAACCATTTGAGGTTTGATGGTGCCTCACAGCTGGGTCTCTTACAGGTACCCCCATAATCCACCATCAAAGCAGGACGGCACACCAGCTTGGAGATAGCGGTCTGCTTTCCCCTCTGTCCCAGCCGGCCCAGCCAAGCTGGTGGGCTCGCTCCCATCAGGACTCACACAGCTTTTGGTGTCCTTGGGAGCTGCCAAGGGTATTGTGCAAGAGTGAACCTAACTGTGGACAGATTTCCCATCACTGGAAAATGTCACAGACCGATGAGAGCCTGTGGCATTAAGAGAAGAGAAACCCCCACTTGCACCACGGCTGCCTCCCTGCTCGCTTGCTGTCTGCCTTCGGTTGACCTAGTTGAGTCACAGGGACATGGCGAGCGAGAGACATCCTGTGCTGTGGTTGGCACTGATGCTGCCTGGGGAGAAAGAGGGGCTTCTCCAGAGGGTCACTGCCTGCCCCACGTAGGTGGGGGGAGCAGGGCCAAGAGGCGAGTGCCCCAAGGCAGGGCTGGTGGAAAGAGCCGGCTCTGGCTTGTACCTGTGTCATGCCCGTCTGTTCTCTGTGCTACAGTCCAGAAGGAAAAGCTGATTGTTTTTGATTTTTCTTCCTTTTGCCAGAGTGAAGGAAGTCACTGATGGCTCTCTCCCAGACGATGTGTGGGAGAGATGGCACAAGCTGAAGGCACAGGTTGGGCAGTGAGGAAGGCAGCCAGGCTCTGGGTGAGCTCCTGCAGGGACCTGGCTGGGTGCTGACCCGCAGTTCAGACATGTTAAAGCATGTTCAGACGTGTTCAATACTTGCAAGTGCTTTCCTTGCTTGATCTTCAAAGACAATATGTCCACATACTGAATCATTGCTTGATGTCTTATCTGATCATTGTCCCCCCATGCGACCCATCCCATGCAGCCCTGGGGAACCCTGTGGGGGCAGGACATGCTTACCTTCTCCCAAGGTTGCTAAACCTGGGACAGCGGGAGGCAGGTGCTGCTGCCACTGACTGTGGCCCTCTCAGCACCTCCCAGCCACAGAAAGCCTTTCCTGGGAAAAAATACAATTTTATCATTATTCTTGGCACTAAAGATTGTGCAGAATTGCAACAGAAAGCCTGAGGCCTCTTTTTTTTTCTTCTTTTTACCTCTGAAATGTCTTCAAACCTCCCCGCATCTGAGAGCTGGATTCAGGCTTAGGAAAGAGTGTTAGGAGCTGGACAGCTGCAGGGAAGGGCTGATGAGGCTGGAGACAGGTTCAGCTTCATAACCCCCAGGGGAGCATCCCCGGGGCCAGCTGAGGCCTCTCCAGCTCTAAAGGGCATGGGGCTGGGCTCCTTCTGTCCAGGGGTTTGCCCCTGGCAGAGTCAGGGAAGCAAAGCTTCACTTCACACTTCATCTCTGAGGTGCCACAGGTGGGGCACAGGCGACCCCCTGCAGCCATGTCCCAGTGCTGACCTGTTTCCACATGGGCTGGTGAATCTGGCCACTGCAGCTCTCTCCCTGCCCAGGTGTTATAGTTTCTTTTTCATTATTCCTTATATTTCAGCCTTGTTAAACTGAGACACCAGGGGTGACATCATGAAAAGGGAAGAGATGCTGTGAAAACTGAGGTAATCTGGGGCTCTTTCTCCCATCCCCAGCCATGAGCATGCTGGCAAGGAAAAGTCATCTTATGGGAATAAACTGTCTGGCTTAGATCTGATTTATCTGTTGCATCTGTACTGAAGATGCAACTGAAAGAATTAGTCTTTTCAGGTTTGAAGAAGCTGTATACACTAAAAAAGCAAAGAATCCCAAAACACTAGATAAGGAAGAGACGATTCAACAAGATAGACATGTTACCAAACTCCTGAGTTATAACTTACTGTTTTTTGCAGTTGTGCAGGGAAAATACTTAAGAGCTGTTTGCAGTGAAAATATTGAAGAGCTGTTTGATGTCAGCATGGGAGTCTGTCTGGAGGGCTGTACCTATCTGAAGAAAAATAAGAGACAGCAAATGCTCCAAGTAGCTGTTTCATATATAAGCTCTAGTGGACAGAGGGGGAGAGGACACTGCTGGGAGTGCATGTGGTCACATGCTGCCTGGGTTACTGTGTCTGCCTTGGTGAGGAACCAGGAAACACTCCCTCTTTGCCAAGCAAAGAGGGTGATCAGCCAAAGGCACATGGAACTCATTACGAGATGCATGAGGAAAGGAGCAAAGAGGGGAAAGGGACTGATCAAGGTGGGAAAACAGAGGGAAAAGGGGACAAAAGGGACTGCTCAGATGCCTGTCTGACTGTGCCCTGTGCCTGATCGCTGTGGCATGTCCCATCTGCTTTCTAAACTCTCTTCACATGTTTCCCTGGTAAGGCTCTCTGCTTGGTGTTCATGGGCGTGCACAGAGGTTGGAGTGCCAGTGAGGGAAGGGACACCAGGGGGCAAAGCAGCCTGTGTGCCAGGATAGCAGCTGCCAGAGAGACTGGGGTGAGGGTATGTTGATGTGTACAGTGGCTAGCAAGAAGTAAGCTAGGCCAGCTGGAAACTGGGATAAAAGGCTCAGGAGACAGGAGGATGGACTGGAGAGACTTTATGTCTAAGACCAGCAGCTGGAGGAATTCATATGTTCTGCTGTGGGCTTTCATCCTGATAAGCCAGACAGGGGAAGAGGATAAGGCCACTGGTGCTGCTTGTCTGGGGACTGTACATTTTCTGCCTGTGCTGATCTGCATGGTCGACTGTGTGAATATATATCTATACACACACACACATATATATATGTACATGTATACAGACACATTGTGGCTGTATATATGTTCTGTGTGCATGCACATCGAGCCTTGCTGCTGGCTGGGCCCAGGGAGCCAGAGCTGCAGCAGCTTTATCCGTGGGACACTGGTATGAACCCATATTTTGCCAGCCTGCAGAGAAGTGTCCCCTCTCAAGCTCCCTGAGGGTGACCAGGGTGTTGAGGGGTGCTGGCTGCAGGCAAGGGAGCCCTGAACATGCCCCTGGAAGCCCAGCCATGTCCATGTGTCTGCAGGAGAAAGCAGGCTGGGCTGCTTATATTTCACCTAAGGACTAGTAAAAGCCGCAGGTGGAGAAGCAAACAAACACAGGTCAGCTGCAAACATCACCGGTGAGGGGCTGACTGCTCGGCCTCCCTGCGTTTCGTTCTGCTGCAACCCTTGAACTCCTCCTGCCCGCGTCCCTCGGGGCTGACGGCTGCGTGGGACGGGCAGGCAGCTCCTGAGTCTCTGGGGGCTATGGTGGCAACCACAGCCTTTGTGCTGTGCCCCCCGCCCCCTCTTTAAAGCCCGCCGGAGCACGAGTGCTGCTGTAATACAGAGAAAGCCTCTGGTCGGGTTAGTCATCCGAGGCTCTCGGTGCTGCCTCGCACCCCCCGGGCGGGCGCTGCGGAGGGGCCGGACGAGCTCATCTGTAGAGCCCCCGCACGTACCACGGCCGGGGCTGTGGGTGCCCCGTCCACGGCACCCACGGGCTGCTCCTGCCAGCCACGAACAAACGGGGCCTGGTTTCGTGTTTTATGGTTGTCGGAGAACTAGCAGCTGGGAAATCATTCCTACCCCTGCTGTGTTACGGGCTTATATCATGCAGACAGAGAAGTTTGCATTAGGCTGCAAGCCTCAAGGACTATCTGCTGGGGACACCCTGGGAGAAGGGGCCAAGGGCTGACTGATTTTTGGAGATCTAGACCTTTCCTCATCTCACCCAAAAGTAAAAGTTTAAACCTATGGAAACACTGTTGTGATAAGAACTTATCAGTCATTCATTCAAGCTGCACCTAGATAATTCAGTGTTTTGCAAATAAAGGGAATAAAAAGAGGAAACTGAGCAGATTGTTTCTGTGTGCTCAGAGATTGGCACAAGGTCCCAGCAACTTTCCTCCAGAGAAGTAGGGTCCAGAGAAGCGAATGGTGATGCTGCCAGAAAAATCTCTACCTGGAATCAAGTGAGACTGGGGTAGTGTCAGGACAGTTTACAGTGGTTTCAAATGGTCATTTCCTAATATGGAAACTATTAAGCTGGATGCTAGTGCTATGTTTGTTGCTTTTTACAGTGAATAAAGTTGATTTAATTGCTGATAAAGTGGTCAGGTCTTAAGGAGCAGTGACCATGATCTGATTATAGTCATTATGAGCAAACAGGGGGCAGCCCCAGCCAGTAATACAGCTACCAGATATTTCAAAAGAGCTAATAGAAGTTAGGGGAAATTATGAGCCAAACTGACCAGGTGGAAAAAACAATAACTAAATGACTGTGAATGGAAAGTTAAAGAGCTTTTAAAGAATTATTTAAGAAATGTGAAGGAAACAATTTAGCCAGAAGCTTAAAGCTGTTAGAAATAAGAAAACAATATGCAGAAAACATGAAAAGGAAAGAGTTCATAGTGTTGATGAGGGAGAGACTATGAAGCATCATGCTGGTCAATGCACTTTTGTGGACACCAGATCTTGATTCAGTCTCTGCAGTTCCATAACTAATGGACTAACATTTGCTGACGGTGAGAGGCGGGTGAAGCAGTATTGGATGCATCCTGATTAGCAAAGGATGCTAAAATACCATCCCAATGAAACACTGGCAAAGGGATGAAGTGTCTTAAGTAGGAAATGGCATTGCACATGTCCCTCTCTGGGCTTGGCTGGGGAAGGAATGACATCTAACCCTCTCCCACCTCTGTAATGCACCAGTTTGAAGTAAATGCAAAGCCATCACCACTGACTAAAATGCACAAGCCATAGCAAGATAGAGGCTGGGGTTTGCTGACAGAAGCGTTGCAAGCTTCAGCATGTCTCTGTCCAGTTAAAGTCACAAGCTCTTAACTCTCTTTCTTCTTACTGCAGTCTCTGCTTGCCCACCACCCATCTGCTCCTCCTTCAGCTGTTTAAGGGAGCTAATAAGGCTAACAAAGGGCAGTACTCTACCTGCAAATCTTCCCCAAAACCCTATTTGCAATTCCTATCATCATGTTTCAAAGAAGTGAACAGGTTAGAGACACACAGGGAGGATCAGGAACTCCAATAAAACCTCATGTTCAGGAGGGGTGACTTTGGCAACATCTTAGCTGAACAAAAAAACTCCCACGGGGTTGATGAGGGGAAGCAGACAGTTCAATGATGACAGTGCCAGATAGGCAAGAGAAACCACTTAACCCAGAGTAGAGCTGTATCTGGGGCATCACAGTCTTCATGTCCCTCTCAGAGGTTTCTAACACCACAGGAATGAGTGGGAATGGAGCTGGCTAAACCAGCTGAATGTCTGAATGTCAGGTGTAGAATTATTTTTTTTTTTTTTTCACAGCTTGTTTATTCTCTTTACCAGAAAAATGTCAAAAAATGTACTGATATTCTCTCCTGATATCTTACAGTATGATGGTATGTTATGGTGGGATTTTTGACTGAAGCAGCTATAAGACAGAGAGATGTATGTGACTAAGTTCACCTCAACCTTTTAAAGATGCCACAGTGAATGCTTGGCCACTACCCACTCAGCTGATAGTGTGGTAAAGGAAATCCACTCGAGGGGCAGAATAGCACGTTCCACAGTGAGATAGAGGGATAAATCTGAGGGCAAAAAGACCATCGCCAGCAATGGAAAATCTCCCATAACATCCAAAAAGTGACAGCAGCTGACTTTTGGAAACCTAACAACTCTGGTGTGAAATGTGGTGGCTGAGGAAATACTGACTTTGGCTTCCTGGGAAGGCTGCACTGCTGCTCCACGGGGCTGTGCTGAAAATCACAATGCTGACCTTAAAAAGCACCATTAAACACTTGGCTCTTCCCCAGTCACTGCATCCACTTACAGATGCCACCCAGCCTGGCTCTGAGAAAAGCTTCCAGCACTATCATGGATGCAGGTCCTGATCCTGCCTGGCTTTGCTTTGCCCAGTGCAGCTGGTGCTCAGCATTGTGTCCCCCTAGGAAAATAGCCATCTCTTGGCCTAAGGACTGTGACCACCAGGAAAAATGACTACACACAGCAGCGAGGCATCAGCAGCTGCTGGAGGTGTGCCCCAGGGAAACCTATCCACTGCTCATCCCTCTGCTCCCATAAAGCAGCATCCTCGGAAAACTCCCAGTGCAGCAGTGTTGGATGAGGCACAGTATGATTTACCTCAGTGATGATGCTCCTCTTTTGGGATCTCTCCACAAAATCCTGGCTCTGCCTAAATGTCAATATTTTTCTTTGTGATGTCACAACATTTTCACTACTTCTTTCTCTATTTTACACTGCCAAAAGTATCCTGACTTACATAAACTCCTTCTTACTGGCTCAATGCCTCTGCTGGCAGAAATCCTTGATGCACACATCAGCCAAAGAGTGGCTACATGCAAGGAGCAAGAAAAAGCCACATGGAAGCAAAATCAATCACAAATTCATAGAATGTCTTGAGTTGGAAGGATCATCAGGTCCAACTCCTGAATTTTTAAAGGGCTTCCCCACTCGCCTCTTCCAAGAATAACCTTTCAGCTCAGATTCATATCTATGCTGATATTTTAGCAAAGGGCTATACAATATTTTTCCACTTAAGGGTGACCTGAGCAACTAAGATCAGTCAGGAATCAACAGATTCTTGATGTGCTAAATGTGAAAGACATTAGTATCTCTGATGATTAAGGGAGAGAGATAGCTCATTTGGTTCAGAGACACTGAAGCAGGAATTTACCAACTGTTTAGATAAAATTCCTTGAATTTGATAAATAAATCTGGCTTAGTTACAAAATACTTTATTTCTGGAGTGGGCAGGGACATTAAACAGCAGTAGCTGGGGCACACAAAAATCTTTCCTTTGTAACACTTTGATTTTCCCCCTCTCAAAGGCTTCCTTTGCTATTTCTCACTGTTTTACTAAATCACACCACGTTATCACAGTTATTCCTAGGGCAAATTCCTTGGTGGAAAACAGGCAACCACACACAAGAAGACAACCCAACACCAGGTGTAAGTTGTATTACTTGACTGCAGCAATGAGAGCAACAGCACTGCTCTCCAAGTGCAGGCCAAACCTTTAAATTATAGGTAAAAAATACCAGCAAGAGCTGAGATCCCACCTGTGAGTGTGTCCCCATTCCTGCTAGGCTTGCCAGAGGGAAGATTCCCA
Organism: Platyrinchus mystaceus; assembly: GCA_035041135.1. NCBI lineage: Eukaryota > Metazoa > Chordata > Aves > Passeriformes > Tyrannidae > Platyrinchus > Platyrinchus mystaceus. Next base: position 29,893,348 of record JAWWLV010000005.1, on the reverse strand, counting down.
AAGGGGAGGGCACGCTGCAGAAGGGCAGGTCCCAGAAGGACAAGGTATATCTTTCCATTTTGTCAACAAGCCATCAATAATCACTCAACAAGCTCCACGTCTGCTGAGCAGAAGTTTCATACAGACCATGCTTCATGGATCTTATGGAAAAGACAGTCAAAACTATATCTGAAGGTGCAGTGAATACCCACAGCAACTCCTCTGCCCAAGAGGTTTCCTTGTCCCACAGACAATATCAGGTTTTGTTCTTGGAAAATCATATCAGTTGCTACCTATTTCCTTTTTCCTTTCAGATATTTACAAACAGGTTAATTGGTTCTTCCACTGTTCTGAGATGTAAAAAGTTAAACTCTCCTGTACAATTCCCCAGTTTCTCCTTTTGTGGGGGTGAGAGCACTTTCCCAAGAAATGAGAGCTAAATCAAGGGGGGTGCCAGCAAGGGCTGCAAAGGTCCCTGCCCCATGACTCCCATACACGGGTGCTCCCCATGGGCTGTGATTTGTGGTGGGGATGCTCTATGCCCTGTCCTGCTGCTTGGGGTACTGGCAGGCTGGGGCAGCTGAGTGCTGGTACAACCATGACACTGAAGGATTTAGCCTTGACTCTGACCAGCATTCTTTTGTCAAGGTTTTTAAAACACTCAGCTCCTTGGTCTGGGAAAGCTCAGAAATGACAGCCTAAGGTAAAAGATATTGGATTGCCGTAAAAAACCCCCACAACCAACCAACCAACCAACCAACCAAACACCAGCAAGTCATACTACCATCTAACTCTGGTTTTCTTCAGTCCTTGCTGGAATAACATTGCTGCATGTGCAACCAAGAGGCACTTACTTAGAAAACTTAACAAGACAACAGAGCACCAACAGGTTCACGGAGCCCCAAAACCATCCCTTCCTGCCTGCTTACTAGAATGGCTTGATGACTGCAAAAGGTTAAGGCAAACCCCAAGAGGCTCCAGCTTTAGGGGCCCTGTGGAAGAGGAACCAAAATAATTTGGATAAACAAAGCAAATTCTAGCAAATGCCGGGTGTGCAGCACGTCTGCGATGTGTTGGGATTCCAAGGTTTCCTCTCAGGACAAGCAGGGGCTCTGACAGCCACCAAGTGGCCTGCACTTGGATTTCAATATGCAGGGCAGGAGGACAAGCTGAAAGCAATTAAAACCACATAAGAGTCTGTGCAAGGGTGTGTGTGATGCCCCTGAATGAGCTGTCCTCTTTCCTGTTTCAGATACAATGCCGGGGATGTTACCTGAAATGCAGCTTTCAATCCCCAGTACTACCAGTGCTGCTAACCCAGGGTGAGCGACACTTGCACTGGGAGAGTAGAGAAATGACAAGGCAATTTCAGAAACACATAAGCACAACCTTCACCCTTTTTTTTTTTACTTTTTGGAGTTTTAGAAACAAAACACAGTACAAAATCCAGAACTAGGGAGGGAGGAGATGGAGATGGGCAAGAGCTTGCATCTGGTTCAAAGGCATGTACATGTGAGAATTACAGGTGCACAAGAGCCTGGGACAGCTTAGCTCAGCATCCTGGCATATTTGCAGAAACTGAGCAGTGAGCAGCAAGCCTTTTCTGGAGGGAGCAGGTTGGGAGCACTCAGGGCAGAAGAGGTCAGGCTGTCTGTGTTCAACGGAGCTGCTCTGACACATGGCAATGCCTGCTGTGACACACAGCAGTGCCTGCTCTTCCAGGAAGGCAGCCAAGGCCTAATGACTGTGCACTCTCATTCTGTGGTTCCCCACTGAAATAATGACAAGTTCATCAGTAAGCTCTGCCAGACCTGCAGTTGGCTGCCCCTGCAGACACTTGCTGCCCCTGCAGACACTCACTGGTGGCTCATGCTACAGGTGGGACTGCAGGTACAGGGCAGCCCTGGCCCATGCCCTCCTCTGTGCCTGCCCACTTCAGCTGCAGTGTCAAGGCATGGGGACTGCAAGTGATGGGGGTCTGGGGACACCGACCCTGAGCCATCCCTACAGTAGGAACCTCCAAGCATGAGGAGGCACTTGCTCAGACATTGTTCTGCCCCTCTCAGCCTGTTTTGCCTTTCCTGTGGGACTGGGACAGCTGGGACCCAGCTTCCCAGCCACTCCTGCCATCCATCTGTGCTGCAGGGGGCCTCTTGCAGGAGACCTCCACCCATGGGGGAAGGACTCAGACCTGGATTTGTTCCCCACCAGGAAGCTACTCTGAAGCCACATTTGAGGTTTCCTCATCTCCAGAGTCTCTCTGGGCTCACACACACCAGCAAGCCCCTTACGGATAGGCACCAGAGATGCAAGTAGGGTGAATGCTTTTCTGGGGACCTAGACATGACGTTGCAGGTCTATGGGAGAAAACAATCTTCTCCACATCCCTCTGGCCCCAGCAGGCCTTCACAGCAAATCAAGGTATCCCTTCTCTCCTCTGCAGGGCTTGGGCAAGCCCGAGACCTGTCACAGCCCGTGCTGAGCCTCATGCGGCTGTGTGACCACCGAGTGCCAAAGTCCTGCCTCCAAACTCACACTCTGCATCCGAAGGAACTGCTCTGAGACAGCACAAACCCTCCTTGCCATGGCTGCGGTCATATTTGTGGTGGAAGAAGGAGGGTGAGGGCTGTTCCCAGGGCCCCCTTCGGGCTGGGGCTCAGTCAGGGGCTCGAGCAAACCCAGGCGAGAGAGGAACGAGAATTTCCATGCACTCAAAAGCCCGTGGAACATGTAAAAGCTGAACCTTCTTCACTAAGTTTCCATGACCTGTGGTGTGCTCTCCAGATAAACACCAGACTCAATCCACCAGCTACCTGCAACTCAAAGTTATTTTTCAAGAGCAAGGATAATGAGCATGGGGTGTCCTCACGGCACGTTGCCTACCCGGCTGCTGGACTCCCTCCTTATCTGGTTTGTGTTCATAGGAAATATCCTTGCCTAGATGGAAAAACACATGAAAGAACATTACCCTTGCTTCCTTTGCATGCAGGTTACATGCTTGTCAGGACATATGCCTTGTGACAGGTTGAAAGAGCACATTTTGGGGAAGGGAAACTTTCTGACAGCTCATCCCTGGAAGGCAGACAGATGATAAAACTCCCAATGGGCTCAATCTGGGAGAAGGCAGTGCCTGACCTCAGTCACGATATGGTAATTACAACAGAAAAAAATCCGGCAAAAAGAGCAGTGGAAAGAGCAGTGCTGGACTGCCTCCAAAAAAGGACACAAAACCTGTCCAAAATAAGCCAGGAGGTGGTCCAGGATGCAGACAACTGACATTTGGCAGCTTTGTGTGTCAGAAGTAAATGTCACAGGAGAGCAAGCGTAGGGGAGGTGCTGGTGTCCTAAGGGACAGGCAATCCTCTTCCAGTAGGGAAGCCTGGATGGCCTGGAATACTCCTCTCAGTGCATTCCCTGGACTACAGGCTTCAGTGTGTGCAAAAAGGGATGTTCCCTGAGCAGTTCTCCATTTTCTCCCTCCTAGGCTTTGTGCAGCATCTCATGGCTTTAAGTTCACACAGTAAGTGTGAAGAGAAAAGGGAAGCACATGTTTTCTCTCCAATTCTTTATGCCATCCACCTGTCCTACATCTCTTGCTATTCATTGCTTCTTTACAGAAAAGAAATTTCAGGAGCATTATATGATGCTAAAAAGGGCCAGTCCTATAAACCCCCCATCTGAGGCTGAACAGAAAAGTGAGAGCTTTTGCTGACAAGAGACTGAGTGAAGACAAAAACTGTCCACCCAACTTTTCGCTATTGTTGGAAAGATGACATATCAAGATATCCACAGTTGAAGCTGTGAAAGATACAAACATATCTCCTTTCAAAGGCCCTTACTCAAAACTGAACTGGAATGCAACAAATCAGCCCCCACATTCACATAGACACACACACACACACACACAAAAAGAAGAAAAAAAGAAAAAAAAAAAGAAAAAAGAATTAAAAAAAAAAAAAGAAAGAAAAGAAAGAAAGAAAGGAAGGAAGGGGAAATTTAGATTAGTCACAAAGAAGTTCCCCCGCCTGCTTCTCTGGGTGCATAAAGCAGGCTTCTGAAGGCAGTGTCTTTACTTCATCTCTGCTCCTGAGACAGGAGCACACAGCTCATCCATCCTCTGCCCCTTCTGGGCTCCTGCTGTGCTCCTGGCCCCTTCTCCAGCTGTTGCTGGCAGTGAGGCTGAGATGGAAGTACAACCAGAAGTGGAGCCAAGAAATGAAGAGCAGATGGATTGTGAAAGGGAATGTGCTGAGGATGAATGGAAGAGCTGGCAAAGAGGACAGGTTAGGAACACGCTGCACCTCGTGTCCGCGGTTGCTCAGTGGATATTACTGCTTGCCTGCCTGATTTACCTTGGTATAGATTTTCTGCAGCCCTCAACGGTAAGAGCTCCTGTTCAACCCATGGTCTTTGGCCTATAAAGATTTGTATGGGCTTTATTTCTATTTTTCTTTTAAGAAAAGAAAAAAGTTTTTAGGTTTATCCTTATTCAAACCTCAAGTTTTTAATCCTTTCCTCATGATAGCAATATTTTTTTTTTTTTTTTTTTTTACACTGCTTGTCCTCAAAACACAATCCAGTATTGCCCAGTGCAGGGCTTGGGGCCAAGTTGTCCAGAAAAGAGGTTGTTCCAAGAATGCTTTTTACACTGGCCGCTGGGGGAGGGAGGTCTGACTCCTTGCCCTGCTTGAAGTGACTTGGGCGTATTTCCATTTAATTAAATAGGATCATCTGGGTGAATGAGAACCCAGATTGCCCATAAACAACTTTTAAAGTGAATTATATGTGCTGGCAGACATGCAAAAAAGCAAGTTATCTTGTGCCAGCTCTGGCAAGACCCCCTGAAGCCTTTTGGTGCTCTCAGCCTGCCCATATGGCAGGGTTAGGAGCAGTCATCCGTGTCTGCAGAGAACAGCCTGCGTGTGTGTGTGTGTGAGAAAGACTGATGTGGTCAGAGAGAGTTTCATGCACACATAACACCACTGCAAACAGTATAAATAACAGAGGTGCACAGTACTTCAGCAAAAATCGCAGCAGATACATTTCCCTCTTTCACGTGCTTGCAGGCTGGTGGATTGTCAACAACCTTTCACGGCTATTTAAGTGCTGCTTGTGCGCTACCGACTCCTCCTCCCACACCTTCTCCAGGAGCTGCGTGCCACTTTAAAGCTTGTTGTGCTTCGTTTTACCCGAGTTCATTCTTTCCTCCCACTTAGACTTGACAGAGTAGCAGGCCAGGCACATAACCACGCAAGGGAGGGATGGCCTCGTGCTCCGGGTCCTCTGCTGTTTAATGAAAACCCTTGTGCTCTGTACAAGTTGCACTGACTTGATCTCACGGTGGTTGTTAAACTGGTAACACTGAAAGATAACACTTATTGTTCAGGTCAGCCCTCTCCTCCTTCCACTACTTTGGGAGAGAGAAGAGAGTTTTTGGGAGAGTAAGCCAGCAGAGAAGGGCAAGCTATCACACTGCTCAAGGTGCAGAAAACCTCTCCTGGGTCACACTTAAACTGTGAAGGCTCATCTCAGTATCTGGCTCTTCTGTAAAAATGTTAATTCTAATCTTCCTCTTCTAGAGGAATAGAGCAGGGTCTGACATTTCTGCCTATAAGCCTTACACACCCAAGAGAGCAGCAGCTGAGGAGGGGACACAGTACAACCCTTCCTCAACAGAAAAAACTGAAGCAGGGTGCTTGAAGAGCAGTGACTGCAACAGAAGAAAAGTCCATGTCCTGGTAGTCACCAGAGGACTTTTTCAGTTTTAAATACTTGTTAACTATAGGTTTAGGACAGGTTTCTATTATTTTAACAGGTAACCATGGTGTCTTGTTTGGGGTGCACCACACTGTGCAGGAGCAGTCTCACGGGCTGTACGTGGGGAATTCCATCGCAGCGCAATTACAGGGCTCAGGAGGATAACCGTGAACTGACCATATAACTGCCTGATGAAATGGCAGGAGTGCTAATCTGACTTGACTCTTTGGGCAGTTTAGGGAGACAGATTTTATGGAAGTAGAGGCACAACAGCATGAGAGTGGCAGACTGAGAGTGCGGGTCCATGGGAGTGACTGAGTGGCTGTCCCTGTAATTGGGAAGTCTGCTTCTGTTCTCCAAGGCTGGAGAGTGCCACGCTAACTTCATTTGCAAGGCAATAGCTATGATTTTTCACCGGAAGATCATATTTGATTCCTTTCCATGGTTCTCACAGCTCCTGAAAAGAATAACCCTAGGCTGTTCTGTGAAAACACAGCACAAATGTGATGGCACATGCTAAGGAGAGTTAACATCTGCAGCCCAGACTATGCTTAACAAAAAGGGACATTTCTGTCATGATGCCATCTGGAGAGCAAGTCTCAGCTGAGATTTCCAAATAAGCAAGTTACAAAAAAGGGTAGTGATAGTCTGCTTTCATTCATCTACAATTCCCATATCTCCTGGAATTACCTCCTCTTGCCACAGCTCTCCTCTTGCCACATCTCTCCTCTTGCAAGTGAGGTAAGAATTCTAATCCTAATATCTCCTGTTGAGGAGAAGGTACAGTCCACTTCCAGAGAACAGTCACCTGCCATGTGTTTGACACAGGGAGTTGGGCCCATGACCGCAGTGGTCCCCTCAATCAGCCCCCTGAGGTTTGCCGTATAAACCTATTCCTGAAACTTCTGCCACGTGGCTCTGGACACAGTGTCCCAGGCAGGAGGAAGTCTCCTGCTCGGGGATCCAGAACAGGCAGGAATGAAGTTGAAAATCTATGTGTAAATGATACAGGGAAATTTGAAGCAGTCAGTAAGAAGCACCTCTGTGCTCCCAGCCCTCCTGGCACCCCTTCTTGCACACTGTAAGAAGGCAGAACAGAAAAGAGAGGTGACTAACTTCATTACTAGCTCATGGATGTCCTTCCAGTACTACATCCTCTCCTCAGCACAGTTAACTGGTAGATAATTGCAAAGTGCTTTGAGATTGTGCAATAATTGGCAGAGATGTGTAAAACAGGTAACGTGCATTAGTGACAATGGGGCTGATATAATTGCTGCAAGTTTGTCATCCAGCCTGTGTTTAATACACCGTGTCCCACCAGTGGCCAGATCCCACAGATTGTGGTGGATGTTGTTTGACCTCAGATGCTCAGTGACACCGTGCTTTGCTATCATCTTGTTGGGAAACTACCTGGAAATCTCAGCTGCCTAAGCCAGGAGTGAAATGCTTGTGCACTCAGGTGCCTCAAATAAGAGTAAGCACAAGATTCAAGCTGCTGAGGCAAATGGTAGGAATGGTAATGGAGATAGTTCTACCTGAGTCACTGCATGTTAAAAGCTTACATTTGGCAGTCGTATCCAGCCTTACCGGTGGAGCAAGTGCATCAGCTATGGCAGCACTAGAGGGTGCCAGAGCAGACTTTTCCCAGCACCGGCACCCACCTCACCCTCTGGCACAGATCACAGAGGGCAGCCCAACTCCAGCCGCCTTCCCCTGCCACTTGCCTTTACCCAGGCACAGCACTGAACCTGCAGACTTGCATGTCTGTGCTCACACTCTGCTCTGTTCCAACACATTCCGTGTGCTCAGAGTGAAGGGGCTGCTCTGTCCCTGTACTATGTGAAGCCAAATACATGAAAGTAAGCCCAACCCACATCTCACCAGCCCGCTTTCTCCCCCAGAAAGCCTTTGTAACAGGTGAGGAGACGGAGCAGCGAGCCTAATCTTTCACTCTTTAATCAGGCAAAATGCTAAATACTTGTGGTTGTGAAGAGACTGCAGATTCGGGTCTTCTGTGGTTAAGATGAGAGACAAATTTGAGATGCAGAGTTCAGATTTAAAAATCTAATACTGAACCTCTGTGTTTTGTGTGTCTGATCAGTAAGATGCACATTTCTGTATTTGCATTCTTACATTCATAAAATACAAATCACAGAATCATAGAATGGTTAGGCTGGAAGGGACCTTGAAGATCATCTCCTTCCAGTCCCCCTGCCATGGGCAGGGACACCTTCTGCTAGACCAGGTTGCTCAAAGCCAAAGCCCCATCCAACCCGGCCTTGAACACTTCCAGGGATGGAGCCACAGCTTTTCTGGCCAATGTGTGCCAGTGTCTCCTCACCTCACAGTAAAGAATTTCTTCCTCATATCACACTTACCCTCTGTCAGTTTAAAACCATTTACCCTTGTCCTATCACTCTAAGCCCTTCCTTGTCAAAAGTCCCTCTCCAGCTCTCTTGTAGCCCCTTTAGGTACTGGAAGGTGCTTTAAGAACTCCCTGGAGCCTTCTGTTCTCCAGACTGAACAGCCCCAGGTCTCTCAGTCTGTCTTAGGAAAGGTGTTCCAATCAATTTTAAACACATCTTAATGCACTTAAGAGTCTGTAAGAGACACACATCTAGTAACAGCCTGATCCAAAATGCAGGGACCTCTTAGTGCCCCACAGAAGGGTGAGACCTGCCTGTTTGCCAGGTGCCCCTGGCCATAAGTCAGACTCGAGGCAATGATGCAGAAGAGGCTCTGCACCCCGAGGTCCTTCTTTACCATTTGATTTGACTCGATTACAGTCACCAGAATGGTTTTCTAAACAAGAACAACACTGCCTGGAGGGCTCAGCAGTGGGCTGGAAGTCTCACTGGCTGGAAACCCCACTAAAATCGTATTTTATAGTAATGATATAAAAGCATGTATGGAGCACAGCTGGCTAGCAGCAGTTGTGCCAGCTGAGGCTGCCTGCTGTGCTTTCAAAGGTGAAGCCCCAATCCTGTCTGGGAAACAAAAGTGATAGTGGCAGCAGTGAGGTGCCTTAACAAGGATTTCTCTTTTTCTTTCAGCCTCAGAGCGACGAAGTGCCATGGACACACATCCGGTACACAGGTGGGTGGTGTTGGGGCAGGGGGCACCCTGGGAGGGTCCCTGGCCCCTCGATGATCCCTGAATCTCCCAGTGCAGCATTCACCACTGCACCATGTTCCCCTGGCACAGAGGAAGGGCTCCTGGCTCCCCACTCTACTGTGCACTGACCTGTGGTCCCCAGGGGCCACTGTGGCATCCAATGGCCCCTAAAATGCCTAAATAGCTGTTATGTGCTTCGTGACACAGTAAAGGCTATTTCTTCTGATGGAGGACAGTGCTAGGAGAACTGTTGTGGGAGAAAGGGGCCAAGTCTGCCCTAGTGCTGCACGGGGCCAAAATGAAAGAAAAGGGTTTCCCTAGAGCAGAACAAAAAACCTGAAAATCTATGTGGATTTCTGCAACCCTTACCTATCTCCTAAAACAAGCTTTCACTTGAATGAACAAGAAATGTGTTTTTGAGAATTTACTGAGTACACACGGCACACTCTTGGGGCATTTCTGAAACAAGTCAATGGTTTCCTGATGTATGAAAAATATAAATGATTTCCTGGGAAGGAGTGAGTGAGTGAACACACCATATCAGAAGTAACACTGCCCTGCATGCTGGCCACATTGGATGTTTGTCCCCTGACATACCTCAGTGATAAAACCAACCACTAAAAGTTTTAAATCATACTAAAAATATTGTTCACCGTTTTACCTACTGTTAACGGTGTGAGGCAGCACTGAGCCTAACCTAATGAAAATTCATGTTCTTGAGAGAAAAACTTTAAGAAATTTAGCATTAGCCCAGAGGGTTGGTGCTGCCTGCCTGGAGACCTTCTGAGTTCCCTGGTCCTGGGGGGTTCAGCTGGTGTGCTGAAAATGAGGAGCACAGCAGGGAAACATGATCAGCATAGCACTGGAAACTGTTACTGTTCATTCCAAGTGAAAACTTTCATGCCAAGTTCCAGTTTAATTTCTCCTGATTCTGCTCTGTATTAATTAAATTCTGTTTCTGTCCATATGCTGCTCTTTTACCCTGTGTTCTGTTAATAAAACCCAGAACCAAACCCTGAGAAAAGGGATGATGTTATCAGCATCTCCACAGAAAGCACTTTTTGTCTTCTTTCCAACTCTGAACACTTTTTCCTCATCTCATTTACTCTCTTCATTTTTCTGTCCTTTTTAGGAATCTGTGCTTCCTAATCTCACAGAGGTACTTAATATATTTTTCTTTGTTTTAAGTAAGACATAGAGTAAGTAAATGGTACATAAATAGAAATTTGGAAGAATAATCCGTATAAACTGAAGTTGAGTCCAAAAGGCACAGCTTAATCAAGAGAGCCTTTAAATTTCCACAGAGGATAATGTCTGTCTAGAGCAGATGTTATTCTATCTCTGGTCTGCCCCATTCTCTAGTTCACTCTCTCCTTTCCCGTATTTTTTCATCTTTCCTGCAGTTAGTTGGTATAAAACAACCCCATTTCCCAGAAGACATTTGTAATCATGGGATCATCTTTTCTCTCTTCCATTCCAGGTAAAAGCATCAAAGAAGTAGCCATGAATCTCACCGCTGAAGTAGGCTCTATTCAGATCAGAAATGGTTCCATCATGATCCCCTGTGATGGCCTCTACCTGGTGTCCCTGAAGGGTTCTATCTACCTGGAAGAGGACTTGCTGAAGCTGACCCTGAAGAAGATGCACAAATCGACCAGCACTGCCCTCTGGATACAGACTGTCCAGAGCAGTGACAACACAGTAAACCTCATCACAGTGCTCTTCTTGTTCCGTGACGATAACGTCACCCTGTGCACCAACTCCACTGCCATCATCAAGGATCTGTCGCTCAGCCTGGTGTTACTAAGCCCCCCTGAAGAAGCTCTCTGTAGGAGCTGACGTATGCAAGGCAACATGTAAAGTACAGCCTTGCCTACCAGTCCATTTGCCTGTGGGAAGTCTGTTCTCACCAGCTGTACTTGTACAGGCAGACTGCTCTAGCTTTCCTCCTTGGGGCTGTGGAAAGCCCCAGCTAGAGGGCAGATAAACCACAGTGCAAATAGGCTTTATATAGCGTGTGCCATGTTCATGTCTTTGGAGCTCTGTGCAGCTGATTTGTTATCTAGGATGGATCTTTCCAACTCTGGGGAAAGGGATGTGCAGAGCCCTTGAGGAGAACAGAAATTAAAGCCAAAGAAAGTCACACAAGCTTAGCTCATATTCAGAGAAACCCTGGGTTTCTCTGTTTACTGGACAGTACCTGTATATAGGACAAATGTGCTGTATGTTTGCTCAAATAAAAGTCTCATAAGTCAGGAAAATACCTCAAGTGGCTTGAAGCCATTTGGAGCAGGAGAAGAACAGAGCTGTTAACAGCCCTTCGCCTGGCCAGACGGGAGACAGGGAAGAGGCAGCAAGGACTTCCTTTGCAGTGATCCAGAGAAATGCTCTCTGACAAGTGAAGGCCATGAAAGAAGGTGATATTTTGAAAGGAGCTGACAGGACTGCACTGGACAGCAGAAGCACAGGTTCTGCAGTGACTGTGGGGTTTTGGGGAGCAGGTTTTAAGAGCCAGAGGCCCACTGGCTGAGCCACTCATCTGCAGACTACTGAAGCTTTAGCCCAGGGAATATCTGGTAGGACATTTACATCTTGACAACAGCTCTCAGAGGAAAATCTTCAAGCACACACTCACAGACTGGCTTCAATGATTCAGACACATAAAAATTTGGGAAAACATGAAGACTCTGGATTTGGTGGGTTCTCTCTAATGGACCAAGTGGAACCTGCAGGTCTGTGCATCCTTTCCTTGGGGAGGACTCAGATGGTTCATGTGAGCCTTGCAGCAGACCTGGTCGTACAGGTATTCACAAAAGTTTCATAGGCACGACCTCTGCAGTGGACCTCTGCACCCATGCACACCCTGCCTGGCTCGTGCTGAAGCCAGACTGCTCTCAGTAGTTCTGGGCTGCACATCCCTGTTCTCATTACAGCCTGGGGCTGCTGAGGACAAGTCCTGCCCTGCCCACACTGCAGGCAGGACATGACCTGAGCCCAGCCAGAGACTGCTGAAGTGAGGCAGATACCAATGGCAAGTAGACTATGTGTCTCCCAACGAACTCTGTCAACATTTCAGCGTGTCACTGCTGGCTGTATACTCCAAAGCCTTTTTTTAAAAGTATTTATGTATTTATATGATAAGCATAGGAATTTATAGGCATCAGTTTTCTTAAAAACACAGGGAAGGGTTCAGACCAGGATGTCAGCACTAAACTCCTTTTTGCAGATGCCCTCAATGCCCTGGAGTGTTCCAGGCACGAGCCTGGAGAGACCCGCTCCTGGCTGAGCACTCCTGCAGGCTCGGGTGCCACAGGCAGGCAGCTAAGGAACTCTTCCAGGCCCTGGAGAGCTTTTCCATATGCTTTATGCTGTGAACTTCCCTACCTGGGCCAGGCCACAGACCCAGGGGAAACCTTTGTGGCTGAAGCAGTTATTCATGCAGTACCAAGAAGCAGCTTTTCTCCTCTCAGTGAGAAGCTGTGGGCTGCCTTGCACCCACAGGATGCTCCTCCCTGACTCTAAGGGACATTTTGGGCTTTTATCTCTGGCCACGCTGAGCACCACCAGGACCAAAGACAGCTGCATTCTGCCTCCAAGCTGGGGATTATCACACTACCCAGCTAAAGTGAGAATATGTTTCCCTTCCTAAAAAACAATAAAACTTTATTTTGTAACATTCGAGCTTGTTAGTGTCCCTTGGAGGTGGGGGCTGGGATCCCTTTCTCCATGAGATTAAAATTGTCTTTGATATGGAAAACACTGATTTTTGTTACTGGGGCTGTTAAGGCCTTGAAGTTCATAGATAGTGTAGGTAGTGCTGGAGTTACATCTTACAGCTCTGTTCAACCAGTTCAGTGCTCTGAGGGTTTAGGTCACCCCTTGAAGCTGGAAGTGTTGAAGTGCAAGGCTGGACTAGGCAGTTTCTGGAGACAATCCCTAACTCCAGAGAGACAACTCATTGCACTTTCTTCCTGAGCTCACTGTCATTGAAATGGGACCTTGTGGGCTGTTCCAGACCCATTTCACAGGACACAGTCATCAGCCAAGGACTACTGACCCTCTGTTAAAGCAATCTCCCCCACTGCTTGTCTTGTGTTTAATACACGCTACCGCACCAAATACAGAGGTGGCCACTGTGTACTCCTCCTCCTCTCTTCTCTCTCCTCTTTCCTGCTCTCCCCACTCACATAAAACAAAAGTCATAGTGACAAAGCTTGATGTAAGAGCCATGACCATCCCTGGGGAAGGAGCTGACCTTACTCCTCCCATCAGAGCTCTTGCTCTCCAGCCGAGAAAAAACTACTGAAGGTGACACAGAGTGGATGGAGGCTGCTTCTTTTTATAGGAAGTGATGGGAAACACTTAATTTACAGTCCATTTCACATCCATGCAAAAGTCACCTAATTTTTACCACAAATGGTTATCAGCAGTGATGGATAATGAGTCTGTGGTTTTTAGACACCACGTACATTTCGTCAGCCAGCATGAGTCACAGCTATTGCCTTTCAGCTTCACTAGTGAGAGAAAAAAAGAAAGCTGGAGCTTGCTTGGCAAAGTGCAGTTGATTTCCACTGCTGTCCAGCTCAGGCAACAGAAAGCCCAGGATTTCAATTTCCTTATTCAGCTATCAAAATGGGAAAGTATGAACATAGAATCCAACAGTCTCTGGCAGTAACTAGTTGGGAAGGTTTGACTTATTAGATTTTTCCAGGCAACATCTGTAACTTCAGAGCTGTTCTCTCGGCTGACAGTCAGTTATTATTTTCCAAGGGATCCAGACTGGCCCCAGGGATGTTTGTTTCCATCTATGTGGTGGTCCATCAAATTAAGCAAATTGAGCAACACTCACTGAAGACTGGGAGAAGGGGAGCTGGGGCCAGGCCAGAAAGGCACAGTGGCAAGTGATTGGCAGAAGGATTTATCATTGTTTGCAGAGCTTATTTGCTCAGCTTTCTAAGTGGATGAGGAAGGCTGTAAAGGGCTGGCAACCTGGGCAAGCAGAGCTGAGGCTGAAGGCATGTCTCCCCATGGAAGTGCCAAATAGTGAGGCAACTTGCTGGCAGCTGCTCAGCTGCCCAGCACAGAACATACCCTGGTGTCACCCCACATGGTGACATGATTCCACCAGGAAGCAGAAGCCCAAGGACTAGAAAACCCACAGGCGAGGGCAAGAGGGGTCAGTGGGGCTGGCTGATGTGTCCCAGGGGGACAAGGACATTGGGCACAGAGCCCAGGCAAGCACAGGGAAGGAGAGCTCAGGAGAGACGCAATGCTGGTAGCAGGTCTGTGGACTGATTGTGCTTAGGACTTTGGGATCACAATGTAGGACAACTGGAAGGTAGGACTAAGGGAGTGTTTCTCCTGTGAGCCCACTCTCAGTGAGCCAAACCTCTGCAAACACCTAATCACAGCCACTGCCTCCTCAAACCCACTTCCTCCTCTTAATGTAAAGCCTTGCACAATTACCTTTTAAATATGACAGCTGCTCCGCAATATTACTCACCTCTTACAGACACGAGGTTTCCTCAGGGGGATTACAAGCCCCAGCTGCTCACAAGCACAAAGGCTCTCCCTTTCCTGGGCCTGCATTTTCTCCTGCCTCTGCAGTTTGCAGGGGTTGGTTGTCCATGCTGTTCTGTGGTGGCCAGCCAAGGCACAGGGTGCAGAGCTGGGCTTCCGACCAAGGTGCTTGGATGGTCTGTCAGTGCTCAGAGAGTAAATAGGGCAAGGTTTGGGGCAAGACAAAACTTGATGTGGGCACAGATGTAATTTCCTAATAATTGCTTTCACTGTTTGCTCTAGGGCAAAATTCACACCTATTTACTGGCAATCCAGAGACCCATTTCATTTATTTATAAAGACGGTACTGAATATATTGCACGGATAAACTTTTAACCCAGCATAGGATCTGATTCATAAAGTATACAGCAGCCTTATCATTTCATCACCAAATACATGCCTGAGATGATATCACTGCTGTTATCTCACGGAGTTCAGAGGACTCACTTTCCTTTGCCTTGTTTTGGTAATTTAAGGTTTCTATTACTGCCAGTACTGCTTATTTGGCTTACTGTCACCAGCACAGAAAGTTAACAGGGTATATACATCCAATGGGGACAAACAGATGAAATTTGGTTTCAGACTTTTTTAGCAGTTAAATTGCAGCATTTTGAAACATCCATTGATCTGCTTCTCCCTTCGTCAATTCCCATAAGAGCCAGAGACATTAACAAACCTGCCAACAAGAAACTTCTTCAATGGGTGCTAGGTTAGTGGCTGGGCTTGATGATCTGAAAGGTCTTTTCCAACCTGAACAATTCTATGATTCTATATGTTCCATTCTTGACAGTGTGAAGGACTAACTCTGATGTCTGTTCACCTGCTCTGAAAAGCCTCAGGTCATACATTATCTCCAGCAGTATCCACAATTTACAAGAAAAGGTTTGCTCCAGCTTGCAGGAGGAAAACCTCATCACATCCCAGTTGGTTTCAACAACTTGAGTCATCTCCCAGGTGTGCCTTGCCTTATGCTTGATTCTTTTTACAAGAAGTGTCCTTTCTAGAAGCGGGGGCAGGTGCTGCCTTCCCATGCCAGTGCTTCATGGCCCATGTGCCATGTGTCACAGACACAGCCAGAGACCTCACCTGCCCTGTTCCAGAAAGCAGCCAGGACTCCTCCTTGCTAG
The DNA here is from genome assembly GCA_035041135.1 of Platyrinchus mystaceus. NCBI lineage: Eukaryota > Metazoa > Chordata > Aves > Passeriformes > Tyrannidae > Platyrinchus > Platyrinchus mystaceus. The sequence goes on along the minus strand of JAWWLV010000005.1, from coordinate 29,877,812 downwards.
TGTGCGTATAGCCACATACACCTTCACCTCTTGCCTGGCTGTGCAAAAATATCAGCAAAGAAACAGATGGAGAGAGAAAACCTTCCACTGACCCTTCAGACTTCCATAGATATCTATACACACTTTGGACCAGACAAGCTGCATCCATCAGCAGGAACTGTGCAGGAGGGGATAGTCTGTGCTGGACACCAGTCACTGCTATCAAGAAGCACAGTACTCCAAGATTTGAGGTCAGTGCAACACTACTGCATAAAGAAAGCTGTGTCAGACCAGAGAAGAGGTGGAATCAGTAATCAAAACCTGAGCATAGTGGAAACACATAATACTAAGAGGATGTAAAATCTTTTAAATAAGAATAATTTTGATTTAAAAAAAAGTCAGCTTAGAGAATATAGTCATAAATCATAAGGAAAACAGTTCTCTCAAGTAATGAAAAATGCCCAGATAATAATCTGTTGAGGGTCATCTGCAAAAGAACACTGATGAATGTTCCTCATTCAGCCGTGATGCCTATCAGATGTCTCACTTATGTATCTTTTTCCTGGGCCTAAGGCTGTATTCTAATCCCACTCTGAGGGAAGCATTTTCTGGCCTTATAATTCTGGAGCATAACTCTGAAAGAGTGGCTCTGCCTGTGTCAGGTCTATTGAGAAACCAGCACTATCTGATCCCTGGACCCCCAATGGCATGTGAGAGCAGAATGATTTTCTTCTTTGCCCCATTTCGCACCCTCTGTCCCAAGCTGAGCACAGCGACTCAGATCTCAAGGTTTGAAGCTTTGTTTTTCTCCTTCTCCTCCTGACCACGATCATCAACAGCATGAGTATGCTAAAAGGCTTCAACTGAAAGTACGTTCAGTGTCATTCTTGCACCACTTTTACACTTACACTTTCTCCAAACCCAGGAAACTGCAAGAACTAATTAAGACAGATTAAATAGGGACTGTGGTTACAAATATTGTGTCACAATTATTTGAGCACTTTTGGTACTTAGGATCATCCATGTCAGCTCAGCTATTTCTGAGTCTGTTCTGCAATGCTTGCACACCCCGCAAACACATGCACAGATGTGCCCTGCATATCACCTGTTCCTCACAGCCGCTGTAATACCGACTTTAGCACATGGCAAGGCATATGAATTCAGGAATGCGGTGGGAAAATCAACCTCAGGCCCAGACTAACAGTTTGTTTGAAATGGACCTGAATTGCTGCAGTAGTTTTCCACAGCTTGAAATACCAGACCAACCACTGGGGGTTTGCAGGAATCACTCTGACACTGTTCAAATAATGGAGAGTTTTGCTTGCTGCTCTGGTCACAGCCAGCCAAGTGATGAATGCACCAAGAGGTAACACAGAAAGGCAATGGGCAGCAATCACCCTTGGACTGGCATTAAGGCAAGTCTCCATCAAGCACACGGCTCAGACAGCAGATGTGACCACTCCATACACCCACTGCCACAGCCCTTGGCTCTGCTCATGGTTGGACTCGGGTCTCCAGCACTGATTAATCTGCGAACAGCAAAGCAATGCTTGGGACAGGCACTCAGAGCTTTAAAGGCCCACATTGGCACCACTGCTCCTGAAGAGCATGTTGGGGGAGAGCCATGGTGATCCAAGGGGCACTTGTCCCATTTTGGGACAGTTTTTGTCCCCTGCATACCAGGTCCACTCCTGGCCATCTTTGCATGGCCTCAGCTGGGAGCGTCCCTTCTCACTGAGCTTTGTGACAGCACAGATGTCCCCACAAAGTATGATGTTGCCTGACAAAGTGACTTCCTACACAACTCACTGCCTTGCTGCATATGCAGAATTGGATATGTCCCTGCTTAGGCATCACTCATATCATATCAGTTGCTAATGTGGACCTGGTTTTGGTGCTTAACCAAAAAAGGGCCTAAAGCAAAATTCATGAAGGATGCCCCACCCATCACAGTCTTTCAACTGAGGTTGGGATCTCTCTAGCTTGTTCTCCCTGTCCCATCACCTTTCATGGTGACAAAAGTTCAACAGGAAGGTTGCAGCTGACTGTCATGCAGCAATCAGAGAGGCCTCATTGTGGGTGCAAGTCTTATCCCAGGCTGAATGATGCCTGCTGCTATTCTTCCACATCAGAGTAAATCACCACATAAAGCAGGCAATGTCACTAGCAGAATTCAGTTTTTACCTGATTTTTCAAGTTTCTCTGGGGAGGAAGGTTTTGGTGATTTCCCTTCTTCACCTACATTGCACCAAGACTTGAGCAGGGTGAGGAGAAACAGGCATTTTCTGAGAACAGGCTCACTGAGTCATGCCAGGATGAGAAAATTAGCTGCCCAGGGAACTTCAGGCTGCACAGAGAGGCTTCTAATTACAGTACATCCCAATAAGATTGGGTAGTCTTAAGGGGAAAAGATGCATGGGATATCCCTACACTTATGAGGTCTGGATTTCACCTGATGTGCTGGCAGGTGGTGTACACATGGTGAGTGGCAGCTCGTATGTGTGAGGGAAACATCTGGATCTTCATAAACCAAGTAACAACTACGTGGATGTGGGAGCTCCCAAGGGATTGCATCACAGCAGGGGCAAGAGGCCATGTCACAGCCCTGCAAATCTGCCCTGCCATCACAAGATCTTTCTTGCATCAGTTTCCTGGGATGCCCTGAAGCCAAACCATTTGCAAACAGGAAAATATCCTCCTTTCTGGTTTCACCTTCACCACCTGCTCCTCCTCTCCTTGCCCTCAACTTGGAAGAGCACTGTGCCACATTAGATCATCCCACCAGGTGCTGGGTGGCCAGATGAGATCTGTCATCAACCTGCCCACTTCTGTGAGATCATAAATGATATCTTGCTTAGCCAAGAGAAGCAGGAAAGGGAGTTTCAGTTCTTTTACCAGGGCACACTGGAGGGAGAGGCTTCTGAATGAGGTTGATAATTAAACAGGGGTGCAACAGGTGCCAACTGGCAGTGCCATCTGGATTACCAGTTCCTGGGCTGGGCAGAAAACCTCACCACAGCTACAAAACTGACTGAAATCTTGATTTTTCTTCTGGCTGAGCCTCAATCAGCTTTTCTGTTCTGATAGTAAATAGACAAGGCAGATAAGTAAATAGAGAGGCTCAGCTTTTACTTTCAACCCTCTACGGGCCAGTGGGGTGTGAAATATCGGCTAAACTACAGTTCAACGGCTGGCTGTATTCCATCAGGAGCTATTCTTGGGGAATTGCCTTGTTTTCCCAGCTCCCTACCAAAACAAACTCACTCATGCTGGTGTCATGGTACGGGCATGCAGAAGCCAAGCATAGGCTGTTGTGACTGCTGTCACAGAGGAAAAGGGTGATTAACGTAAGAGTTTGACTGGTCATCCATTTGGCACTCCCAACACACACCGTTTATACCCTTCTCTCCCACCAACAAAACTCTGCAAGCTAAAACCTACCAAATAAAAGCCTGAGGGAAATTACAGTGTACCTTTCCTGGGGTTGAACTGCAGGACAAAGCTGTTCCTGCTGCTTGCACACCCGCACTGGAGCTTGGCAATACTAACACCCCCAAAATGTCAGCCATCAGATGGCCACAGACACAGCAGCTCTCAGCACACCCAAGCAATGTGTAATTCAAATGTTTAAACCCCTGCTGGAGTCCTGACACACAGAGCTGAGGAGCAGTTCAAGTGGGATTACAAGGATGATTACAGCAACAGGTCAAGAGAAACAATGCAGGAGGTGATGGAGAGAGGGGCCTGGGACTCTGCAAGAGGGAGCTGATCCTGATAGCAGGGAGAGGGTCGGTGTGGTGGTCTCTGAGGAGGGGTTTGAGCACACAAAATGCAGCATTACGCCTTTGAAAGGTCCACCCACAGGTTAGATTTAGGGAAAAGGTTGGGGACTGTCCTTAATCTGAGCAAACACTGATTTGGATGAAAATCCCTTAATTTTTGCCAAACCCACCTAAATCCTTTGAAATCTATTGGGTAGTTGAATAAAGTCAGCTGAAGGGTTGGACTGAGTCACATTAACATAATTTGCATTCAAATGAGAGCAGACACATTCCCACAGGCAGTAACTTTCTGTTGATTCTTTTCAAGATAAATTGTTTCCAAGTTTCATGTCAAAATTAGGCTTCATTTCAACAATAACAGTGTTTGTTTCAAAGCCAAACAAATAAAGATCTTACCAGCAACACAAAACATTTCACACCATTATGACTGAACTTCTAACGTTTTTGTCTGCAAGAAGGAACAGATGTTTTTCTTTTTTGATCTTTACAGATTTTTAGTCAATTATTAGAACAGACATTCATACACTTCCAAGAAAGTTTTTCAAGGAAGCCATGCGGCCTGCCCAGGACATTTCCCAGGTGATAGGAAGTCTGTGCAAGGAAGCTCAAACCTGGGGAGCTTCGTAGAGATAATGCATGAAGGAGTTGGAGGAATGAATATTTTTCCTTTGTTTCTGATCCAGTCTAAGGACGACTCATGTTTTTCTAAACCTTGCTGGAGACAGCAGAAACAAGGGCTCAGCTCCAGGAAGACAAAAGCAAAGGTGTGGAGATGGTAGGCAGCAACCCAGCTCAGCAGGGAGGCTGAGGTGTGTTGGATGACAGAACTGGCTGAGCCTCTGGCCAGTGCTCAGGCATGACTTTCCTGGATTCTTGGCAAGCGTGAAAGGAGAAGGGTCTGCCTTGGGTGCATGATGGGGATCACCAGCCTGCTTTCCTCATGGTATTTCCACCCTGCTCGCCTTCCTCTGGATGGAGCTCAGAAACCATCTGCCAAGTAAGTGTGAGAAGGAAACTCCTGCAGAGGAACTTTTGTCCCCGAGCCATGGGGTGCAGCCCAGTGTGTTCACAAACTGCCAAGTTGAAGCAGTTCACAGCAGGAGAGCTCATAGCTGCTGGGATTCCCAGCCCACCAGTCAGGCCAGCCAGGGGCTGGTCACAGTGTCTCAGGCACCGGCCACACACGTGTGGATGCTGTCCCCAGGGAGCAGAGGCAGGAAAAGGGATGGGCGTCTGACATGTGCCTGCTCAAGCCTGTGGTCCTCTTGGAGCATGCTTTTGGTGTGTGGGCCACAGCACAGCATGGCTGCTGTTGCAGCAGGCATTTATGATGCTGCTTGCTCTCCACAAACAGCACAGGAGGCACTTTTTGCTCTTGCGAGTGGCACAATGCCACAAACTCCAAATAACACCCTGCACTGGGATACCCTCAGCAGTGGTATAGGGCTTTGGTAACTCCTTTCTCCAAAGATTTTTCTCCACCAGATCCCTCCCTCTGTCCTGGGATTAGGGATGGTCAGAGGAGAAAGGTGCACCCTGAGCTGCATCACTCCAGGAAGACCAAAGAGTGCCCTACAGCTGCAGGACCCCACATGGAGCTGCAGAGCCACAAGCATTAGGAGGGTGAGATGGGATTGATGCTCCTCAAAAAGAAAGCTCACTTAGAAGTGAGCATCCTATTAAATGAACAGATAGCAGGTTTAAATGGAAAACAAGGACTTCTGGAGTTTTTTTCATGCAATGGGCAAATAACCTGTGGAACTCATTGCCATGAGAGGAAGCTAAAAGGTTGGATAGGCTTAGAAAGCAGCAGATTCACACATGAAAAATCCCTCACAAACTGCTGAAAAAAAGAAACAAAATACACAGCAGTCCTGGTGTCTAAGGCAGGATACCACACTTGGATAGGCTGCTGAGCCCACTCGGCTTGACCGCTGTTATAGAAGGTTGAATGGAAAGATTAAATACTTCAAAAAACAGGCAGCCAGAGCTGAGTACCCAAACCACAGCACATCCAATCCAGGCTGACTCCCCTGTATGCCTGCATGCCCTGTGTGGTCAGGCTTGCTGTGGTGTGCCAGGGCTGGCTGCCCTGCCAGAGGAGGAAATCCCCTCTTGCAAAGTGCATGTGATCAAGAGCAGGGAGTTGCGCAAGGCAGCACTGGAGATGCTGATGACACAGCCCCAGCTCCATCACAGGGCAACAGCTCTTCATATGCACAGAGGAAATAAAACTGGCACTTGATGATGCAATGTGAAGAAAATCAGGAGGGGTAAACTTTTAAAATATCCATGTGCAATACTATGAGAATACAATTAGCATGGCCACCATGGAGCAACACCATAGGGAGCAGGGATAGCCCAGGGCAGGGATGGGCAGTGCAGGGGCTGAGGGCTTCACCCCACAGCTGGGCTCTGCTCACTGGGAAATGCTGGGGAAGGCAGGACATGTCTCTCTCATGGCCTGCCTGGCTTACTCTGCACAGCACTCTGACATTGCTGAGCTAACGAGCAGCCCCGCCAAGCTTTTCAGAGCCAGGTCTCTTGGTAGGCTGACCCAGAACAGACACAATCTCTGTAATAGCAACAGCAGGGCCATAGTTTCATTTTACCAGTGAGGGCAGAAGCAGAGAGAGGCAGGCTACCAGATGCTGATGCAATAGGAGATACTGAGCTGTAAGGCTTTCCGAAGGACAGGAAGGAGGAAAATTTTAGTGTTGTGATGCAAGCCTCACAGGCCTGGGCAGGGGAAGAACCATGCCAAGATTTCACAGCTTTCGGGGAGATACCTTCTTTCCCATCCCAATAATCTGGGATCTATGCCAGAGGAGGATGGACAACTAAACAAACAGCACTTCACTTTTCTAAAGCAATTTGTAAGACAAGTAAAAAAACTGAATGAGGTAACAACTGCTCTTTTTCCTCCACTCCTCTGACTTGACTTTGTGCCACTATGTGCTCTGGGTATGCCAATCTGTCCTTCTGTACACAACTTCCCACGTTAGAAAAGACTTTGCTACATACTTGTCCCGTGCCAGAAGCATCTGGAATTTGCACAGAGGAGCCACATTCTGCTGTTACACAGACAGTGTGTGAAACAAATCACAAAAAGCAAAACAAAACAAAAAAACCAACTAATCAACCAAAACCACCACCACCACCACCAGAAATGGGACTAAAGTAAAGCTGTCTAAACCAATAACCTGACCACTCTGCTAACAGAAATCCCCACAGCTCCAGTAATGCATATGGACCAAAGTGATATTGTAGAACAGAATCACAAAGGCTTAGGTTGGAAGGGACCTTTAAAGGCCACCTAGTCCAACACCTCCACAATGAGTGGGGACATTTTTAATTAAAGCAGATTGCTCAAAGTCCCACTCAGCCTGACCTTCAGTGTTCCCAAGTATGGGGTGTCCACCACCTCTCTGGGCAACCTGTTCCAGTGTTTCACCACTCTCATTGTAAAACATTTCTGTCATATATCTAGTCTGAACTGACCTTCTTTTAGTTTTAAACTGGAAGGGCAGCGATTTTAAACTGTTACCCCTTGTCCTGTCACTACAGGTCCTACTAAAATGTCTGCCCTCACTTTTCTTACAAACCCCCTTAAAAGTACTGAAAAGGTACAATGTGGTCTCTCTGGAGCCTCTCTGCTCTCCAGGCTGAACAACCCCAACTCTCTTAGCCTTTCCTCATTGGAGAGGTGCTCCATCCATCTGATCATGGTTTTAGCCTTCTTCTGGACTCATTTCAACAAATCCATGTCTTTCCTGAACTGAGGACCCCAGAGCTGGACGCTGCACTCCAGGTGGCGTCTCAGCAGAATGGAGTAAAGGGGCAGAATTCACTCCCTCAACCCATGGAAGACAGGACAAATTCCACATTTTTAAGGAAAGTGAAGCCTTAAAACAGAGGGCTTCTTTGGGGTCTTTGAGAGCAGTTTAGACAAATTCCTTTTAGGTATAACGTAAGTACTGGTTGGTCCTCCTGCCATGGAATGGGACAAGGTGAGGGGACAGAGGACCTCACTGGGGCACACAACACTTTCAGGTGAAGAAGAGAACAGGCACCAGGTTTCTGTGACAACTTTACTGAGACTTGGAAATGTTATTCACCCATCTATGAATTTTCTGAGACTGATACAGAATTACTGTGATTTTCTTAATCACTGTGATTGAGAACAACCACTTCTCTATTTGGCCTCTTTAGAAGACCATAATTAGGACTTTTACACTGTCCCATTCACACTGTTTCCATTTAAGCTCACATCTCATGCTACAGTTCCCCTGCTTCTGTAGCAAGAGGAAGTGGTTTGCACTGCTTTATTCTAAACCAAGTAACAACAGACAAGGAATCAGGAAGGACTTCAGAGTTTTGGCAAATCACTATTTTCCTACAGGGTTTCAAACAGAGAAGTACCTCTCTCTCTGGAGCCCTGTGCTCGTGTTTTGGTTTGAATGCAGGACATGTGCAATGGGAATGAGTGGGCTCAGTGATGGGGACTCAATTTCTGGCCTGCTCCAGCAGGAGCTGTGCCAGCAGCTGCCTGTGCTGGCTGCCAGGACAGGGTGCCAGTGCTGTCCGATCACTTCCTTTGCTCCTAATGCCAGGGATTCCCGCTGGGGACTCAGCACTGTGGTCCCCACTCCTGCCCTGTGCCAACCACACAGCCCCTGGTCCTGGGGCATGGGACTCACCAGTGCCCATGGGCTGCCCCGACAAGGCATCTTGCCATAGTTGCCTACTGCCATTTTTCCCAATTGCAGCCAATTTTTTTTCCAGTTGTGCCTACTGATTTTGTTGTTTCCCCAAAACATTCAGCTTGAGAGAAGCAAGGTCAGCAGTCATGCCTGGACACATAGTGCAAGAGACAGACCTGAAATTCAAATGAATCAGTCTTCCTTTTTCTCCACTCCTGCAGATGAGGGCTGAAACTCCACTAGGGCTTTTCTGTGCTACTTAAGCCTCTCTCATATTCTTGGAAAGCTGTGACAACTGGAAGCATGCCAGTCTTTCTACAAACACACACAAAGGCAGGCTGTGCCACAAAGTAAAGATAGGTCAACCTTTGTTTTCTCTGAAAACAAGCTAGTCAGGACTTGGAAAACCTACTCCAGGGTTAAAGCAAACTTCATACTTATAATGGGTGGTGCTGTATTTGATAAGGAAAAATGTGGATATTTGCCTGACTGCTGAGGCTTTGAAAAACAGCTCCCCAGGGACAGGTTGCGAAGCTGTCGTGGGTTTGGCCATGGGCCAATTTTTTTTCACTCCCTTCCCCCCACAGTTGCTATAAGTCAAGAGAAGGTTTATGCAGACAAAAGAGACCTGATGTGGGGGAAAATAATATTAGGATTTATTACTTAATAAAATAAAAAATAAAGAATTATATATTTTCCACAGATGGCAGGGATTTGAGTTTTCAGTCTTTTTCCCTGCTGAAGGGAGAGAGCAGGGGGAGGAAAAAAGAACTCACCCCTCTTCGAGCTTTTCTCTTCTCCGACTGCCAGCTCTGACCTTGAAGGCTCTGCTATCTTTCTGCTTGGAATTCTTCTGCAGCAGGCAGTCATTTCTTAGAGCTTTTTCTCCCCACTCTGTTACATGTCTCGACTAGGGGGGCTTCAATGCCACAACCTGCCCCCAGCCCATGGCCAGGGGAGGAGGGAGGCCTGGCCCCACTTGGGGCCTTGCTGCCTCTCCTACATGGCTCCTTCTTCTCTAGCCACCCTCGTGGCTCTTATCTCTTCTGCCTCACAGCCTTCTTTTCTGGTTTCTTAAAAATGTAATTGGCAGAGGCGTTACCAAAACTTTTGATTGGGGGTTTTGCTCCAGAAATCTACTTGGCAAAACTATTTTCAGCCCCATGGCGGGGGGGGGGCTGACTGGCAAACCCACGACAGAAGCACAGTTCAGTGTCTGAACAAGAGGGGCTGGGACAAACACGCTGACGAAGGTTGTCACAGAGTGCCAAGCAGAGTAATGGAAAGTTCCTGCCTGAACACTCTGGTGGTAAATCTGCTGTTCCCAATCTGTGCCTGAGACGTGAAATTACAAGTCCCCAGGGCTGGGCTTAGGCAGAGGAAGTGATGTCCACAATGGAACACATGAGATTCCTATTCTTCTGCAATCATCGTAACAGATATTTCAGACTAAAAAATTGGCAAAGTGTCAAACACATGCACCCCACACACTCCAACACAATGGAAAGTCAAAGGCTGGAAATTAACTTTGTGTATTTTGAGCTGTGACACTGCCTGTGCGAAGCGTGCCAAGCACTTACGTTCTATAGAAACCAGAGAAGGGAAGTAAGGGAGAAAAAGCAAGCAAGAATCACACCCTGCTCCTTAAAATCATAGAATTTCTACGGTTGGAAAAGACCTCTAATGTCATTGAGTCCAACCATTAATCTAACAGTGCCAGGTCCACCACTAAACTATGTCCTTAAGCACAGTGTCCCTTCATACAGAGCACAGCTGCTTCTACACTGGGTTTGTTTCCATCCCTTCCTAACAGGCTGTTAGGAGAGAGGAAAAAAAGAAAAGGAAGGAAGAGACCAACATACTGTGGGCATCTTATCAATATATATACTTGTTACAAAATCACACTCCAAGAGCTGAGGCTTCTTTTGAAAAGTGTGAGAAATGAGGAAGAAAATGAGCCCAAATGTGGTTGTGATTGCATCCTCCACTCTGCTGGGCTAAGCCTGACTCTGTCTTTTAACCAAGAGCAACATGGTTAAATACTGGCTGAACAAAAACTGTTGGGGTCTGTAGGGAAAATACAGTTGAGATGCAGCTGTAAATATTTTTGCAAGTAAAGAGAAAGCTTTAATTTAAATGGTGATTTAGTGGCTCCCAAGCCTGGCTGAGGCTGGTGGGATCTGCAGCACATAATGCTGCCTCTTGCTAACTGCTGACAGGGCTCCTCCAGCCCTGCACAAGGCTTGTGGCATCACTGAGATGCCAGCACAGGGCTGCAGTGCTAGGACTCTCTCCCCACCATGCACTGGCAGTATATTTACAGCTAACATGATGGAAACACAGATTTACAGTCTCTGGCCACTGTCCTTCAGTGCTATAACTTAACAGTGAGTCACATAAGCTACTATATCCATGCTTAACATAACGTGATATAATTAATGCAAAACAAACGTAAAACTAGCCAGACTCTACCTCCATCAAGTAAAATGACTTCAATATTTGGAAGCATTCAACTCCAGCTCCTTATTGATCCTGTGTAATCTCTCCCTTGTATGATCCTTCCCGTTTTAACCCTGTATTTATTTAAGTAACTGGCAAATTTTAGGTACTGGGGCTGACAGGTTCTGCTCTGAACTCTATTTGTGGAAGCAATAACAATTCTTTGAACAAAAAAAGTGGTTGTTTTGCAGATTAAAAAAAGTCTTGATAAAACTTCTTGTGATAATTTCTTCAGGTTTTTTTTTTTAATATACCTTTTTCTGCCTTTGCACTCTGTGGGATGTCATGGGAAGTCTCATTTGCATGCTTGAAATTGAAGATTGCTTGGGTCTCTTTTTGTGGTCAAAGCCAGGAGTTTAACAAGTAGAGAGTTTGGTGTGTGAGGCTGTGGGGTTGGAGCCCCAGACCAATAAAATTTTGGGGTCAAAATGGGGCTCCTAATTCCTGTGGGAGTGCTCAAGGAGAAACAGGCTCTCTGGACTACTGTAAACAATCCCTGTTTGTGGCTGGCGGGATGTATTTGTCATACTGCCAACTGCTGCTTTTTCAGTTTGATATCAGGGTTTGATTCAGCTGAAAGGAACAGCTGGATAATCATGGGCTCTTGAATGCATGGCTTAAGGGAGACAGTTAAGAGAGAGAGGGACTGGTGCAGGCACAGGCATTTGCTCTTCGCTCGTGTCGCTCCAGGGCAGGGCGCAGAGGAAGACTTGTGTCATAGAGTTTAAGAGGTCTCCCCACACAAGCCAAGTCCTTAACAGCTGTTTTTAGGAAGGAGTTTGTGGAAAGTCCCACATCTCCTTGATAAAAATTTGTGAAGTCACTACTAAGGCAGGCAAAAAACCTACATGGGCTGCGGGGGTGTCACAGGAAAGTCACACTGAGGCTATCTGGGACTTTCCTTTTCCATGGCTTGCCCTAAACCTGTCCCAGAGTGCGTCCCCTGCCAGGGACCAAGCCCAAACAGGCAGCTTGCTGCTGTTGCCATCACTGCCCTCCCAGGTTTGGTTTCACTCCCTCCCACCTTGCCTCTGAGGAGCTCCGGGTTTGTCAGCAAAAAGCCATGGAGGTGGCCGGTGGCTTTGGGCTGGCAATGGTGCATCCTCCTGTACAGGCACCAGCACAGCAGGGAGCTCCCCAGCAACTCAGCTCAGTTTTCTGGAGGCAGCACAAGCAGGTTTCTCTCTGTTGCAGCCAAAATGAAATCTGTGCTAAGGACCCACTCCACCACTAAGTGAGAATTCGAAAGACAAAGCAGAGTATTAACAAAACAGTTGAGTTTTTTGTGTTTTGTTCTTGTGCCCCTTCCAAATTCCTGTTTCCATTCCACTGCTCTCCAACACAGAGATATTTAGCTTTGGTGTTGTGCAGCTGGAAGAGTTGAGGTTTCTTCCACAGGTGGGCAAGAGCACGACCAAGACTAAAGTTTATAAAGGACATTTTTCATGCATTCCATCCCCAGAAAGGGAGTGCAGCAGAGCTGACCAAGATCTCTTAAGTGACATCTTTGTATATCAGAATTTCTTTCTTAAATAAACACTGATGAAGAACACTTTTTCATCTTAAAAGAAAATTCAAAAGAATGTGCAGACCATTAAAATAGAAACTACTTCCAAGGCTGACAGCTAAAATTATATTTCTTTTAGGTGGTTTTTAGTTTTTGTTCTCAAGCCTATCTGCTTTTTCCTTTTTCATTCCTTCTCCATACAACTCCTAACTCTCAATTTTGTTCCCACAGTAAGGAATTCAAAAAGCAAGTGAGAAAAAATAGAAAGGGAAAAGCTAAAAATTATTTTAGGAAGACTTTGAAACTCAGCCAGCTCATTTCAAACCGCAAATTGAAAGCTGTTTACAAAATCCCAACTCTTTTCCCATTCTTTGTACTCTTCCTCCTCCCTGAGTGGCGTCAGTGGGAAGTGGAGGCTGGTAGCTCAATGCAATTGTTTCCATTTGCTGCTAAAGTTGCCACTTGGAGTCCTGTTTTTAAGTGTGTGTAGTTTCACTTTTACTGCGTGAACCATGTCCTCAGGGAAGTGGAAAAATGCCCTTCCGTCATCAGCACTCAGATCTGTGATGTCAAAATGAGAAGCAGATGCAACCTGGTGTCAACTTCTCAGCTAGAAAAAAAACCCCACCACTGGCACCTCCAGAGACAGAAGCAGGTGGCATAGGGGAGGTTCCTATGCTTGGCACCTTGCCCTTTCACTTTGCATCTGCTGGAGAGTTTATAAACTTGACTCCTTGTGTGAAATTCTGAGGTGATTTCTGGAGCCCTTGCAGTTTGTTGCCAGTTTCATTTCTGGCATTCTGGGCCAGGAGCCAAATGAGAGTTCCCTGCCTCAGTTTCATGAGGAAGCGTTAACTCATTGCCTTTTAGTCCGAGGCTGATGATGAAACACACCTTGGCTCCTCCTCTTGGCTTCGTTAGTGTGAGGAAATCTCCAGCATATAATCCTGTCCATGTTCCGCTGTGGCAATAAGGACCTCGGGAATTCTGGCAGTGCCTTTCTCAACCGTGGTGCTGTGTGCATCCTCACCTCTAGCTGTATCAAGGACATCATGGAAGGACCAAACTTGATGAAGAATGGAAACAGTCCACAGGAAAGGAAATTCACATGCTTTCAAGTGGCTTTTTATACTTTTATATTTTTGTTGATTATCGTTTCAGCCCTGGTTTCTGTAGTCTTCTGTTTGCTCCACCATAAGCAGGTAAGAACAAAGCCAAATTCTTAACTCGGGAGCGTACAACATGTGCATTATTTCTAATTATTAACATTGCTGTGCTGAGGCTATCAACTAACTCCAAATTCGCCCTTCCTAACTCCTTTGGAGACCGCTAGTGCTTTTAGTTCCCAAGATTTCAGCTGATGGTGTTTTCACCAACTGTCCCATCAATTCCTCAATGTCATCATTGTTTTCCTTTCATTTCTGTAAGCTTAACCCCCCCCCCCTCGCCCCGGTTTTATTTCTCCTTTACCCCCTCTCCTGCACCAATTACATAGGTTGTCCTAATGTGATATCAGCTGTTGATGCTCTGTAGGGACCAGAGACACTGGGGAATCCTGGTAATTCACCAGGCATGAAGCCTTTTCACACACGATTTTACCAAGTGCTAATACAACACAGCACAAAAACTAGTTAGTAAGTCCAGTTATCTTCTGCATTTCATTAGTTGAGTCCAGTGGGATTTTTGTCTCTATCTTTACAAACAGTATTGAAAAGAAATATAGGGGTGAGCCAAGTGACTCATTTGCTGAAGACAAGTTCTTTATTTTCTAGTTTCCAAACTGTGAATCAGGATCCAAGTGCTCATTTGGGATACCAGTTTACATATCCCGCTGTGATGTAGCTCACTCCAGTTACAATTCTACAGAGGAAGGGGACAAGGAAAAAGTCCCCTTCTGATAAGAGGCAGTATGGTCAGTGAGCTTCTTGTGGCATAATAATGCCAAGAACCCCGCTGAGGACTGACCCTACAAGGCACTGTTTTTTCAAAATATGAAGTTGGCTAAATTCCCACAAAAGATAAGACTGCTCTGTAGCTTATAGCACTATTATTTATCAGACAATGTAAAATAAAAAAAATTAATTGCTTTGATACTTTTAGCCCCACTCCCATAGCCTCTTTCATCTATTTGGGAGCTGTGAAGCAGCAGCTCCTGTGACCTGCAGTCACAGCTACATCCCGCTGATGGCAATGAGCACACAGACGCACGCAGCATTTCACACATTTCATTCCTCCCCTTCTTTTTTTCGTATTGCAGAAAGTTACTTTAGCAAGTCAAAGAACTGCCTTTAGTCCTTTTGATTCATATTAACTGGGAAAAGCAGGACTGAGCAATGAAAGCCTGCAAGGGAGATCAAAATCTTCCCAGCACTCAGGACAGCAACTTCCAGAGGAAGAGATGAGGTTGTGCTTCAAGAGTGATTTTAAGCATTTCAGAGCTTGCATCCATTAAGATGTGAGACACAATTGAATTCTTGTGCCTTTAAGCTGACCCCACATCTGCTTTTTACGGGCTCTGGCCAGAGTCAGAATAGAGCTGCTGTGGAGAAAGAGCATGAGCTCCATAAGCAAACATCAAGCCGTGAATCACAGGAATAGACTGAAATCTCCTGCCACTGACAGTTTATCACCCTGGCACCCACAGAAACACCTCCTTCCCTTGCTTGGAAGGCACTGGAAAGCTGACTACTGGATCATAAAGCACTGTGCCTGATAGTAGCGAAGCATGGCTTAAAAGTCAGAAGATATCCTCCCTGTACTGCCTATCTGGTGTGAACTTGAGGGCATCCCTTCAGCCCTCCAGGTTTCCTTCTTCCTCCTCATGCAGTGGCTACAAAGCCTGACAGCAGCTCCAAGAAAGAGGTGACTGCTCTCAAAACCCCTCGGCTGCTCTCAGACCACAAGGTGCCACGGAAAGGAGTCATATCTGAACACAGCTATTACATGGCTCTGCCACAAGCTGTATCAGCACTAAATGATTCCAAACTGTGACACACAGAAGCAAAAATTCTTGGTTTTAATGAGGATCAATTAGCACAGTACTGTGCAGCTCCCCATGTCTATGCACTGGCTTTAAGTCAAGTCCTTGTCTGCAGAGGCATCACTTGTGACAGTCCACAAGAATGAGCCCAAGGATGAAAGGACAGTCCTGTCGCCCAAGAGGAATGTAAAGCTTTCACTAGATCTACTGCAGGTCACTGGTAATTGGTTGTCTTTATTTTGTGAAAATACCACCAAAATGGATATGAAAAATGCTGACTTATTTTAAATATTTCAAACTTTGTTGGAAAGCATCTGTTTTTTCATAACACGCTGTTGCTTGTGTTTGCAATGGTGGATAAATTCCCTTCCTGGGAGAACGCTTCTGTGCTTCTGTAAAGATAATGCTCCTCTGTTGAGCTCACCAATACTGGGAAAAATTGCAGCAGAAATCACTGACCAAGCACTGCTTCTTTCCACAGGTTTCTGAATTTTGCTGGGCACATGGAGAGTGTAAGTATGGAGATTCTAGACCTTCTTTCTGGCTTTGTCAGGCTTGTGCTGTGACAGAGATGACTGTCTCACAGCCCTCATGCCTGTTTTAAGGACAGGTGTGAGTACTGATGGAAGAAATACAGAGCCCATAGGGCACTGTGGCCATGACAAATAGAGCTCCCCAGCTCTGCACCCAGGGCTGCCAGCCAGAAACTCTCTCTGGCAGAGTCAGCCACGTGCATCTCTGCAAAAATGGCCAGTAAAACCAACACCACAAGGGTCAGATTTATTGTTACCAAATGTGTCATCAGTGCTCTAAGCAAACCCCAGAGCAGCTCTAAAGTAATGCCACATATACTAACCCAGACCCTCAGAGAGATTTAATTAATTTGATGAAAAACTTGTGAATGCTTAAAATTTCAGTTAATGACTGTTAACTGTGCAAGACTCAAACCAGCCAGGAGACGTCCTAGGCGGACATAGTGACTGAAGGTTCCAACCAGCACTGTGGCCTGAGCTGGGTGTCCCTGTTACGTGGTATCGATACATTCTGTACCAAGATCCCACCGTGTTAAGTACCTCAGGCACACACCCCGGAGCACACAGCAAGGGGTATGGCAGTTGCCAACCACTGTAAGCTTTAACACTGACAGCCTGTGTTCACCCAGCACAGAGAGGGGGAAAATCTGGGAAGACTCTGCAGGCTCAGTGATTACTGTAACCACCCTCATCATCTTCAGGTCTGGCTGAAGTTTTGCCTGTGAATTTTTTCTTGTCGGAGACCAGCTCAGACCCAACCCTCAGTTTTGAAGATTTCCTGTCTCTGGGGTGCATTCTGCAATTAACCTGTCCTGGCAGGAAGGACCTTCAAGCCACCAATGGCCATAGAGGTCCTTCACAGATTGAGACCACTTCCTAGCACTTCTGAGAAGTTAGTAAACTCCAAAAGAATGACCAATAATAATTATAATGACATCAACAAGAATAATAAATACGAATAATTATTAGGAAGTCAAGAAGAGAATGGGGAGTGAGATGTACAAATGGGAAACAGTAAGAAAACATGCTCATGTACAGGAAAAGGTAGTCCTTAAACATAATTAATCACTATATCCATTTTGTCTGTCCTTTCCACAGTAAATACATCTTCTACACATAACTCATCATTCATGAGCTGGAACTGGAAACTAGAGCACTGCAATGGATTTGTGCGGAAGGACCATGACCAGTTCCTCATAATTGAGCAGAGTGGCAATTACTTCATCTATGCTCAGATGCATCGCATGAAGGAAATGGAAGAGCCTTTTACACTGACACTGTGCAAAGAACCAAATATCACCCTCAACAAGGCTGGGGGACCAATAAAGGGTAATGTTATAGCCACAGTAAATTTTGCGAGACCCTTTTTCCTGAACAAAGGAGATAGGCTGTACTGTGAGGGAAATTTTCATTCTGACAAGATTCCGCTAGAGAATCAGAGTTATTGGGGCCTGTTTAAAATGTAGAAGGATTCTGCCCTGAGTCAACTCCTCCCTTATTTCCTCCAGGAAACCTTAGGGCATGGATGAAGAATCTGCAATTTCTCTTTGGGTGAAATTCAACCTGCTGGAGTACATGCCATAGTTGGCTTGTATCCTACAATGAATATCAAGCTTTGGTAATAACAGATGGCACCTGATTGTCACAAAGTATGAGGAAAAGATGTTTCTTGGAGGAAAAAAATCTTGATGCATTATGGGGTTGACTCTGAGATCATGGAAAAACAAACCACTATATTCAGTCTATTCAGAGCTGGGGAGGAGCTCTGCTCTGCAGCTGGTTGCATTTTAGAGCTGAGTACATGTCAGGCCATTGGCTCCCTTCTAACGAGAGGTGTTATGCAAAGCTAAGATGTTTTATATCCTTCCCACACAAGCTGCCAGTGAAGAAACGTGTCCACAGCAGGACAAAAACATTCTGTGACAAAAGGAAAGCTTCTCAGCCCCATCCACAGCCTTGCCACTGGCAAGAGAAACACCCTGTACCCATCTTCATGGGTAGTTCAGAGCACAAGGACCTTTCCAGTGAAGCACAAGCAGTACAACACCTCTGTGACTTCAGGCTAGCCCTGTGCCAGAGCCCAGACACCCCCACCACTGAGCCTGTGGATGTGACTGATGCAGCTGCCACAAGGGATGGATCACTGCTGGCTGAGCAGCACAGACATGCAGCTGAGTTTACTGTATGGAGATTGTGGAGGAGACCTAATGATAGAAAGAGGCATATGAGGATAGCAAGCACAGAGTGGAGACTTGGAGAACTGTTCCCAGAATTTTTCTAACTGTGCTGTGTAGTGGGTGCTGCAAGCATGGCAGGGCAGATACAGCCCTGATATGAAATGGGGAGGGGCTGAGCATCCCTCCCTGATCATCTCCTTCCCATAGACACAGCTTTGATATCCAGGACAAAGCACTGGCTGTGCCAGTACCACCGCAGGGAAAACGTGAGCTAGCAGGGAAGCAGGACATCCTTCACCTACTCAAGGAACCAGCAGGTGCTGCTCATTTCAAGGCCTACCATCTGTGCTTCCCAAAATGAACATCGAATCACCTGCAGATCACAGGAACACTTCAAAACCTCAGCAAAGGCAAAGTGCTCTCAGAAGAGCAGGCTGCTGTGGCTGCATGACAGCCCAGCTGTTGCATGATGTGGTTCCTCTCCCTTGTCTGGGCAGGCTTTCCCAGGGGGTCTCTGCTTTGCTTTTCTGCCTCCTGGACCTTTGTGGATGAAAACTCCTCCATCATTCCTCACAGCATGTCAAAGCCTTGGGAATGGATTTTCATGGGAAAGCAAGGCAACTGAGAAGCTGGCTGGAAATAAATAATGATTTGGGGTGGGTTGGGGCAGTTAGGGGTGCTATTTGCTCTTACAATTTTATAAGCTATATATTGTAAGTCTAGGTAATGAAGAGTCAATTTTTTGCGGGCATGTCTGCAGTCTTACGTTCAGTTTCATATGAATTGTTATTGATTAAAATGATACTCTTGTTCTTACATTGCTTTGTTGATTTCCCTCAGTTTAAAATAAAAAGAAAAAAAATTAGAAACCGCAAGTGTATCTCAGTTCTTTGATACGGACCAAAAAGATAACTGACTGACGCATTTCTCTACCCTTTGTCTACTTTCACTGAACCGCCTCTCCTGCTCCGAGAGGTTGGCAGTACAGGCACAGAGTGAGATTGGCTTGCACTGCACAACCCCAGGGCAGTGCCAAGCTCAGTCATCTTCCCAGCACACAGGGGAGCTCCATCCGGCCCAGCCCCACGGGGATAGGGAGGAGGGGGATGCCTGCATCCAGGGCACCCCATGCCCAAACACATTAAGCCCTGATGTGAGCAGGAAAAGAACAGTCAGAAGCAGAATCTGTTATTGTCAAGACACAGGTGCCACCCCTCTGTAATAGTTGTAGGCCTAGGCCTTCCTGGTAACTAGTTGTAACTAAGGAAATGCCCATTTCCCAGTATTCCATACCATTTTTACATAAACCAGGGTATAAATAAGATGGAGATTAGAGACCCCCTCTCTCTTCTCTTCCAGTGAGGTTCAGGAGCAGTGTGTCCCTGTGTTGGTCTCGCTTATCTAAAGGCTGAGGCCTGCAGTGATCGCTGGTCTTGCCACGCGGGAGGTTGGAGAGTGCTGGCCGTGTCTGCTGATCTGTTTCTCTAAGGGATGTGGCGAGATTTGATTTTGCTAATTCCTTATTTTGCTAGTCTGGGTTTCCATTGTGCATATCTGTTCTGTTTTGTCCCTTTCTGTCCCCTTTCCCCCTTTCTCTTTCCCTTTGGGGTTGTTTGGGATCCCTTTGTGGTGTACATAGTATATTAATTGTATATAACTGTAATATATGCAAATATATATATATTTTTGGATATAATTCAGTTGATTTTGGGTTCTTTCATTTTTTATAGTTTTTTTTTCCCTTTGCCCTAAGGGAAGAAGGGAGGGGGAAGGGGTTGTTACTGTGAGTTCGGGCATTTGGCAGGGAGCCAGGTCCGAACCATCACAATCCTCCTCCTCAATTACTTTCTGAAACAAAAAGAAAGCCCAAAAGGGCTTGATGGGGGATGAAGGACTCCTTGATCTGCGTCAGACCAGCAGAATCCCAGACCCTACAACACCTTGCCTGAAGATCCAGCTCCAACACCCCACTGATCAACTAAGCCTAAAGAGTGCCTATGACCCTGCTGGGTGCAGGCAGCAAGCCCCTGGTTTTCTCAAGCAGAAGCCCACACAGACAGCTGCCCACTGCTGTGAGCCTAAGATGCACATCGCCCACCCCAGACTTTTTTCCAGACACCTAATCTGTGACTTCTGTAGCAATGGAGCAGATCCCCACCACATTTCATGGCTAAGCCACCTATGGAGCATTCACTGAGGTGGCACCAGCCTGGGGGCTTGGCAGGGCTGTGGGTCCCTATGCCAGGCAAAATAGTTTCTGTAATTCCAGAAAGTGCAGCTCTCCCACCTCTTTGGGAGGTGGCCAGAGTAAAAGCCAAATGGACAGTAGCAAATTACAGTTGATTATATGCAATTAAATGCCCATACCATGCCTTTAACCACTG
Source organism: Platyrinchus mystaceus (assembly GCA_035041135.1). Lineage (NCBI taxonomy): Eukaryota > Metazoa > Chordata > Aves > Passeriformes > Tyrannidae > Platyrinchus > Platyrinchus mystaceus. The sequence goes on along the minus strand of JAWWLV010000005.1, from coordinate 29,857,268 downwards.
CTATGCCAAACACCGAGGAACTGGTAACTCAAATTCAGGGAGTGTCCCACTCATGCATGGCAAACGTAGATGTTAAAGAAATGGTTGTTATGATTCCACTCTGGGAATACCACAAGGCTCAATTTGTGTTCACCTGGAAGGGAGGGCAATATACCTCTAACAGACTCCCACAAGTGTATAAACATTCACTCTCAACTGCACATGCTGTGCTTGCTGATCTTTTCAGTCTCTATTCTAATCAGAGGAGACCCCTCTGAACAAGTAGGGGAGCAGCAACAGCAGTGCAGCAAACACTTCATAAAATAGAAGTTGATATTCCACCTGAAAAATGACAAGGACCATGTAAAGAAGTAGGTGGATGGCAGGCAGTGAGGTGATACATCCAGACCACAAGGAAAACAGAAGAGCTGCGGGTACTCCAATACAGGGAATAATTACAACAATTAATAGGAACTGTATGATACTGGAGAAAATATATACCTGGATTTTCTATCTTTGCTTGCCTATGGTATACACTTTTACAAAGGCAAAAACTAGAAGTGGAAGCCAGAACATGAAACGAAAACCCCAATAGAGGAACTGAAGATAGCAGGATGGAGGTTTGCTGAACATAGTAAACCTGATGGACCAGAAAGATCTTTACTATTCAACTTGACTACATTTAAGCAGGCAGAACAGAGATGCTCTGAGTGGGAAAATGGCCCTTTGTCATTAGTCCAAGCTGTTAAACAAATTGAGCCATTAAGGGATAACCTGTCCAGACAAACCCCAACAAGACTTCTATTGAGTTTTTTTTTCAGGAAGGAAACTGAGAATAATGCCAGTACACCTCCACTTCAGATCCAGTTAACCACTGGAGGATTGCTTATCCTTCTTGTAGAAGGAATCGTAGCCAGCATGAAATTTGGTTTACACATCATCAAGCTCAATGCACAGGATGAAGACCCTCACTTCTTTATTTGTGCTGATCAATATGGCAGCTATAGTGCATCTTGCACCATACAGGATTCTCAGTTGTGGGTGCAGTCTGCTGTAACAGCAACAAAGGGTGAAGATGAGGGCAATTTGCCCACTGAAATTCAAAAGGTAACTTGGGATAATTCAACTAAATTAGAAAGGGTATTCCACTCTCGGTGGTAACTACCTCATTTCACTTATGACCACACAAAAGCCACAGCTTTTGTTTTAACAATACTCCATAAATATACACCAAATCATTGCATCAGGATTAAATCACAACACAGCTGTACTCTATCCCCCGGAACACAGAGTATGGGCCCGTTGTAATGGGAATAAATGTAAATGCATGAGTCTTCCTTTCCACCCTTTTTAAAAACTGCAGTGATATTTCCTTCTTTTCCGTTGCCTGAGACTTCAGATGACCACCACAACTTCCCAAATATAATGAAGAGTGTTTTGGCAATGACATCATCCAGTTCCCTCGTGATCCTGGGATGCATCTCATCAGACCCCATAGACTTGGGCCTATTCACTTGCATCAAGTGGTCTCAAACCTGCTCTTTACTTACAGTGGGAAGGACTTTGATTCCCCAAAATCCTCCTCTCTACATGCCTATAAAGCTCTTCCCACATTGGCGTTCATATTCAGTGGGGCCAATGTCAAGAAATAAAAAGTGTTTCAGCCCTTTCATCCCAACCTGCCAGTGTTCCTTCCAAATTTAAATGTTTCTCCTTCCCTTGCCCCTGGCATCTGGAAACACATAGCAGATCTAAAAGACACAGTTCTCCCCATACCTCAGGTTGGCAATTCTGCCTCTCTGAAAATTCTTACACAGAATTGTCAAATCAAAGCTATGTCAAAAAAATAATTTGCATTAAAAAATTCTTTTTTCAACATTTTTAAATTATCACTTGCCTCTTGGAGAGCCTTTTCACTGAGATGTCAGGGTTATGAAAAAAGTAATGTCTTTCTCTGTGCCATAGTGCCTTTTAATTCAATGTGCTTTCAAATCTATAGGAAGTATAATTTAAAGGACAGTGAATGCATCATGAGACTGTAGAAATAGTTAGTCATGTGCCTACAACCAGGAAGAAAAAGTGGTGTTTTTTTAACAGGACTTGGGGATTTTCTGCTTTCTTGAAAGCTTAGCACACTGCACAGCCTCCCCAGGATCAGAGATGTAAATGCCCCTTAAAGGAGAGATTTCCATCTCTTTAGAAACTGGCCAAAATATGGTCCTGGAAAAGAAATAATCAGATTTTTAAACAAATAAATACTTGAACACAAGTAGCCACAATATCTTCAGCGGTTTTTCTGTTCAACAAACAGCCCCAGGCCATCTATCACCACCACACCTCAGTACACTACATTCTCCATAGTCAATAGCAGTTGTTCCAGGATGATCTGAAAGTTCATTCAAAAAGTGCCACAAAGCACATCAAAACCAGCACAGCCTTTCCTCTTAGTAGCCAGAGAGACACTTCTGATGATGTTGCACAGACACCCATTGTTTAGGACGCTGCCATCACAGGGGCTTCTTGGGCTGCTCTGAGAGTCACTACCAAGCCTGGCCAGTCAGACGGGGCAGCCATGGGGCAAAGCAGCCCTGGTTTTGAACTGCCCAAAACACAGTGGTTCCTGCCTAAGCCACTGAGCACTCCATGTCCAGAGCCACCATCAGGTCTCTAAGGATGGGTGAGTGATACCACATCCACAAGTGGTGTCTGAAAACCTGCACCAGCACAGCTCCCACACACTCTCTGCTTGTGATGTTTAGATTTCTGTGCATTGAGAGCTTTTCTGTCCCTGTTTCTGTCACACAGAACTGTGTTCTGAAGATGAAATACTTGTTGCAGAGTAGGGTATCACATATCTCAAAAAGAAGGGAAACTGGATCAGGGAAAAGAGTGGATGATGATGTCCTCTGTTCACAAACAGTGAGCCCAACCACAGAGAAAAGGTAAATGGCAACCTTTAATTTGGGTTGCTTCAAACAAACTACTGAAGACCTGATTTTACAGAGCAGCTTCTATTGTGTAAGCAGAACTATCATTAATTTCAGTTCTAACTTCCAGTGCTCAAAACTTCTACAGCTCAGTGCAATAAGATGATCCATTTTACGACCCTGGAGATAAGAAAACCGGCCTTGGTCCTGGAGGGAGGATGACTACCACAGCAGAATGCTCAGAAAAGCCTTTCCTCTGGACAACATAACCTGTGCTTTCTGGGCAAAAATTAATTGTCTCAATGGAAATTTTCCAGGGAATAAATTAAGTCTGGCACCACAAATCCTGCACTGCTAATTTCAGCTCTAAAGATGAGTGCATGGGAAGTTCAAAACTGCTGAAACAGTCTGCCAAGAGAACCAGTGGAGATGCAATTTGTTATTCCTATCCCTGCAGAGTGACAGGTGCTTTTGCAGTTATATTTCCCCTAAATCTTCTTTAGGTGATTAAAACGGGTTCTTGTGGCGGTCTTATTCCTCTAGTTTCACAACTGAGTGGAGATTTAATGGTGCAACCCAAGAGGCCTTAGGCACCAGCTTTTTGGTGACAAGTCACACAGCCCATCTGAGGCACAACACTTGGGTTTCCTGCTCTCTTCTCTCAAATTGGAGATGGGCTTGCATCATACATGGCTTCCTTATCTCCTAGGCACACCAAAAGCTGCCTCACTCTGTGAAGTGACACTACTTCATGAGAAACCATCCACATTCCAGGTTTCTCTGTGCTTTGGTACCTCCTGATTCCAGGGATGCACAGTGTTGGCCACAGCACTTTTGCATGAGGTAAAAGACAACCTGAGTCATTCACAGATTTTATTCTAATAGGCAAAATACCACCCAGAGAAGAAGAATGTATTATCAGCAGTTTAGAGATAGGTAAGAAAGGCAAGGCAAGATGGTGTGATTTCCTTAGGGTCACCACAAGTGCTAACAAGCAGAGATGAGAACTGACCACGGGACTCAGGGGAAGGTACAAACCAAACATCCTCATCATGGACTGTAAGAGCAGTGGTAAGAGCACTGAGGAAATAACCCAGAAAGTGACACACGTGGAATAAATTCTCAATTATTTTTTTTCTTTTCTGAAGAAAACAGAACGTCCCAGAACATCCCATATCCCAAAAGTGGACAAAAAAAAAAAGTTCTAAATGCCAGAAATGTGACTGTGGTGCAGCCTCGGGAAGTGTTAACAGGCTGGCCACAACTGTGCTCACCCACCACTTCTTCTGGCCTCCTTGGACACCTGCCAGTGGTATGGATCCCTGGCCTTTCTCAAGCTCAGGAGCAAAATCCATTTCTGCTTCGGGTCTTTTGAAATAGGATTTTGCATTGAATGGCTCTTCCAGTACAGATTTGGCAAATCCCAACTTTCATCTCATTTGAGATCAAAAAACACAACAGCATTTTTTTCCTTTGACATACAACATTGTTCCATGATAAAGAAATTCTGATTTCGTGTCATTCCTACACAGACCCTGCAGCTCTTCAGCTGCCAATGCCTACAGAGCAGTCACTGGGTGCCACTACCACCGGCTTTATGCACAGTGCAGAAAACACATTGGCTTTTGGACCATTTGATAAACAGCACAAGGGCTCAACTACCAACCGGTATTGGGAGAAACTGCTTTGTGGTGCGGCCATGCTGCCACAGAAGACATCTGCTGATGTGGCCAGCACGCTGCCTACCCTTCTGGCAAACCTCTGAAGAAGTAGGGAGGACTTGGAAGCAACACATCCTGTCTTTTCAAAGTAAACAATTCACAGAAGAGCCACTGAAGGGAAGTCACAGGGGTATGACTCACTCCTGGTATAATGTCACACAAAGTACTATGTTACATGGTACTGTAAGAGGTGAGAACTGGATGTTCCATCTTGCAATCCCAAGCTCACTTCTTGCTGTCACAGGCAATGCCTTCCCTCAGCTCCATCCCTGTAGGTTCCCTGGCACTTATCTTTCCTGCTGGAAGACTTTGGGTCATTCAAGCCCTTCAGACATTTTCAGGAGATGGATGGTTGATGCCCTCTCTTCTGTGAACAAGACTTCTGCTCCCACTGCTCCTTTCCCTCCCTCATCTTAACTCTCCTGCAATGGTGACAGCTCACTGCCTCCTCTCTTCAAACAGTGCCACAAAACTTTAACCAGGAGCCTTGACAGTGGCTTTCCCACAGCACCAGCTACCAGAAATGCAGGTTTCAATTAAAGGGTTTGCTCTTTTCCTGAGAGGGTTTGGAGGAAAAGTGGAAAAAAAAGAAAAAGAACACAAGATATAAAAAAATTCCAAGATAACAGAAACTAAGCATTTTGCTTCTGTTAATCTTCAGATTTTATAGATGATTCCACAGTATTTGAGGTCTCTGTCAAAATTTTTGAACAGTTGAGACTAACAATAACAGAAGGTTAAGTAAACCATATAAGTAAACACTTAAGTGTTCCCTGCTGTGGACCATGTTGTGAGATTTAACTTTGAAAAACCTATACAACTTCCAAGATGCATGGAAGAAGTGTTGCAAGATCTGGAAGAGAGAGGAATATCACAGCAAGCTCCAACTTTACCCATTTTTGTGCTCATCTCAGCGGCCCAGAAATTTACAGAGGTCTTGGAAAAAAGATGCCAGTCACAAAAAACCCCCAAATTCCTTCAACTGTGACTCATAACTGTATAGCTGGAGCTGAATGCTGGGAACAGCTTTCAAATTCCAGATCTAAAGCTGATTCCTGAACTTTGTTTCACAGCCAGGGTGAGTAAGACCACTGGCTTTTGATGCCCACTAGGTTTAAATTTTTTAATGTTTGCAGACCAACTTAATTGTATGTGAAGCCCTTCTCCAAAAGGGTCCTTGCAAATTCTTCCCATGAAAGGGAAGGACCCTTCTAAACATTCCCTTCACATACAGCAAGTCTACACCCCTAGTAAAAGAAGTGAAGCAGGGATTGATCATATTTATATTCTCCCATACTTATATTAACTTTGTATTCATACATTAATATGTGTATTTTCTACCTTAACAACATCTCAGTCCCGTGCCACAGAGCTGCTCTGTGCGATTCTTCTTTGTGCCAGTCATTGGAAGAACTGCTCAGTTTACTGATGAGGACACCAGAGACAGGCCCAGAGAAGCCAGCTAACAGCAAGCTTCCCTTCCCTCTCACTACAGATAATTGCCTAGACAGGAATCTAAGCTGGAAGTCAGACTGGGGCAAAGCACTGAAACCCCTGTGCTATGGGCTTTGCCTGCCTCTGGATAAAGACCAGACCTTGTTTCTCTCCTACCTGGTGGACCTCAGTGCTGTACATGGGATATTGTGGTATTGCCTGGCAGTGGTAGCAGATACCCAGGAGTCCACAGTGAAAATGCTCCCATCCTCTCTGGAAGGACCTGACCAGTGTTCAGAAGAAAGAAACCTTGCTTTGATTCTCATCCCCCATTTGAGGTGTTCCACAAAGAGTGTGCTTAGATGAAGCTGCTACATCAGAGAAGAGAGGTACAAGACATTACATGAGAGTCAAAGAAAACTCAGTTTTGCTTATCACCTCTCTTGGAGCCTCCATCCTCCAACCTCCAAGATGGGACAATACCAGCACAGAATCAGCAGACATGACAAAACCATTCTGACAAAGCACTGAAAAAAGACTACCCTAGGGATATCAGATTTTGATTCAAATCACTATGGATTTTGTTTATTCTGAACATGAAAATGCTACCAGGTGCTTCAGGCTTCACCCACAGGGAGGACATTCAAACCCTTCTGGGCTGGAGCTGGCCAAGTGCAGATCTCAACCCTGACACACAGGTGGATTACTGACAATGAAAGGGAGAACATCTAGGAATCAGAACATATATTGATAAGTGGTTTTATAAGCCAGCCTGCAGTATGTGCATATATATAAGCAAAATGAAGATATATAAGGAAATACTTTCCTGGCTGCCAACATGCTTATATGCATGGTTTTTAAATATGATTTTTGTTTATGTGCTGAAATTCAGATGGTTGCATAACAGCCTTGTCATTGAAAACACAAACCCAGTCATATACTAATATTATGTAGTGGGGAAATCTACATAAACAGTTTCTCTCTAACTGTTTATAGTAATTCTTACGTAAGTGGGGTGAGACTGAGGACAATCAATCCAATTCAGTAACGTCTCGTCTTAATCATCCAGCCTTTTAATATGTGGGGGTTGTGGACACCATCCTGCCCTCAGCAGTGATCATTCTAAGCTTTGTGCTGACAGTTTATTTGGATAACTTTAATAGGGGCAGGAATTTAAGTACACCCCCGAGGACAAAGTCTTGACTAATTTTTTACTAGTTGTTAGTCTTAATTGGATGAACAATAAAAATACAGTTCAGTTTACTGTGGTAATTTTTTTCTGGAATCCTATTGAAGTACTGAAGCCCTGCATGCATCCCAAAATGGAGCTGTCCTGACTCTACCGTGATGAACTTGGACAGTGCTATTAACAAAATCAGAACTGAGACCCAGAAGATATTCTACAAAGAGTGCTCACAAAAACACGTATGGGGGAAAGGCACCAAAATGGAGATGTACATTCTTGGAGCTTTCCTGTTCACCTTCTACCCTTTCCAGAGCAGAGGTGGCAGCCAAAGAGGGTTTCTGCTCTCTTTTACCACAGGCTGCTGTCTCTTCGCTTGGCCAAAATTTTCTTCTTTTAAGATCCAGAAAACCTTTGCCAGCTAAAGCCCCCTGGAGACAGTGCCATGCAGCAGGCAGGCCCTCCTCTACCCCGGGACTGCCAGGGAGCAGCACAGCACCATGCCCAGAGCTGAGCCCACCTGAGCACAGGCTCAGCCACCTTGGGCACAAAGCCAAGCAAAGCTTGGGGCACCTCCAGTTTGGAGAGTGGCTCAGGCAGACTCCACCTCCTCACGCTGCAGGAAGACTGCACAAAAAGAGTTTTGGGTGTCCGCTTCGGGAATTTGACACCATATTTCTATTTAATTAATGCTTCAGGACCTAAGTCCTGTTATGCCTCTCTTTCGTTGTTAACCCCTCTTAGCACAGGAGTACAAAACAAACATTTTAAAAGACAGTATTTTCTTGGCATCAGCTCAAGTATTCGGAGTTTAGGATATATCAGAATGCAAACTCCTTTGCACACGCTAGTTGCACTTCTAGTCACTTGTGTGCATTGGCACCGTGATACGCCACTGCACATTCTCAGGACACCAGGTCTCATTTTCTGCCCAGCAAATACATCCATTAGGAGTGGATCTGATCCTGTAAGAAAGGAAGATTCTAGTCTGTTTGAGCTCTACTACATTTGCTACAGAAACTGGGACATATATGGGGCACAGAACAGACTCCAAGCTGTTAGTAGACTCACAGATAGATGACTTAAGGATAGTTCAATCATTTTAGTTTTATCCCTCCACAAACAGCATATTTGTGTGTTGTTAAGCAAATAACAAACCCCAAACCTTTTAGAAGTGGCTGCTAATTTTACATTCCTCATTCTCTGGCTTGAGATACTGGACTGATTTTTACAGCTACACGGATCCATAGTTGCAGGTTAGATGAAAAGGTCATTTTGCACACTAACCCAAAAAAATAAAAATGAAGGAACACAATCATCCTTGCCCTGAAAGCCACGAGGTTTTGGAGCATGCAAACAGAGTAAGAGTATGACCAATGAATAAAAGCTTTCCCTGATTTCTGTGCATAGGAACCAAGCTGTACCTGCAGAGACAGCTGTGAGGCTGTGTTTCCTGCTTTGGGAATTCTCAACTCAGTCTTTTCAGTAATTTAACATACAGGTGTAATCTGAGGCATTTAACGGATTTCTGCTTTGAATTTGATGTTTGGACAGTGGCCATTACTAATCTTAATTTTCAGTTCTTTTGGAGCATTGTTAGTATCAATATTAATTTGACATATTTCACAAAGATTCTTACTGTGCACAAGGACCTGCTTACTTAGCATTTATAAACAAGAGAAGGGTCATCTCTGATTTTTGACCCATACTGAGCAGGAAAGATATTTTCTTTTCCAGAGGAAATTATTAGGTTACTATTTAATTACCATGCCCAAGAATTTCTCTCTATGCATATTTCTCTTTGACCACACACCTGTTATCCACTGTGACCTACCAGAAGTCCACTAAGGAATGCTTTTTCACCAGCACCCTCATTCCCATGTAGCCCCATGTGCTGTCCAGTGTTTCCAGCTATTGCCCTTGAACTATTTGCAGGTCTGCACTATAAACTGTGTTTAAGTCAGTCTCTTTATAGAACAACCTTGAGCTCTGTTTATCTCAGCTCTAAATATAGACATTCATTCATATACAAAGTAAAGACCCATTCTTAGACCCTACTTTCTGCTAAACTCTTGATACTCAAGCATCAAGCATCTAAATTTTAAGTCAAACTACTTAACACCACCCCCACATCTCACTTAAAGCCAAAACCCCAATGTCACACCCAGATATGGATGACACTTTTCTAGATGTGAAGTGACAGCTGCCTGTTTCACTTGTAGTTTAAATGGAGTCTGTCCTATTGGCAGAGGCTTCCTCCAGCCCCAAAATACCACCAGTCCCTAAACAAGCAGAATCCTTCCTCCTCAAACCATTTGCAGAGCCAAATGTCAAAAATTCTCCTCCCTTCTTCCCTGAATCAGCCCTACAAGGACCATTTCAAAGAATGCAAAAAAAATCATGATGGTCCTTTCCACTAGGACAACCTGGGATTCAATGTTCTTTTTCCTTGACAAACACAGCCCACAGCAGTTTGAAGCAACTAAGCATGGATGTCCTACTCAAACACAGGATGACTGTAAATCACAGACACGGTCCTGCAGCACCAGAAGGGATAACTTTTGGATCATAACTGCCAACAGCAACAGGGATGGGTTTTTGATCCCTGCAGGTTCTCATCTAGAGCAGAAACGGTGCCTAAACCAGGAACAGTTACTCCTTTGGGATGGCAATTTCTGACAGGCCACCATTTACATTCAAGTTAGCACAGGTATTCTTTCAGTTGGCCACATTTCCCTTACGTCAGAGTTCTCATTCCGGGAAGAGATTTAGTGCTTAGGACACACAGAAAAATTAGCAACTTCAGCAAGATACCCCATGTGCTTCCCCTTTCAGATCCCGAGGAGACGGCTACGTTCCTCCATTCACTATCATATGGCTTCTCTGAAACTACACGTGAGGGTCGGACACCACCAAAACTTCACAAACCTTCCGCTCCTTTGGCTTACGAGAGGTTACGGCCAAAATAGACAACAGCATCAAACAGCACGACCAGTGATTGTGAGACTCACAGGCAGTTCCGGAAGGGAAAAACATACTGCACTTCAAACACAGAAGCTTTCTAGGTTTAAATATCAGGTCTTGGGCTTATTCAGCATGAAAATGACTCAAATGCTTCACACCCTGTAATGGTATGACTAAGACTTTGATTGCAGGACAGCACATAAAAGAGCTGGAATTAAAAAAAAAAAGAACAAACCAACAGAAATTGGAAATCACCTTGTATTTTTAAGCCTTTTCAGAGCATTCATTTGGTTTTGTTTTATTTTAAATAGGCTGGTGGCTCTGAAACAATACCAAATGGACATGACCAAATTCCCTGTTTCACCCTGCCTTTTATGGCTCAAATTCATCAAATACAAATTATTAACATTAAATTTTCAGTGTATTTATGTAAGACTTTTAATTTGTTTTAGGCA
>JAWWLV010000005.1:29816513-29846505 GCA_035041135.1 Platyrinchus mystaceus | reverse complement strand
CTCAAATTCATCAAATACAAATTATTAACATTAAATTTTCAGTGTATTTATGTAAGACTTTTAATTTGTTTTAGGCAGGGGATATTTGAAAGAGTGGCAATTAATTATCCTAAAATGCCATTTTGGCTAGTAACAAAGGGTTCATCAAGGAGGTGGTGGCAGATCCTGATAAAACAAGGATGGTTTTATCCATCCCTACAGCTGAGATTCCCACAGGCCTAGAGCTGGTCTCTGAACCAAGCAAGGAATTTGCACCAGGGAATGTTTATTCCATTTGTGTCTCATGTGTGTCTCAAAGCTTTCTTCCCAGTACTGGCCACAGAGAGATTACTTGACTAGGCGTTATTGGTCAGAGGGCACAAAAAAATTCTCTTTGTCTGGTGAGAAGTCTTATCGAGAGAGAAGATTTATATTTAAAAAACGCAGCACTTTTAACTTGCAGAACCAGGTCCTCTCCAACAGCCTCAGCAGAGTTGTCCTAACTTATGCAGGCTGACATCTTCTATGTCTAGAAAGCTTTCAGGGGAATGCAGTGAAACATCCTCCCCTGCAACTTGAAAGTTGCTGAGAGATATACTGGTTGTACCTTTGCACCTGGTTGCAGACGTTTATATTTCTGTCCCATTTCCAGCCCAGCACCATTCCTGACCTTCCATGCAAGGCAGTGTGTTGATCAGGTACACACCTGCATGGAGCAAAGGAGACACACTTGCATAACTATGTCCTCAGTGACCTATCCAGTGAAGCTCATTTCTCATTCGTTGTCATAAAACCTTCATTTAAAGCTCTCACCCATTCTCATTGCTGGAGTCCTCACAGGTTTCCAGCTTGCTTTGCTCATTGGGATCAACCTGATGCAGGAGCAGAAACCAGCATGTGATTCAGGTACCCTAAGATAGGAGGAAGAGATACAGGGAAAGGGAGCAGCAGGAATACCTTGTAGGAGAGAACAGACAGACTTGGGCACATCCTCAGGTTGAAAATGGGGATAAGACTTTGTTCCCTGTTATAGAAGGGAAAGCTTAGGCAGTTGCAATAGGATTTGTAAGGACCTTCATAAGGACACACAGAGCTCATTAGTATGCCAGGCTTTAGAAATTAAGGTTAAAAAAGTACCTGTCCTTCAGAGTGGCTAGGAGTCTTTTACAGCTGCAACACAGTATGTAACAGAGATTGGAGAAACATTTGTGCAGTTCAGGACAGTAATAGCAGCTCATATTGGGACCTTTTTACTGCCAAAGGGAGTCCATACTCAACAACTTCTTAGGGCACTACAGTGGGCCCTTAGGTAGGGACCTCATGGTAGCAGGGTGGGCTTCAAGGGTGAGAGAGATTTTGAGAGAAGGGATCAGGAGCTGTCCCCATGTTGGACAGAGTCAGTTCCAGCCATCTCCAAAACAGGCTCACCACTGGCCAAGGCTAAGCCTGCCAGCAATGCTGGTGGTGCCCCCATGATAAAAAATTTAAGGATGAGTAAAAAACATTGTGCAGAAACTTCGAGAGAGAAAAGTGAGAAAAATATAGAAGCCTGAATGCAACAAGGTCAGTGAAGGAGGGAAGGAGGTTCTCCAGGTGCCAGAGGAGAGATTTCCTTGAAGACTATAGTGAAGTGGGTGATCTGCCCACAAACCGTGAAGGACCCCAAGCCAGAACAGGTGGATGCACCATGAAGGAGTGCACAGAGGATTGGCAGGACCTGCGGCCCACAGAGATGAACCCACACAGGTTTTCTAGCAGGAATGTGTCCTGGGAGACACATACCCATGCTGGAGCAGTCTTTTCCTGAAGGGCTACACCCTGTGGAAAGAATCCATGCAGTTCTTGAAGAGCTGCAGCCTGTGGAAAGGAGCCTTATTGGAGAAGTTCATGAGGCATTGCATCCCATAGAAAGGATCCCATGTTGGAGAAGGAAGACAGTATGAGGAGGAAGGAGTGGCAGCGATAGGATGTTATGAACTGACTATAATCCCTATTCCCCATCTCCCCTGTAGGCCTTGATGGGAGGGGGGAGACAGAGAAAAGAGTAAAGTTGAGCCTGGGAAAATGGGAGGCGGGAGGAAGATTTTTTAAATTTTATTTCTCACTATGTTATTCTGTAATTAATTGGCAATAAAATAAATTAATGGTTCTGAGGTCATGTCTGTTTTGTATGTGACAGTAATTGGTGAGTTATCTCCCTGTTCTTGTCCTGACCCATGAGCTCCTTCATCTTATTTTCTCCCTGTGTCCTTGTTGAGGAGAGGGTTGGAGAGCACCGCAGTGGGCACCTGGCAGACAGCCAGGGTTAATTCACCAGAGTCAGCAAAATGCACACAAATCCTTAATCAGAAAAGATGTGTTTTCCCTCATCTGAACAATGAGATAATTCAAGTCACATGGAAATCATGCTCTCTCCATTTTTTTTTTGTGTCCTTTTCGTATCTATGAGGCACTTCCCTTTGATTTCAGGGCACAGAAAGGTCGAAATCCGAGGGGGGATGAAAAATAAGAAAATACATATTTTGAAGTTTTAGCAACGTCTCAATAGAAGCTCAGGGATGGGTTGGAATTCTCTGCAGCCGTTGATGCCTCTCTGCATTATTGCACAACCGTACTGCGCAATTTGTTATCATTATTTGTATCCTGTGCCAACTATTTCACATAATGCAGTAAGACCATTAGTCACAGAAATGCACATGGAAGTATGTACAACAAAACACAAGGACAATAATTGAATCCTAATCTTCATCTTCTGCTTAAATAAATGAGGCTGAGGACTCCTTAACTTCTTGAAATGCTGCTTTTTCTTCAAGTCTGTATTTGACAAGTTAGCAAGGGGGAAGCACTTTGAGTACAAACTAAAAACTCCAGCATAGTGACAAAATTCTTCAGGGTATAATTTAATTTCTTATTTTGCATGGTTAAAAAAAAAGGACATTTGCACAGGGGTTTATAAAACAAGGGCAAAGTAGGAATGCACAGTATATGTCAACATTGCTTCTTATGTTCTCTCTTTCTCAGGAAACAGACAGGCAAAATAAGAAATCTTCCAAATGGGAAGACTGCATGTGATGAAGCCCAGAGCTGAATGTGCTTCCTATGCAACTGTATTAAATCTTTAACAGACTCAAGTCCTCGTTTTTCACACTATTTCCAAATGATGAGTTTCCAAGAAACGGGCCCCATTCCTACTATTAACCAGGAAACTGGCCTGCTGTTAATGAAGTCTGTTGCAAGTCACCAGGTAAGAGATGTTTAGAAACAAAATTGTTTTCTATTTGCTTGGCAATAGAAGGAAATATATCAGGTGAAACTCCCTGCCGGTGGCTTGGAGAAGGCTGTGCTCCACACCACAGCTGCTGCCAGTTTCAGAGCAAAAAAATAATCCTTTTTCTACTGAGATATGGCCATCTGGTACATCATGCATAGAAGTGCATAAGTAAGACAGCTCACTGACTGGGAGTGCTCCTGATTCCCGTGGTCCCCCATATCCACTACTTGTGGGAAGGCAAAAACCCCAGATGCAGAAATCAGCTTCCACCATGGAGAAAACCAAAACTCCCTGACCTCAGGGATGGCTAAGAAAATCCCAGAGAAGTAACAGAAGATCAATATTAGCAAAGATTAACAGATACTAAATACTCTCCATCCCCTACTTACCAATCCAAGGATTGGTACCATTAAAATTTCCACCCCTTATTCCAAGATTACCCTCTGATAATCTCCACTTTTAAGACCATATAGAAGCAATCCCACAAATTACCCAAAAAGCTGTTCAGAATGATTACAAAATTTCTGGGAATTTTCAACTTGATCTATTTATAAGTTATTAGTTTTGGACACAGAATTTACCTTAAACTGAAATAAGCTCCATCTTTTTATGTCTATAGAGAAACTTGGCATGTTTTGTAAATCTACTAACTGCTAGGCTTAATCAACAAAAACTCTCCACCTTTTTTTTTTTTAGAATGAATCTCTGAAGGTTGACCTGGACATCCTAGGAATCCTTTTGCACCTCTCAAGTTAATTTAGTTATTTTCTTTTAAATACCAGAGATCAAAACTGTATACAGCACTTAAAATGGGGCCTTAAAAGCAGCTTCTCTAATACTAATGCTTATTTGTCTCTACTAGGAATTTAAATTCTGATGCATAACCTTTTAAGGTCTTCTTACAGCTGAGTCACAATGACAATCCATCCTTCTGTCTCCTACTCCACCCTCTCTCAGGAACAACTTCCCAGGATATTGCAAAAGTTCTCTCTGCTTTTCTCTTAAACAAGCAACTGGACAGTTCATGTTACTGCTTTCAAACCTCAGATCAAAGGAACATCTAATCAGTTTTCTGTTACTCCACAGTAATGACATTAATCCCAGATGTGTCATCTGCGAACATCATGACCAAATATCTATATAAGCAAGGAATATAATAAATAGGATCAGTCCTAGTTTCAATACTCCTGGTGTCTCTCTAGCTTAGTCCATCTTTGTCCTGTAATTTCCACCACTGAAGAGAAGGGCCCTTATGGGATTATGGATCAGTGTTTTACTTGACTTTTGGTTATGTCCATGGTACTACCCTTTAAGAAGTTATTCATCTTTTTGCAAAACATATTAAATTACGACTGAAATTACTGACCTTGTGTGTATGTGCGTGTGAAGATTTTATCTTTATCCCCTTCCACTGCCTTCCCACCCTCAAGTCATCCTTGTTCTTGCATTCAAGAGTTGATACATTTAGCAGAAAACTAGGGAATGTATAAATTTCAGGGTATGTGTGTGTGTGTTCCATTTCTGAAGATAGGCACTCTATCTGCCACTTCTCTGTTCCCAAATTTATAGATTAATTAAAAAAACCCTCTTCAAATCCATCTGTAATTTCAAGCACCATTTCTTTCAGTAGCAAAGAAAAGACCTTACTCAGGGACCATTGTATTTTCATACCCATTAGCCTAAATTTTGCTTCCACTGCAGATGTTAAACTTCCTTTACCACATTCACATTTTTACTACAGACTCTGACATTAACCTTGTGTATCAGCCTTACTGAAAACTGAGTTAAGGCATTAGTTCAGGATTGGGCCATACCTTAACCTACACAACTTCCTTCAAGAACATGGGCTCCTTAGGTATTCATTCTGTCCTTGCATTCCATGTATGTTCTAGATTAACCCTTGCTTGGCGTGTTTGCTCAGCTGGGGAGATCCATGACTGTTCTTTAGGGTAGCTTCGTGCTTCATGGAAGTGAAGCCCAAGCTTCATGGGTTTTTGGCCGAAATCCTGTGCCCCATCTCCACAGTCAGATACTCTCACTTCAGTTTAAGGTCAGCCAGCTGTTTCTGTATGCCATTCTACCCTGCTTCTAGTACAGACAATACCTTCTATTTTGTGCCACAATTTTCCTTTCCACCTGCCATCTACATGTAAGAGCCAGCAACCGGAGTCTTCCCAGAATTTGCGTGGTGAGTAGATCTGAGTTAAGCTACATTTGTTATGACAGACCAAAGCAATATTAACCTCAAAATGGCTATTCCCAGCAAGCCACCTCCCTCACTAAGGCAAACAGGTCTTTCTTACAGGTGTACAACAGCACCAATCAGTTCTGAAGGAGCAGGTCTAATTTTGATCTCAATGCATCCAAGAACAGCGGCATTCACAACCTACAGTCCAAAGGCATATCTGGATACAAAACCAGTTTGGGCTTAGGACTTCATAGATACTTGCTGAAATGAATCTCTCCAATCAGGACTTGTCTTTCCCCTCATTTGTGTTTTTCTTTAATTTGTGATTCCTCCCTAGCACTGTAGTTTATGAAAAAGTAGGCTATAACACAACAACAACAACAAAAACTAGATAATTTTGCAGCCCTAGTACTTTTAGCGAACACGATGATAAATCACAAAGCAGTCACTTCTACCAACAAAGCACTTCTCTCTCCTTTACATTGCTCAGGTTGGTACAGCACTAGCACCAAACTACTGTCACAGCCTCCTGCTTCCAAAACAACCTAGACCAAATTAGCATGTACTATGTCAAAAACTACCTCCCATGCACAGGCTGCATATCTCAGCTGCTGTGCACCTGGCCTAACAACAAATCCCTTTTCCAAGGCAAGCAGATACTTCTCTTTAATGCATTACACATTATCTTAGCCTCCAGCCACTCTACAGGGTGGAAGTGTACTTAGTAGGTAATGGGAAAAGTCAGCGCAAAACTGGAACATCCACCTGAGCAAAGAGAAGAGTTGGGCTGGGGGAGAAGGGTTTTGAGTCTGGCAGTTCTATGGTCAGCAGGGCAGCACTACTTGGGCAGCAGGGGGAGGGCTGTGCCCCCACAGCGTCACATGAAGCTCTCTGTGCTTCGTGGTTTGGGATATGTATCAACCTGCTCCTGCTGCAGTCAGTGAACAGGTTACCCACCTCTCACTGCCTCACCTGAGAGACCAAACGGATGAATCACTCACTTTTTTTATTACAAATTCAGGAAGTTTAGCTGCTTTTTTTGCCCCCATTTACATCACAGATCTCGGGCCAATCAGCCCAGGCTCTGTGTGGCTGTGATATACACAGCAGTGCACACACTCCTCCACGGGCATCAGTGTCCAGATGGTGTCTGCTGACATGATCATGGGACCATGTCATGGGACTCTCTAGACTTCAAGTATTAGAAATGGACAAAAATGCTGCATGGGAAGAGAAAACCACACAAGCATTAGAAGTACCTCTGTTCTGGGAAAGAAAGCATTAGATGTTTACTCCTGTCTTGAAGGCTAATGCAAAACAGAGATGTGAAAAACAGTGACCCTACTTTGGGGAGAAAGATCTTGGGTGGAAAGATTCAGATCATGTCTATGGCATTCCAATTATTCTCATCCAAACTTAAGACCTTTGGCAGCAGCTTTAGAGGAAAAAAAAAACCAGTACAGGAAGCCAATAGTTTTGAGACTGTCTCATTCTGAAAAGGAAGCTTCATGAACTATCCCTCTCAAGTTAGCTCTTTCACAAGGAGGGTCAGAGAGAGACCACAAGGCTGTGGGATCTTTCCACCCCATGAAAAAAGCAAGATCTTGGCCCCATTTCCTTTGGTCATCTTGCTGATTTTTTGCACACCCACCTTTCACACCCCACAAGAGATCTGTGGTCCACCACAGCCCTTTAAAAAGACATTTTGTTTCTGTTGACACCCTCAGTCTGTCCACATTGCAGTTGTTTGTCTTGAGCAGACTCTGCCGGTTGTGTACCTACCATTGGGACTCACATCTGTACAGGACTTCTGTGAACTTTACACCTGAACTGCATCTCAGACAGGGTTCCAACCTCAGCCAGGGCATCCTGGCATCACTGTGTCTTGAATGTCACTGGTAAAATCTGCCTTAATACTACCTGGTTTTCAGCCTTGGCCAGACAGTGAGGCCGAGCCCTGAGTGCTTTCAGAGAAGAATTAATAGAGTGCCAGGGCACACCAGGCTCCAGCAGCTCAGACCTAGATGGTTTTCTCATCTGCTGTATTTCCCATGACTTTCACTACACCTATTCCTTGGACTACAGCTGCTGTCTTCCTTCCCTGGCTTCTCTTATTCCCTTCTAGACATCCACACTTGCCATTTCACTTGTCTCCATCCCTTTTTATCCCCACGTAATTACAAAGCACCGTGGAAACACCAATTCATTCTTTTGCTCCTGCCTCCCTTTTTTCAAAGGGCAGTGACATGTGACATCTGACCTAACCACAGATAAATGCTGCCATTCCAGCCAGGATGCTGAAAGAACAACTGAGCACATGAATATAGGGAGCACAGAGGAGCTAGAAATGGCCACATCCCTTTGAAAAGTAAGAGTTCTTCTCTGGTAAGCTACATCCCTAATGTCAGTGCATTTATCATCCCAGGTGAAAAAGCCCCTTGTTCCCTGGGAATTCTGTGCATCAACCTGATACTGTAGGTTTCTGCTTATTATTCAGTCCTAGGAAACCTCTCAGGGAAGACTGAATCAGCAAGTTTGCCTAAGAAAGTGATGCAGGACAACATCACCAATGACATCCCCAAGGCTTGCTGCTCTTATAACGTGCTGGGAAAATCCCTCGGCAGAGAACTGGGAAACAGAGACAATTTCTCTAATCTTCTGATTCCCTTCTATTCACTTGGCTGACTGCTCCCCCATCTGCCTTTCTAACACTCCCAAAGACAGAAGGAGCATGGTCAGTGTAGCTTTGTCTCTATGACTGAAGTTCTAAATACCAATCCTCTTCACTCATGGATGTGAATCTGGGTGCTGGGACTAACCACCAGCCATTTTTGGCTACAGATCCTTTTTGAACCCAGAGGAGACAGATGGACAGACAGCAGGAAGGATAAGGCAGACCAGCCCCATCTCCTCATTTCCCACACCAGATGTTTGTGACTTAGAAGTCCCAGGATAAATCTTATCTTTCCTTAGCACAGGCAGGTTCTTGGCTGCACGTGAGTTTGGGACAGGACTGGTCTCCCTGGGGACACAATGTGTCCCCATTCCCCTGCATTTCTGCCCAGGGTTGTACCCAGAGAGTATGATCCAACCTCTGAATGTGGCATCATAGAGCTGCTGCCAGGCTCAGCTTAGCAACCAAGGCTCAAATATGAAGAAGTGGCAGAAAGCAGAAGCATGTCTCCCACTTCCCACTGCCAAACCTCCTTCCTTACTGGAGTGCCTCCACTGGAAAATGGGCACGTGGAGAAATGCAAACATGCCATGAACCACCCCCACCCACTCTGAAAGTTTCACCTCTAATAGAACAGTCATCTGCACCCTGACTTCAACAGTTTTCTACCATCGCTTCTTCCATCATGGGACAAAAGCCAGATGGACACAGGAAAGCTTGTGGACTGAACCTCAAAATGCTTGAAAACCACTGGCCTAGTCAAGGGGTCACTGCATGGAATTGGGAAGATTTGCAATCAGTTTCTTACTGATTCATAGGCTCTTCAGTGGTGATCATGACTTTGATGTGTTTTGGAGTAAGTTATTAACTCCTGGAACAACTTCCTGAGGAAGATCACAAATGGTTCACTTGATGCTTTTTCATTCAAGGCTTGTGTACTCAGCAAATGCTTGATTTATAAAAGCATAAGCTGTGGGTTTGGAATAACTCCATTTAATGCCAAAATACCATGGTTGTCATCTGTAGCCACCTCTCTGGCTGGGCAACAATTTGTCACACAGGGTGTTTCAAAATCCCCACTCAAGCTGTTGCAGAGTAAACAGCTATTTATACTAAAACACCCAAGACTCATTCAAATCCGTTTTTTAGGTACAAGCAATTCTGAAAGCCAAAAACTAAGGTACATTGTTGTTCACATTAACTGCAAAAAACAAACCATATTTGCCACCAGCCTTTCTACAGTCATTGCAAAAAGTTCCGAGATACATCAAACCCAGAAACCAGAGGGATAAAGAAACTGAGACAATAAGCATGCAGAAAACTAAAGAGAACCTATTATGTAATTGTTGTTACTGGCACAGGAGACACAGAAACAGATTATTTCTGTCTGTACCAAATAGGAGAGGCTGCAGACAGACTGCTCCCTCATACAGAGGCGACAGTAAGGGATTCTGGGAGGAAATTTAAGTAGCTGAAGTAGCACTCAATAAAAAGTGCTACAATAAAAAGGACAATTCATCAGGATATGAAACAGAAGGCCCAATTTTAACGTGAACATGTTATAACCTGTTCTGAAATCAATATAATTACATTGGGGAAAATGAATGGGTTTTTTTCCCAGTGCTAGAAAGATTTGTGCTCTACAACCCATCCCCACAGAGCAACACTTGACTTGACAATTCTCAAGATAACTCACATTCATGTTGAACTGATGACAGGGTAAAAAGAGTTAGGAGATTGCTAAAGAAATAACAAACCACATCATTTCAGAGCTGTAAGTGGGGCAGGCTCCTGCTCTGTCTCAGATCCCCCCTTCATCCTTCCCCTATGGCAGAGGTACTGCCAGTCTGAACGCTGGTGCAGTGAGAACAAGGCAAACAGCCTTCCTCTCCCCATGAGCTCAGATCTGCCTGCAGCTACAGACCATCCCCAAGCCTTCCCAAAGTGTCAGAAGGAAGAAGGACCCACAATGTTATAGACTAGAAGCAGTTATGTTATTATAAAGATCACAACCATAAGCATAATCAACAGCAGGATAGTTTATAAAATAGACAGAAATAAAAAAAGGCAACCAGAACAAACAATTAATAGGAGGACTTAGAGTCTGAAAAGAAGTGGGACTGTTTACACAGGAAAAGATGTGCCAAAAGAGACAGGACAACAAATAGATTAAAGAAAGCAGACCGGGAGTCTGCGTTATCCTCTCTTGCAAGTGGAAGGAGAGATGTATAGAAAAGAAATTATGTCATATGCAAAACTGGTAAAAGGTAACACTCCATCACATAGTGCAGAACTGAGCATGGAGCAAGTGATTCCAGAAGTGCCACAAAAAAGGCAAGTGTGGAGAGGGAATGGTGCATTTGGACTCTGCTAGAGGGGCTCTATGCTGTGCCCATCTCCTCTGTTCTCCCCCCAGAACTAATGTCCCTTTTCTGCTGGGTGATCTGGTCCTATCTGGGGAACAGTTCCCTCCCTTTCAGGACAGCTGCTTTCCCAAGCACACACTCCACCATCCAAGGCCCTTCTCCTGTCTTCATACTAAAGAGTGTTCGGGACTGGGAACAGTTTGAATGGTGTAAGTCTGTGTCAAATAACTTCCTACCTCCTCTCATACTGCAGAGGCTCTTCCTGCCCTATACATACATCATCTAAGGGGACAAAGACTGAAAAGGCCAAAAATGCCAAAGCACACACAGACATTCAGTCAGTGTCCCAGCTGATCCCTCAAGCACTGCTCAACTGCCCATTTGCAAAGCATCACAGTCAGTGAAAGTAGTGGAACACAGGAACCCTCTCCCATTCATTTCATTGCCAAATCACAAATTTGAAGCTGAAAAAGTTTTCTTGTTTCACAGATGTCAGAAGACATCAGAGTAGTAGAACAGTACATTATCTGTCTAATGAAAAGCCTCCTATAAATAAAACCAGGAAAAAAAATCACACATATTATTTGTTTCTTTAGCTGAGCACACTGAAAACTAGTTTTCAGTAACATTTTTGATGTCTGAACCACTTTGGCCATATCACCATAAAGAACAGACACTCTTCAGAGGTATTTCCAGATAGCTTGGTGCTCACTGTATGAGTGGCTTTGTCAATACATCATGTTTGTGACCTCCAAAACATATCTCAACCACATGACATTATCACACAAGGGTCTTGCCCACAATAGCAGGGCAGAATTTGACCACTGATCACCTGGGAAAACTAGATCCACATTCAGAATTACAGTCCATATTATTTTGTGGCCAATATAGCCCCACCTGTACTATCAAAACTCCGGTAATCACCAGGTATTTTATCCTTGGAGTTGGGATGTGTTGGCTGCATTTTGGTTATGTGTGATAATCAGTTCTAAGATCATCAACCACCAAGCGTGGTTTGTAACCATATAATTCAGTGATGGGCAAGCCTCCAAAGTAACTCCACGTTTAACAAGGAACATTATCCAACTCTTATGACACAGAAGCATTAAGCATTTGATGAGTGGAAGTCTGGGATAATTCCTTGCACAGCTGAAGCATTAGGAAGAGCAAATCTGAGGGAAAGAACCCTGCTCAGGAGTCATGTTAATTCACAGCCATCCTTGTGGTCTGTATTGCAGTTTTGGTGGCAGGAGATGGTGGTTGATGAGACAAAAGAAGGAAGCAGGCCTTTCCCGCTGCTTTTCAGATGTTTCTTTCAGCACTTCTGCCAAAGCCCTAAAGGAATTCTGAACTCCCAGACACACAGGAAACCTTCCCATTCATTCCATCCTGCAGGCTGTGTGCACAAGCAGCACTACACACAGCCACACAAGTATTGCAAAGAAACTATTTGCTTTCAGAAGAGGCTGGTGGCTCAGAACTCCTCATTTCCAGGTCACTGCTTGTCTTGCACTGTGGCAGTTTCACTTCCCATGGGTAGGGATATTTTCATTATCTCTTTCCCTTCCATGTGATGAGATATTTGACAGCAATACAAAAAGACAAGGGGAGCAGGACAGATGCCAAAGGACACACTAACTATTCTCACACTCTTATTCATACCAGGATCTTTCACTGCTCCTGAACTGCTTCACATCTCAATTTATTTGGAAATTGTCCAACTCACAGTCTGTGAGTGTATGTGCACACCTGCATGGGCTGAGCCCAGCAGCTGAATGGGAAGCGTTCTGTTGACACAGTGACTCTTTTCTGTGCTGAAATAGCAACAAAAGTTGAAATAGCACAAAGTAGGACAGTATCATGCTGTTTCATACAGGCACTCACTGAGATACCAGGACATGAAGAACACTGTGGGACTTGTGGACAAAGGAGAAATTTTTGCACAAGAGAAGCCGAGTGACTCAGAACTTCCTAATGAAGCAAAATCAGTGCAAAAAGAGCATTCTGCCTTTGAAAAGATGAAAAGGATGAGACTGCAGCTGCATTTTTATGAACAAAATTTGTTAACAAGAACATCTGCCTTCTGTGCAAGCCATAAGTGTTTCAATACCCTGGGTCTGCTATGGGCTCACCTGGGCCAGCTCTGGAACCTGCCACTGTGCCCGACTCACTTCTGACAGCTACTGCACTTGCCTCGTCCAAAAAAGCTGTGACTACAGAGCCTCAGCAGCTGCCATGGATGACTGATGCCAGTGCCTCTCCATCCTTACCATTAGAAGGCATCCCTGTGATCCAGTTTGAATGTTTCTCCAGTACAGTAGCTCATTACTTTTTGCCCCATCCACAATGGATCTGGAGAACAATTTATCTTCCTGCACACGCTTATTTGCTTGTGCTTGTTTGAAAATTATTCTAATCCTACTCATTCTTTCACTTCTTACATGGAGTAAACCCAAGTAATTTAATCTACAAAAGCATGCATTTAACATACGCCTGGAAAAACAAGCAAGCTCCTGTTCTGTTTCAGAAACAAAAATTGTCAAGCTGAGTTTCTAGGACATAGTCTTTATTTCTAGTGATAACACGAGCTGTGACAGGAGCTCAGGCTCCAGATCTTAGAATGAATTTAGTAGCCAGGAAGTTCTTACCTTAAAATTAAACATCTTTGATCTAAAGTTAAAGACAGACTAAACATGGAAATCCACACTCATTCCTCTGCAGGATCTACGTCAGGCAGGTACAAGGGAAGTGTATTGTTGACAAATAAAAAAATTAAGGAATTGATTTATGCTTCTTGCAGCTATTTCTAGGTCCTGAATTAGTAACAGCACTCAGAAAAAAATGCAGGTGGGTTGCTTCAGACAGTTCAAATAAGACAGCTGCAAGCAGAGGAAGGTCTTCTGATCAGAGAGATGAGAAAAATCTGTTATTTGTCTGCATATCTCAAAGGTTGCACAGCACCTCCGAGCCAGCTTTCTCCTGACTCACTCCTGCCCAGCTCCTACACAGCCCTGACCCTCTCCATCTCCTCATAGCATGACCATTGC
Organism: Platyrinchus mystaceus; assembly: GCA_035041135.1. NCBI lineage: Eukaryota > Metazoa > Chordata > Aves > Passeriformes > Tyrannidae > Platyrinchus > Platyrinchus mystaceus. The sequence continues at coordinate 29,832,980 of JAWWLV010000005.1, read as the reverse complement.
TCCTCAAATCACCTCACTGTCAACACCAGCTCCCTCTCCCAGATTCACAAACACACTGGCTCATTCCACATCTCCACACTTCCCCTCTACTGTGCATTTTATCCTACTTGCCTCTATATGATTTTCCTTTGTTAACTTAGAAGCTAGCAGCATTGAGAATCTCAGGAAACTTCTTTCCCTTGATTCATGTAGAAAGGAGATTTGGCTGATGCAGTAGAGAAATGACATGGCAAAACCACAGTTCAGACACGTAGACAGTCTCCCCTCAGACACAAACACAGTCACAGCACTTGGCTGCCAAACAGGAACGCCTTCCTGCTAAGGACATGCAGATGGATCTGCATCTGTGTGGCTTGGGATTCATTTTTGCTCTACTTGCAAAAGTGGGTTCTCTACCAAATTCAAATGGGCATTCCAGGGGCAGAGGGAAAACTCTTGATCAGTGCAGGAGCTGCAGAGGGAAAAGGTCGCTTTATTCTGTTCTGAAAAACACTTCCTGCGGCTCCAAACAGGAGTTAAGCTGGGCAGGGGCAGCCACTGCCAATGAATTTGGCCAACTAACAACTGACTGAAAACAGCATTTAAATGGAAAGTATTCCCACTTCGCATCACTTCCCAGCAACAGATGAAACACCAGGAAAAAGCGCAGTAACTGCTAATCACCTGCTAACACTGGGGATTTGATGTGTGTGTGTGCACACAATTCAGAAATAGGAAAAACTGTCAAAAGTCTTTACAATTGACAAATAAGCAGAGGTATTTGTGAATGCTCGAGATACATCCACCCACACCCAAAACTTGGTTTCGGATTTCATTGTGGATAGCTCTGAAAAGACACTGACAACAAAATTAGACATCGGGTTGAAGTTTAAAAATATCTGGCTTCCCCCAAATGTTTTGAAATAGTTTCATTGTTGTTCTAATTGTATCTAATAGATACATTGTTGTTCTAACTTTAACAGGTAAAAGATGTGCTCCTCACATTACAGATAAATGAAATTCAGGGTGAACAGTGAGATTATAAAAGTTTTTGTAAATCTGAAGGTAAATTTGAAGAGTCACAGAGGGCAAGTGAACAGAAAACCAGCAAACAAAACTCAGAATCAGGAAATACTATGTAATACAAGTGGAGAAGAAAACCTGCCAATATACACACATGATAATAGCTACTAAATTACTTGGGAAGGAGAAGCCAATGTCCTCATACACAAAAGACAAACTCAGCACTCATGAGAGATGATAGATTATGAGTTACCCTTAGGGAAGATACACTAGAATTAGGTGAAGAGAGAGAGAGACAATGTGAAAAAGAAAAGGCTTAGAAGCTGAGTAGAGATGAGATGAGATGAAGAATTTTTCAATTTGGAAATCTTTACTATAGGAGGAGAAGTCAGTAGGCAGACCTACAACTATAAGTGACAAGAAGATGAGCAGAAAAAGGTTATTTCTCATTGTACAAAATCTTGGTGCAGCCAGTGACATTTCCAGGCAGCAGATTTATCAGAACCACTTTGCTTTAGTACATACTACTATACAGACTGTATAAGCTCCCATGGGAAACTGCAAAGGCTAAAAATAAAAAGTTTGGAAACAAAATTGGTCAACATCGTTGTAAGTTAAAACCGCGATAATAAAAGGGAAAATTTGATTATAATAATTGCAAATCAATTTATTAATTAGTAAGCGATAACAAAGAGCAAAACGGGCCCGGGAGATCCGTAGGGGAACCTGGCGTTCCGCCAACGACCGCGCCTCAGAATAAATCTGCACCCTTTTTATACAGTTTTGCCTTTTGTTTATCATCTTCTGCGTTGTTCCTGCACCTTATGTGGTTTCGTTGATAGGTAGAAATCGTTAGCTTCTAAGCAGCTGTTTATCGGTATTTCGGTAGTCGTTTGAGTGAGAGCTGGGGCTGTGGTCACATAGGAGAAGTGTGACTTTGCTTTGGGGCTGAAGACATGCTAATCTTGGGCAGTTTGCAGGGCAGGCTTGGCAGCGCTCAGTGAGGGCTCCCTTCCCCCCCCCGCAGCTCAAATGGGATTTGTTAGTAGGGCTCTTTAATGCTTTCGCTGGTAGTGGAGACAGCAGTGGAGGTGTTCGCAGCAGCTGGTCTGTCACTGCAGCTGCAGCTTGTCGCTTACAGTAGTAACAGCTGTCTTCCTTGGGGGGTTCCTTTTATCTTTATGTATTGGTCTTGGCCTGCTAGTTGGAGATCCAGCTTTTTTTTTTTTTTTACCTTCTTATCTCTGCCCCTCACTGTGGCCTGGGGCTACACTCCTCCCCATCAGTTCAGCTGTGCCCCCTCCCTTTTTCCACAGTCTTTGATGTTTTTCTAGTTTTTCTTAAAAACTTAGTATGTTAAAGCAACAAATGTAGTTCTGCAGTTTCAACATTTTATAAGCACTTTAAACAAACTTAATGAACACTGAATATTTCACACTCTAAACATAGATATAGGATACTTATAATTATTATTTCCTTTATCTGTTCTATTAACTGACTACCTGAGTTTTCAACTGTAATTATACTTCATACGATTTGAATAAACAAAGTCAATTAACTTATTACAAACATCATGAGTCTCCTAAAGTCTGTGAACATTATGCTCATAAACATGATGCAACCACTGTAAACCAGACATTGCTGGAAGTGAAACAGCACGCTGCTCTCGTCTGAAAACATTCCCCATCATCAGCTCTTGGAAGTAAAATGTTTGTGATGCTGTGTGGGTAGGAGGCTCACAGGAGAGCCTTCTTCCTCAACACTGGATGTTTTCATATTTTTTCCACATTTGGTAAATACATTCAGTCTTTCTTTATTAAAGGCAGTTCTTCACAGAGCTTGAATTTGTACTTCCTTGTGACTCCATTATGGCAAGAAAAAGCATCTACCTCCCAGAGAAGGGAGGTGGCTCTTGTTATACACACATGCAGATACACACCTATTTTCCTGAAAACAGCCACTTGCACTAGAAAATACCTTTGGGATTTTGGAAAAAAAAAAAAAATCAGAACACCAATTTTCATTGTTCCTATGGGGCACTTCACACCGTATGGTCTCTTACCAGGGAGGAAAGAATGGTCAGGTGTTCTGTGGCCTGTATTTAAGGAAGGCTGTTAGGTCTCAAAGAGAGGGAACAAGGAGAGATAGAAGAGTAGGCACATAGGGACACCAGCAGCTGAACAGTCATGAGAACACGGAGCACCAAAGGCTAATTTCTTGTGAATGAAGCTGAAATATTTTTCTGGGTATGAGTTTTGCAAAATCATTCCATCTCAAGCAGCATTTCAGACTGGGCATATCTGCCCAAACAATAGAAACTCAGAGGAAATTTCAACAGCTGAGAAGTGGGACTAACAAGTGGTATGCCTTGCCTACTACTCTGCAGAGGCTGCTTGTTCCTTAGGCTACCCCAGGAGCCTCTAAAGGCAAGACTTTGTGTTTCAGTTGCTACTGAGGTCTAAAGAGCCTGAAATATTTGACAAACCTTTGTTATTTGTGTTCTCTTCACAATATGGAGATGTTCTTACTAGTTTGGAGAGGGATTAATGTAAGCCATTCAACAGCAGAAGGAAGTCTCCAAATTAAGGTGGAGTAGCTCACTCCACCTCCCAGGGGCTGCTGTGCAACTGATGCACAAGGAGCCTGGGTTTTACAGCTGCAGGGGTTTGAGCAAAGTCTCAAAATCACAGAATACAGAGAGTTTCTTTTGTGTGGGAGGAAGATTCCAAGACACTGTATATTAGTAAAATGAGTGAAATATCAGAAGTCTCACCTACGTGCTCCCTTCACGTGTGATATCACGTTCCCTCTGCCAAGTCTATGATCATGTTAGGCTTTGTTCATGCAGCTGAGGATCTGTCTGACATTAGGACATGTTGTGGGGAGCACTGGGAGGGGGAAAGAATCCAAACAGTTAGTTATGTGTCTGCTGCCTCCTGTTGCCCCAGGAGAACAGGGCCAGTCTCCCCCATTTCCAATTCACTTTGCTCACCACCATGATTTGGTGACATTCACCCACCGGTTACAAAGAGAAGGAGGGAAAGCAGAGGAGTCTTTTCACAGCAAACCCTAAATTTAAATTTTCATAAACACATATTAATTCCTAACCACCACATCTCTGGAACACCTACCAGCAGTGCTAAAACACAACAGAATTTTTTTGTATAACTAGGGCAGACCCCTATGAGTTATCAATAGGATAGCTATAATAGCTATAATAGCTTCAATAGGACTATTCAGAATTTTCCATATAAAATACAGAACAGGTCTCAGATTTACACTTATGACTCCCTAGGCAGCTACACTTTTTCTCTCAGAACCAGTGAAACATAGGAGGATTGAAATTTAGAAGTACTTCATAGTAGTTCTGTGACAGCTAAGATGTATTTCATTATACCTGTGACTACTAAAACAAGAGAACCGGTGAAGCCCCTTCTCTGAAAGGAAATCAATGGAATTTTTGGCATTGACTTAAGTATGGTCAGGATTACAGCCCATAAAATTAGAGGGCCAAAGATGCAGAAAAGCAGGCAGGTGGCAGATAATGTTCAGGTGATGCCTTAGTCATAGCAATTCAGCACTCTACTGAGCATTTAAAACTTCTGGTTTGTTTTGCTTTGCTTTTTTAAAGGAGGATAGATGTGTTCCTTCTTAAGGTTGGATAGAACATGATGACAATACAATTTTCACAGAGGAACTGAAGTTTTCACAAAAATCAAATAATCAAATTGCCCCCCCCCTTTTTTAAATTTTGTTTCAAATTTCTATGAAGAATATTATGAAGAAAAGTTTTGGTCAGATCATTTCTTTCTAATTAAATATTTCACTTAGTTGAACTGTGTTGCAGCTATTTCATTTTCAGGCAATAATAAGATAATGCAGGGTTACACTTCCCTTGCAATCTGGAAAAAGTTACTCTTCCTAGGCTCTTTGGAAGACTGTATTTCTTGTACTGCTAAATACATTTTTAATTGACCCAGGCTGTGTGTATGGCTGCGGGAGCCAAAATCCCCAAGACAAACTGTGTCAAAGATTAAAATGGCAGCAGCACACTCCTAAGCTGTAAGACTCATGAGGCTTTTGGAAATGTTGTACTTAATAGTAAACTGGAAGAAAATGCACAAGCTCAACTCGATTTTTTAAACCAAAAATATTTTGATCTGGGGAAACGTCAAAAAATATCTCGGCAGTTTAAAACACGCTGGTTTTTTTCCTCAAACATATCAGTCTAACAAGAACATTTCAGAGTTTTGTCTCGATGTAGAAAGGCAGAATTTTGTTCAGCTTGTTCAGTGATTTTGCAAGGTATTGCGATGGGCAACCAGATGTAAACCGAACAAGGCATGACCTCTTTGAACCCACCTGAACCTCTCTGACATTTCTTTTGGGAAAAGAATGACAAATCTGTCCTGAGGTCAACATATTTACCAAATCAAGGCAATCAACATGTTTTCGTTTCTCAACAGAAGCAGTTCCAGGATATCTTTATTCCAGTCAGAGCATGAATTGAAAGGATTGCTTGTGCAGATAGGAATGCTGTGCTTAAGAAAAGCTCCATATGATATCTCAGAAACAAACAGAACCTTCTGCACTGCAAATTCACCTGGCTGGACAACTTCCTACTCTTCTGATAAATCACAGGTAACAGTTCCCAAATTACGACATAGTCATGCAGTCCTATTTGGACTAAAATCTACAGGACTGCTGGGTTTCATAATTAAAGTCTGTCAGACAGGCTTTTTACTATTACTCTTCCATTTTTCCTTCAAGACATTAATGGATTCTTTAAATCTGACACTCCTTTAAAGCCTGTGGCTTTGCTCTGGGAAAAGGCATAAGCTAAAAGGAGAGTGGAACAGCCACGGTACCCATCTCCTGTGAGACAATTTGGTGGCTGGATGACTTGGCAGAGTGACAGGTCTGCTCTCTAAATGTTTCTGAACCTGAAAAGCAGTGAAGGCACTTTTACATGATTACAGGTGTCAAGATTCTAACCTTGCAAGTGTGAAATCAAACTGAACCAATTAGTACAAGCTGAGATATGGCTTATCCATTTCAGGACTTACTAGTGGCTAAAGCAATGCCTAGTGGCTAAAGTCAAGTGTCCAAATCACTGCTGCTTGCTAGACTGCCCCATCCAAGTGAATGAGGATGCTGCAGACAGGGAGCTAAAACAGGACTAAGCAAACACCTGTTATTTGCTTTGCTGGCAAGAATGTTGGATGCACACTGGGGAGCAGACACAGTAATCCACCTCCTCCTGGGGACACTATAAATATTTGTTCTAAGCCTGGGGAAGCCCCTCAGTCCCAGCGCTCAGGAGAAAAGGATTTGTGGTAGCAGAAAAGCCAACAAGTGAAATTAGTCATTAGTTTTCTTAGTCACTCAATTCTTTCACCTAAGTGGAAATACCACCAGAACTGGTCTCCTTAGAGAAGAAAACCCTTGAGTCAGAAGAATTAAATGATTTCCCTCTAGTTAAAAACTTTTACATGAAATGGGCAGCAGTTGAACCAAAGGCTATTTTGTACATACAACCATTAGGAAAGTTCACCACAGTCACAGAGACCGAAAACTTTCACACTATTCCCAGAACTTCTTGTTGTGCAAACTGGAAGACAAAGTCTCTTTTCCCTACACCACCCATGTAATTTTCCATGGTGGTGGTGTCCAAGGAGATGGGGTCAAATACAGGAGGTAACAACTAATAAGATGTGAGAAGATGTGTCCCAACACTGCTACTCTCCCAGAACTACGAGGCTGTGCATGGCAAAGTTTAGGTCTTTTTGGCAAGGACAGCTACTCAACAAGGGTACAAGAGGGGCAGAGAAAAATCAAAAGGCTTTTGCTGTAAAAAAAATCACTTCCAACCAAAGGCAGTCATCCAGCTAGGACATGGACCCTGCAAATGCACTAGTTACCACAGGGAGCTCCTGCAGCACAAGGGGCCATGGCTCACTGCACCTCCTTGCTCTGGAACACCAGACTGTAGGAGACAATGCCAGCTGAAAAAGGAAGTTTGAGGCTACACTTGATGTTTTGGGATGTTGGAGTTCATACAGAGAGTTCTCAGAACATGATAATACAGTGTATGATCTTCTACACAAACCAATGAGAAGGTGAGAGAGGTTTTAACCCTCATTCTGCTTTACTCCTGAAAAACCTCAGTTGAGTCAGAATGAGTCACTGTGCCTCTGCTCACTCACATGTTAAAAAAGCAGCAAACAAAAAACTAGAACAGATTATGCTGTTCTGTGTTGAGACTAAGTATAGTTCATTATTTTCAAGTTCCAAGGAAAAACTAAAAAAAGCCTTGACCAGCAATAGAGTCTAGATGTCGGTGTTAGACCAAGGCTGGAATAAGACCATAGAGGTGAAGATCAGGTTGTACAACCCAACAGGGCTATTTCTGCCAACATTGGCCAGACTCCAGCTCTATTTTGGAGACAGCCTGTAACCCATATCCAGGACTAAGGATACTCTTAAGGAAATCATCCTGCCCAAGAAAATCATCTCATATCCTTACCACACAGCAGTGGCCCTAAGGAATCAAAGGGATGTGGCCCTAACTCTCCCCTATGTCCCTGATAAGACGAGCAGCTGTAATTTCAGGTGGAAAGAGCATGAGCTGGATTTAACTGACTAGACCATGGCAGGAATGGACAGCATCAGTATGTCCTCCCCAGACAAGCAGAATGAATTGAGCAGCCTGGTTTCTACTATTGTCTTTAAAACTGGTGGTTAGCAGAGGCAGAGTTATGTGCCAGAAAGCCAGTCATCAAGAAATATCAAAAACCACTGTTCACCAGAGCAACCACAAAATGGTTCACAAAATTATATTTAAATATGATTTGCCGGTACATTCCTAGTCAAACCTCACAGACTGAAAAATAAACCCTAAGGTTTTGGCTCCTAATTGTTGAAGAAGGCAGAAAGCTGCTAATATTCTTAGGCCTGGGTCAGTGCAGCTTTACCTCTTCAGAGAAGGAAAGGACTGGACAGAGACTTGCACAGAAAAAAATTTCTTGGACATGAAGTGAAGAAGAGCAAAGATCCTAACAGCAATTTAACTTCTCATGGGAAACCTGAGAAAGGGGAGAGACAGATGAGAGGAGAGGTTTGTCGAGGTAATAGGAAGAAGGCTACAGTTTGTCTGGAAACACTTAGAAAATGAAACAATCAGAAAAACAAACAAGCAGTGTGAGATCCCAAAACAATATGTTAAGACTGTCACAGGAGTTTAGTCAACCCTGCAGGACTAAACCCACAAGAGTAGAAAGGATCAAGACAGAGCTATGTTCCCTTGTGGAGACAACAGTCATTCTGCAACAGAGGAGACAGTTCCTTTGGACATATCCCTTGAACAGGAGAGATCCACCAAAGAAGTGGCTTGGACACATAAAGAGCCTGCAGCACAGGTCTGACCTTCTCTATTCTCCCACTACTTCTAGAATTACCAGAGAGGCCATAGATGAAATTGAGGTCTGGCCTTACCAGGCAAACTTTGAGGACAGGAGTTTCACTCAGTACTGCACAGGTTAAGCCCCACACAGCCCACCCAGGGAAATCATTCTGCTTATGACAACTGAAAACTTTCCTGGACTGTCCTGGGGGGTTGAATCACACAGAGAGAAACTCTGTCAGGCAGCACAGTGAAGGGGCATCCCAGCCAGAGTTCCCAAAACAAGCAAATCACAGGATCATTTATCCTGCAAAAGACCTTTAGGATACAAGATAAGAGAGAGTAGGGCCTTGTAGGCTCTCAGGCAAGAGCATCCATCTGCAGAGTCTGTCTAGAGTAAATTCTCTGGTGTGTTGTGAACACCCTAGGGGAGTTTGCATAGCTTTCTATGTTTGGTGTACCAGGCAGCCTTGGGGGAAGCAAAAGCAATTCTGTTTTACCTGCTCAGATTGTAACTGTTTAGTACAGTGCTCCTCACTATGCAGTTGTCCCGTACCTGGAACATGGTCCTGGTGCTGTGACCCAGCATGGTGTGACCCTGATCCAGGTGGGAGCAGACAGCTTCCACCAGGGCTGAGAAGGAATCTGTGACCTAAAAGGCACTACTGTCTTTTCAAAACAAGTGAGCAAGGGGAACAAAGAAAGGCACTGAAGAGACTGTAGCTCACATTGACCTTGTCTCATGGGGAATCCACTTCCCAAAAGGAGGGGGAAAGGGCGACACAGACTTACAAATACGTCATTAACCCAGTGGCTGGATCAGAGCTCATCTTTGTTGGAAAGGCCTCATAAGACAAAGTCCTAGAAACTCCTGACCCCAGGGACAGAGAGACATGAGGTATGACTTCAGCCACTCTTTCCAGACACTGGCTTAGGGACAAATGGCCTGGGCAAGTAAAACTAGATGGAAAAAAACCAAGAAAGAAATGTTGTCCGCAGAGCTTCCTAGCAAGGTCACCATCTATCATTCCTTGTATTCCTCACTAGCTCAGATCTCAGGAAGGTAAAACCCTGGAATTTTCCAGGCACCCAGAGGGAACAGAGGAACACATTCCTTCTGTGCTGTGCAAGGATAGCTGAGAAGTGTGAGAAACAAACAAGCCCAACTTCAGTGCTTGGGAGAAATGCAGTGTTCGAATATGGCCAAATTTGAGCTACAGGACAAATTCATGATTCATCTTCTGTTCCTCACTAGCCAAGGGACTCAATTCACATCCTCTCACATAGCAGCAGCAGAACTGAATGTGATGTTTCAGACACAGCCACACCTCACAGTGCAGGAAGCTCCTCAGGCTGTCTCTGAGGTGTAGATTTCTAAGTAAGCCTGAAATTATGGCTCTTATTGACTTGGCTTTCTGAAGTATTAATGTCTATTAGCACATCATTATTCACACGAGAAGCAAAACCTTCAGGTCTGCTGATGTCTTAATAAGGACTATTTGTCTTTTCAATTACCAGTTAGGATCTTTGGGAATTCTTCTGGTTTTCTTTGAATGTAGTAGTCAGATTTATATACATATATATATTCTGAAGTTTTACAAGTTCCATGATACAAACTTGCTGTATCTCCACTTTTACGAGCAGAAGCATCTGGGAGCTGTGTGCCTGCTCTCAGTGCAGAAATTTCCATGTGACTGAGACACACCTGCTGCCTGTTTGCTCCCAAAGATATATGGCACACATAAAAAAAAATCATTCCTTGATACCCTGCTTTAGCTCAAGTAGTGTATTTCCAAATCAATGGTTTTATCATTCATATAGGCACTTGGTACCTGCTGAAATAATTAAATAGTCATCATGGCTTTCATCTGAATTTCTGGTGGTCTTAAAAGGAAGACTGTGCTGAGTGGGATCAGCAACCTACAGAAATGCAGCGGCAGTAAAACTGCCCTCTAGTGGGAAAGGACCAATCGCATCTGCAGCCGACATAAAGAGGAGGAATTGAGAGTCCACAGCACACCACTGAACCTCAGAGGCTGGATCAGGCAGCAGCCCCATTCCTCTACACCGTCCCTGTGCCTGGCTTGGCCGAGGCTGCAGCCAGACAGCCTCTGAGGGGCTCCCTGCTGCATTCCCAGCACAGCCACACCGGTGTAACACTGCCCTGGTTTTTTCAGCCAGGTGTTTCCTACACTGCCATTCGCCAGGGCCTGCAGAGGACACTCTCTGTCGTGTGGCACCACCTAATAGCTGGAGAAAAAAGACTTAGTGGAAACAAATTGAAAAAAGATTGGTAACTATCAGCTGGCAGACAGCTCAGCATTATTAAAAGCCTTGCATTCCTGTGGTGGCAGCAGCTGTGCCGAATGAACATCAACTGTGAAAGCTGCAGCCCTAAAGACTGAGAAGTCTCCCCAAGGGCCCCATCCACGAACACACTGTCACACTGCATATGATGTGACAGCCAGGCTCCAGGAGGTCTATATGAGAGAGAAAACAAGGTTCCTTACAAACAGACAATTAAGCCCAGATGACTGTATGGCTCAGTAGTGAAAGCTTATATGAGAAGGTGGAAACAGGAATAGAGAAATGACAGCACGGAAACTGATTGTGCCATAATTTTGTCAGCCCTCTTCTTCCAAATGTTCCTTACCCGTTTTTAAGTTTCAAAGCAGAAGTGTCGAGGTTTGGGGAGATCACACACCGTGTTTACAATGACACAATGTCTCTTGCCCAGGAATGCAGTCTGGCAGGTTGGATTCCTAACCAAATCAAGTGCTCAAATCAACTTCCCTTCACCCCGAAGGCAAGGCACGCCAGTGGGAATTCCCCCACACTTCCCAGATGTATTCCATAGATGCCTCCCACTTCTATCTCAGATATGTGGGCTTCACACAGAGAAGAACAGTGGTCCTCCTTAGTCCACAGAGGACATGTACTCAGTTTGTACATGGTTTTCCATTAGCTAAACATCACACAAGTCATTTGCCATGGTTTGCTCCTCTGGGAAACAGTCTTTAGCTCTAATGCCCTCACTGCCATGGTCTTCTCAGACTCCCCAGCTGTGCTCCCAGCCAAATGAATCCAGATATAAACCAGTTAATCACTCTCCAACCATCCCACCCAGCCTCTCCTCTGGCCACATGCAAAGTTATCTGAGCTGCCACAGAACTGGAACCATTGTTTTCACCAGTCATACCATCACAAGGTGATTCACACTCCTTAAGCCCCAAGTCTGTTGTCCAACATTATTCAATAAACCCTATTCCAACTAGACCACATCCAAACAACAGAGAAATAAGAGGGATGGAATAAGCACAGGGCCTTAAACTGGGTTTCACTGGGATAATGCAAGACTGCAGCATCACCTCCTCTCCCTCCCCTGTGCAGGGATGCAAGCAGAAATCAGAGTTTATTCTTGGCAACACGAGTCAGCCCAGTAACATTCCTGCTGCTATTAGACTGGGTTTAAACTGTGACCTCACATTTAAATGTAACCACTACAACATTGTCACACCAGTTCCCCCAGTCCCTTCAGCCTGTAAAGCAAAGTGAGCAGCAGAGCACGCAGCCTCTTGCTCGCAGGCAGCCTCATAGAATATGCTGAGTTGGCAAGGACTCACAAGAATCATCGAGTCCCACTCTCAGCCCCGCACAGGTCCCTCCCCAAGAATCCCCCCATGTGCCTGAGAGTATCATCCAACACTTCTTGAACTCTGTTGATCTAGGTGCTGTGATCACTTCCATAGGGAGCCTATTCCAGTAGTACCCAATCATCCTCTGGGTGAAGAACCTTTTTCTAATATCCAAGCCAAACCTCCTCTAACACAACTTCAGGTCAGTCCCTTGGTCCTGTCACTGGTCACCACAGAGAAGAGATCAGTGTCTGCCCATCTTCTTCCCTTCATGAGGAAGATGTAACTTCAGTGAGGTCTCCCCTCAGTCTCAACAGACCAAGTCATCTCAGCTGCTCCTCATACGGCTTCCCCTCAAGGCCCTTCACCAGAGCCCTGCACTCTCTCATCCCTCAGGCATCCTCAGGGAAGCTCTCTCCCTGGCCCAGGGCATCAACAGGGCAGTTATCTACTGATCCTTTACCCCTGGACAATGATCCCAGCTTCTATTCTGCTATTATTTCTACCCCACATGATCGGAGGGCTCTGGCCCAGACACCACAGGGACACAGAGGTTTGACAGAACATGAGTCCTGCACAGGACCATCTCCTAACCTGAGTTCATTCACACAGCATTAGGCCAGGTAGATAAAGAGTCACCACAACTCCTTCCCATAAACAAGCTGTGGGATCTATCACCCTGAATAGCATTTCTCCCTTCATCCAAGAGCCTGGAATCCATCAGGACTGTGCTAAAACCTTTAGAAATACGGTTCCCACCTTGAGCTAAAACAGTCACTGAGCAGAAGTGCCTCCCACAAAGACTGGTTTCACACTGACTGAGCCTTGCAGTTGAATGCGATATTCTGCAGGCTAATTCTAGGCTTTCTTTTTTTCCTCCCAAATTTATAAATATTTTTCTCTTCTACTTTTAGACACATATCTGCAGGTAGTGCCAGTAGATCCTTCTTCATGACAGCAGTAAGGCACAGGCTGTTAGCATTAATCTTTGAACAGAAAATACTCAGCACTGACCAGGACAAATTTTCAGTGTTTGACTAAAGAGCTTCTACTTAACCACTTAGGCAGGCCACCAAATTAATAAACATTTATGAAGTGAAATCACTTCAACACATATTTTTAGGCTGTTTACTTTTCCAAGAATGGATTGTTCCTACCATGCATCCTGTGGTTTGTTTAGATCTTGATGGCACGGCAGCTCTTTGGGAGCAACCTCGTTAACCAAGCTAACCAAGTTAATTCAAAACCTGATATGGCCAAACTACACATCACAATTCAAGTATTCAGATCCAAAAGGTTTTCGCCTCAGGCCTTTGGCTAGAGCTGTAGAAATGGGCAGTTTCATAGGGTGATATTGTATGGTCAACAGCCCTTTCTTACCTGAGTATTTATTTTTCTAAAGAGTGTAAAACAATCTTCCTTTAGGATAAGCAAAGGAGAGCCCTAAGGTCTATGCAAGTATTTCCCTGCTTATCTTGTGATCTTAAGGCTAGCTTCTAGTCTCCAATATTTAAAGCTGAAGCTTGAACCCAAAGATATCATGCAAAAAAATACTGCAAATGAACACAGTTTGCATGAAGGAAGGTGAGCAAACTAAAGCCTTCACTTTTCCCTCAGCTCAGACTTTAGTCCTCTACCAGCAACTTAAAAATTACATTGACCACTGAGAAAGAAGAGCTGAAGTTGAAAGTTCACCCCAGACTTTGTCTCCACGTTTGTGATTTTAGAGTAAGGTTTGGATTGAGATATTTCAGTTTTTACTCTTATATACATTTAGAATTTAATTGCACAGATTTTTGCTTGATCCACAGAAATATAAGAATTTCAAAATGAAAAGGGTGTCCTTTCTCCACAATAAAGACAGACTGATAGGACATACTATTTCTTACTAGAGTTTTGCTTTGCCAAGGTAATAGCTGTTTGTCTCAAACCATGACCTAGAAGCATTCAATCCAACTAACACATCACAATCAAATGAATCCTGAGTTACTAAATAAACCAGACTAAACCTATTTGCTGCATTGTTTTCTTCAGCACTTCTTCACTCAGCAGATACCCTGGGTGGGCTCCTATCCACCCCTCCCATCTCCACCAACCCCGTCCAACAGGTCTGCACAGGACACAGAGGGGAGAGCAAGCCCTATTTGAGAAAGGTACTGTATTTTTTACATATTAGTGTTAAGTGGTTTGGGAATCACCACTGCATGTCAAACTTGCCTTTATCACTTAGCTTGCTCCTCGTAACATATCAAATACCATAATGGGGAAAGGGTGTGTGTGGGGAACAGCCAGTAACAGTGAAACTCAGATACACAAAAGCAGACGCCATAATCTCTCTGAAAGCTTTATCTGAAAGGAGGGCAAGGGGGACTGAAGGAGGAGGGGCTGCTAAGGGGACCAAAAGCCCCATCAGATGCTCGGTCCAGGATGGAAACAGCACGGACTGAAACCACACTGATAGGAAGAGGTTCACTTTAAAAGACCGAGCCCTTTGTCTGCACTGGAATTTTCATCACACTGTGGTGGCTGGACAGAAAGAAGGACTTGAAACTACAATAAAATGCGCTTATAAACCCACTTTCATTCAGAACTTGACCAGTTGCAAGTCGACTCCCATTGCTGCTTTGCCTGTTGGCACCCTTGAACATCCACACCAGAGCAAGGAGCTCCCTTCCCCAAGATCTCTGCCCCCTCTGTCCCTGTAGCAGAGAAAGGTGACAGGGACATCTTTCATTTTTCCCTTTAGCCAAAGGGCAGAAGCAATGAGAAATGCTGCCACCAGCAGTAAGGCATAGATTTCACATCACCAATGCCAATTGATAGGAAGAGACAGCAGCAGGTCAAACAGGGCAAGGCATCAGCACAATACCAGCAAGCCACTGAGACATCGGTGCTTGACCCAAAGATATTACCACACAAAAGGCAGCAGATGCATACACTGACCAAACAAAGAGTGAGATAAGTAGGGGGAGGCAATAACTTCGAGAGAAAAAGCAGAAGTCAAACTAAGTAGCTAAGTGGATAGCTCAGAGAACTGCTACACAGGAATGATCTATGTCAAGAAAAAGTGATGTTGCAAAGAGGGCATGTAAACTCTGAAGCTGGAGCCTTAAGGGAAGGGAAGAGACAACATAATTTTGCTCTCCACATTGAGACAGCATCTTCAAAAAGTCTGACAGGGCAACAGAATGAAGGCAATTTTCTTCATGGTCTTGGGGTTGATTTCGAGACTAAATATTTGCTCATTTGGAGTAGCTCTACAAACTTTAAGTGGTATCCCAGTGTGACTAAGGGATGTGCAACTAAGGTGGAGAGTTCTGTTAGTTCACAGAACTGGGACAGGTCCTGGGTGGGAGAAAAGAGGTTCAGTAACGGGAGTTTCCAAGGTTAGGGGGATTTTTTTTCTTCTTCCTTCTGAGAACATATCTGAAAAGAAAGAGCTGTGGCAAGGACTCCCTCTCCTAAACCAGACTAACCACAATGTGACAGCATGCAATTAACAGCTCATCAGCAGAGAGGTGAGGCTGTCCCTTAAAGTAACCTGCTCAAAGCATTCCCTTGCTTTCAAGGAAATGAAAGGAAGATCAGCCATTTATCAACTGATACAGGAAGGGGAGGAAGAGCGAAGCATCTCTATCTTTTCCTTAAAAAAAAAAAAAAGGCAATTAAAAGATTCCTTCTCTGTCCCTGCTACTCTCTACTATAGCCAGAGCAGACTCTTCTTGGTTTTCTCCCTTGCCATCTCTGTGCTTAGCAGACTCCCTGATGCTTCTTTTGCCCACCACCTTCTTGCAAGGCAAGTCTGGCCTTCCCCGTTAAGGAAGTGTCAAGCTACATATCCAGATTAGGAATAAGCTACAACACTTCTACACAAAACCAGCCCAAACAGGCTGAGTCCCAGCTACTTTACATCAAATGGCCACCCCTAAACAGCATGAAGTTTTCTTTGTTCATCTGTGCCATTGAATTTTGGCTTATAATAAGTACAGCCGGCAAGAAGAGCATAATGAACCGTAACAAATAGGTTACACAGTCCTATCTGGGTCACAGGAAGCAGAAATCACACAGCAGCATATACCATGACAAAGGTGTTGCAGGGGGAAAAGGTCAAATTTCCTGATTCATGCTTTGCAAAAAGCGTCAACACAATGTTGTCCTCAAGTGTCAGTGCTGCAGCAGCTGTGACTTTCTTTTTGGGGGTTTCCTTACTCACTTTGAGGTGCTTGAAGGAGAATTGCTAAAAATCTGCTGCTGCGTCATCAGGGCCATCTGGGGAAGTTTCTTACTATACACTAGAGATGGGCATCCTCCTCCTCCTCATCATCATACATCATCATGGCGAGGCTTCGTGAACAAAGATTTGAGAAGGGCTCTACCCACGCTTGCTACAAGCGCGCTGATGGCTAAAAAGGCCAATGTGAGATAGAC
>JAWWLV010000005.1:29775259-29807793 GCA_035041135.1 Platyrinchus mystaceus | reverse complement strand
CGCGGGGCCGGGGGCGAGGCCGGGGCAGGGGCCGGCGGCGCGGCGCGGCGGCGGGCGGGATGTTGGGCGGCGGTGGCGGCGAGGACGAGGCGGCCCCGGCGGACGGCCCCGGCGTGTCCCCGGCGGACGAGGCCGGGCTGAAGCGGCGGCGGAAGAGCCCCCGGCTGGCGGCGCGGCCCGACGGGCCCCAGGATGAGGTGGATGGCGCGGCCTGGCCCGACGCGCTGGACGGTGAGCGGCGCGGGCGGGCGCAGCGCCGCGCGGTGGATCCTGCGGTTGAGGGCGCGGCGGGCGGGCGGGCGGGCGGGCTCGCCCTGTGTTTCTCCGCCGGGGCGGGGGGCGTTGGGACAGAATTGCCCCACTGGAAGCACCACGGGGTCCTGGCGAATCTGAACACGCGGCTGGTGCGCTGGGAAGGCGATCAGGCCCGAGCTTCGAGCGGGCTTCAGCTGAGCTGCGCGGCCGCGCCCCTCACCCGTTTCTCGTTTCAGGGGACGAGCTTCGCTTTGGGACCCCAGACTCCCTGACGCGACCCCCTATAAAAGCGTATAGATCGCCAGGTAGGCTTTAACTCCTGGAGGGTACTGTCCGCGCCGCTGGCAAAGGGGCTGCGATGCCCAAAACTTGAGGAAATGGAGTTTATTGGGGTTTAGGTTTTACCGTGTCTCTGGCGCACACGTGAGGAAATCCCGCTGCGGCTTCTATCCCGTACACAAGGGATGGAAGGAGAAGCGCTCCTCAAAAGGATTTGTGCGTGCAGAGCACGCCGAAGTCCTGAAGTGGCTGTTTTTCCTAATGCATCACTGGGAACAGCGTTTTATCCACATTACAATGGAGAATAACTGATTTTACTAACGGCGCTTGATTTTGAAAGTCTGGATTTTAATAAGGTATCCTGAGCTGCAGAAATAAATCCCTCAAAGGCTGTACTCTAGAGGGAGCAGCAGTGCTTATGAGGAAGGGAATAATTGGGGTTTGGCTGTCCTTCCTTTCAGTACCAAGCATGGTCTGGTACTTGCCACTGGACTGGCCTGGACAAGCTGTTGTGTTAGCGCTGTGTGGCACCTTCTTGGTGCTTTAGTTGATGAAATCTGTATCCTTCTCAAAGTGTAGAGCGTTACTAACTGTGCAGTGCACAGTCACGTGGCTTTAGCCTGTCATTCCATCAGAAATCTATGAGTAAATTGTACTTCCTTCCCTTTTGCTCTATTTTGGAGCATTTTCAGTTTTATCAGTGTGTAGCAATGCTCAGAGATGAGTTGGACTAGTCTGCGACTGTTCTCCATTCCCGAGTTCTTGTCCCCATGCTCTTGCTACAGTTCCAGTGCACAGCCTTGATTGTGTGGCACTACCCTTAAGAAGGGCTGCCAATATCCTGCTTCAGAAGCAGGATTTCCAGGAGGCATGGAAAAATCTTATCTTGAGGGAGAAAAAGCAAGGTTACAAGGATTTCTTTGGAAAAGTACGAAGGTTTATCTGTGAAAGAAAGCTCTGGCAAGCTCTTGCTCCCGCATGGTGGCTGACAGGCTACTAAGAGGCTTAGTGTTTTAAAGGTGGCTGGGCTGCTTTAGGGGAGGTGCAGTTGAGCATTGATTTTTTTAATTAGATTTCTCTAAAAGTGAGGCTGGGAGGAGATGTCCTACCCCCACCTCACCAAGCTCTTAGCAGCTGTATTGGATTATAGTCACAACAGGTGTAAAAGTATGATAAGAGACCCTAGTTTATGTAGCAGAGAAGTTTTCCCCCCTTACAGTCCTCCCACCTGTTGTAGTATTATGTTTTTCCTGCAGAGTTCAGGGGATAGTCTGTGAGGCAGTGGGACAAGCAGGGTGGGTTTTTATGGGAACATAATTGTCCTGTTTCCCTGAGAACAGAATGGTAGCAAAACCACAACTTGAGAAACTACTTTATGGCTTCTGTGTAGAGGCTTTAAATAAAGATCAGGCAACTTGCTTGTAGAAAAGCTATAAGAGCCTACAAACCCTGCCTTGGATCAGGCAGCTTCTAGATCAGTGAGCTGAAGAGACATGCTTGCAATCGGTGTGTAAGTTGTCTTAAAATATGGAAATAGGGCATATGAGTTAAAGGCAGGCTCTGGGTGTTTTTGGCACTGGAGTTTGTGCTCTCTGTCACTGTTGTGGAACATGGCAGCAAGTGCATCTCAGGCTTATTCTCTGTTGGAAAAGATTGTGAGCCCACAGGGATAGATCGGCACTGAACTTAAAAGAGCAATTTCCACTGTGTTAAAATAGTGGCTTTATACTTTGGTCTATAAACCTGTAGTTTGTGAAGTCATGGGTTTCTAATGCCTTTGATGAAGCTGGGGTATAAAATGGAGAGAGTAAGAAGATCACTCTCTCCTGACAGGTGGCTGGCTAGCAGATTTATGGTGGGTTGAAAAAACCCTCACTGCCTGGGAGGCAGGAATGAGCCTTTGGATTGGAGGCTTAGGCATTGTAAGGAAAGAACAGGCATGCCTGGACTGGACTGGACTGGACATGTATTTCTAGGAAAGTTAAACTTCATAAAGGGGAGTTCACTTGCTGTTGGTGATACCCACTGGTACAGAAGGTGCTGGTTTACAAGTTTGCCTTCACAAGAGAGATGAAGTTGTATGTATATAAACCTTTCCTTTGTACAACAACTTCTAAGAACTTTGAGACAGAGAGTATTGCTGGATGCAAAGAAGGAGAGGAATTAAAAAGTAGGGACTGCATTGAGTAGCCCTCTTTAGACTCATAGATCTATCTGGTCTTCTGGTCACCACTACTAGTGAGATTTTCTTGCAAAGCCTTGGTACGTAGTGAAATATTATGGGTAAGTTGTTTGGCATTTCTGAAAGTGAAGTAATTTAATGAGTCTCTTAATTCTTAGCTTTGTGGGAAATCAATCACTTACCAGCTTCTTAGGATGGATTTGAAAAGACAGTGTCCCAGTCACTGTGTGCAGATACTTTACCATTGCACCTGTAACTTAGTTTAAAATGTACAGTTTTCTCCTATTTCTGTGATTTGGGTGGGTTTAGTGTTTTTGTTTTTTTCTTCGTGTGTTTCACATACACTGGCTTGCTAAAGCTGCCAGAACACATTAGGAAAAAGTCTGTTTTCTTTCTTGAAGTAAAATTACTAAACACTAGGTGGCAAGCTGTGCATTGCCCTTGGTGTGTGGTAAAAGCTGCAGAAAGAGAACCCTGGACTGTTTAAAGAATTAAAGGGCCAAGCGTGAATGTTAAAGAGAAAATGTTTTATCAGTTGTGTTTTTCTCTTTGCTGTTTCCTCTGCTGATGCCCTTCATCTTGATCATTGTACCATGGTCTCTGCTCCACAGCTGTGCTACAGCTTTTATTCTGTAGGTGGACTTTTTTTTCAGCCCCTTGATTTTTGGAAACCACGTGGTTACAGTTTATCCTTTCAAATCTCTTTTCCTGGTGTTCTGCTTTTGACTGGCTTCCCAGCCCTGACCTTTGCTCTGTAACTCCTGCCATCTTCTAGGGATGTACAAGTTAGTTGCATTAACTAAGTTGGATTTCACGGCTGAATGACTTTAATTTGGCAAACAACCTAAAGGTGTTGGTTTAGGTTGTTCCCAGCTACCTAAGGGGGTTAAATTAGGAGCAAGGTTGCCCTTATGGTTAATGAAAGAGAGAAAGAGACCCAGCTAAAGGATGGCTTGCATTACATAAAAAGGGGAATTATGTTCTATATTTGCTTCTCTCTCTTTTCCTCTTTGCCTAATGCTACGTAAGACAGCACAATTGTTTGTAAGTTGTGAGCCCAAAGATGTGGGAAGAACTCTCTATATTTCCATGGTGTGTATTTACTAGTTTACACTGAATCCCTTTAGCATAGGGCATTTTGTGGCTCTCAGCACTCATGTTTTTAAGCCAAGGATTCCTAAAAATAAAAATTTAAAAAACAAGTGTGGTGATGTAGACAGGTATACTTGTAGTGAACTCAAATTTACTATAAGCTTTTCAAGTCTTAGTTGCTTTTCGTTACATTGTAAGAAAGTAACTCTTGGGAGGTCCCAACTTGAAAAATTATTGATTTAGATCAGGGATGTTCTGAAACTATTGTCTTGGTCCTTCAGATTTATCGTGTTACCAATCCTCTTTTTGTTCTTTTTTTGCCTCCTGACAGGTGGTTCCACAGCTTACTTTGAAGAGACTCCAGTAAAGGAAAAAGCAAAGGTTTATGACAGTAATGAAATCGAGAAACCGGCAGGACGACCAAACATTTATACACCAAAAGGTAACACATTTTGCCAGTGCCTTTTCCAAGATGTAACAAATGATTGCTTCTGTTAGAAAAGGGGGAGTTGTTGAGCTAAAAGCTGAATGGATGAAAAAGGTTTTTCAAAAAAATAACTTTTCAGTGTGTACTCCTGCCCGAGAAAAGGGAAAATTGATTGCGGTGTGATGGTCACCTGCTTAGGTGTAAAACCTTAATGTTCAAGAAAATGCAGATTTCAACTTTGATAAATACACAGCTGTTTGGTTTTTGAAAAACAAAAACATGAGTAATATCGTACCTTCTTCAAAAACTGTGGTGAGAGTGGATCTTTAATTGCCTCAGGCGAAGAAAACCAAAACTTCTTTTTCTAAAAGGATGACTTACCTTTGACTTAAGCAGGGGAAAGCTGACTAACCAAGGGATTTCCAAGTGAGGGAGCACTTTGCTCATTGCTCAGAGATTGTTCTTGATGTTTTACAGAAGCAATGGGGAGATACAATGAGGAAAAAAAAAAAGGGGGTAATTTTTAGCCGAGCAGAAGGTTCCTACAGGTGGTTTGAATACATCCCAATGGATACACTGGGTAAGGGAGGTTTTTAGGAGTTGGCTCAGGCAGCCAAGGACATGTTTGCCAGGGTCCTCACAGGGTTGCTAAGGTAATAGCTTTACTCTGTTTATTTTATCTCCCTTCTGTTGAACAGTTTTGGTTTCAGAAGCGACAAATATCGTACCCTGTATAAGCAATCGGTTAATGCTGCTGATTTCCCATCCTTTGCTCTGTCCTATTAGTGCATCAATACTTTAAAAAAAAAAAAAAAGAAGGATGATTTTGTGTCATGTTGGGGAAAAACAGGTTGAAGGCCAAATCATTAAGCCCTTGCTAAGCTTTCTCTGTCTACAGAGGAGATGAAAAGGGGTCCAAGAGGCTGTCATATGGTGCAGGCTCAGTTTGGCAGCACAGCATATACTCCTGCCATAATAAGCTTTGTGGATTTCATAGAAGGGGCTAAAAGTCTGTGTGGTTTGTCTGTCTGATTCTGACCCCTGATGTGGTAACTTAGGTTCGTCCATTTGTGCTTTGGTTTCAGAAATAAAGGCTGACTTCCTTGAGAAAAATCAAGAGCACTTCTCAACTTGTACACCACAGAGTAAGTTAAAAAAAAAAAAAGTATGCTTAGTCTTTCCCTGTAATTAAGGGAAAAGTATAGAATTATTTTCCTTTCCTCTGCTTCTGGTTTTTCTCGTGCCCTGGGACACTGTCTGGGAAGATGGAAAGGGACCTAGGAGGCAGATTGAAATGGAAGCTGGAGAAGGCAGCACACTCCAGAGTCAGAGCCCTTCTGTGAGGTTATTCAACTTGCTAACCACAGAAAATGCCCTATTCTTCTTTTTTTTCCTTTTTGGCTGGGTTAGGATATGGAGTTGACTCATGGAACTGTAAATGCAGAGCATGGACTAGCGGCACTGTGGGGGTGAGCTGAGAAAGGGAACAAAACCTTCAGCTTTTGGTGGCAGTGAATGTTAGTTTGTATTCGACACCTTACCTTTTATCCTTTCTCTGAGAAAGGGTGGCTGAATTAGTTGTCATATACTCCTGGAAAGGAGCAGCATTTTTCTTTGCTGGTATAATCCAGTCTGGTCATCTAATGACTAACTGCTTGTGCAGACTTTTGGTTGGTTTTGTGGGATTATTGTTTTTGGGTTTGTTTTTGTTGTGTTGGTTTTTGTTTGGGGGTTTTTTTTGTCCTATTGGAGAAGTACTTGAGAAAAGAAGAAAAATAATGTAAATAATATTCTGAATTCCTAATGTCTTGGTGCTTGTTTCTGTCTTCAACAGGTATAGATAAACAAAGTCTTGTAAATCAGAATTCAGTCTAGAGAACCTGGGGGGGTCATTGAGGTGTTTGTTTCTTTTTGGTTTGTTTTGTTGGGTTTTTTTGGAAAACCACAGTGCCTTCCAGAAGAGCAGCTCATCTTGTGGTAGCTGCAGATCTGTGAATGCCTTTGAAGAATGAATTGAGGCAGGGAGTTTTTGCTAGTCTGGTACTTTTTCTTTCCTGTGCCAGAGGTGAAATAGGTGCTGCAGGACTGGCTAGTTGTGTGTTGGGTGAAGAGCTTGGGAAGATCACTTGAAACTCTGAAAGCTCTAAGGTTTCTGCAGAATTTACACTTTTTGAGTTAGGCAACACGAATAATTTGCTTGCCCTCTGTGCAAACTGTGTTGTAAATAAGGCAAGATTCTTAGGCAGGGTAGGATTTGGTTTTAGACTGTTCATTGAATTACTTTTTCCTTTAGGGTATGAATTACAGCTGTCTCCTAAATATGAAACTTAGTCTCTGCAAACAGGGCTTCATTGTGAAGTTTTACAGATTCGAGGTGATTTTGATCTGTTAACTATTAGAAGACTAAGATAAGCTTAGCCAGTGAGAAGCTCTGTGGCTGTGCCCTTTTGGGGCAGGGGGTTGAAATTACAGAATAGTGTAGTTCATTAAGCCAGTTAAGCTCCAGCTTAAACCAGAGCTGCTTTTAGCACCTTCTACGATTACATTCATACATAAACAAGGGTACAGAATTTATTTCAGTGTCTTTAAATAACTACTGGGGAGTGTGTTTTGTTCAATTTATTCTCAATAGTGCCATTGAAAGTATCCTGATTTGATTATGTATTATTAAAGAGCCCTCACTTTTGAACCAGTTGCTGTTGTTCACAAGGAGCCAGAAATTCTCATGTCTTTTTAATTAACTGACTAAATGCAGAAAACATGCTGACCAATTGCATTGTATGTATTCATACCAGTCTCTTGGGAAAGTTGTTCATAACACTTTTATGGATAATGCCTCTTGTACACTGCTGTCTGAGCCCATTTAAATAAATAAACCAAAAGTATATTTTGAAGTTGAAAGCTTCCATTTTGCTTTAAAAGCACAATTTATCCTGAGCAACTGACTGCTGATGAAGCAGGCCTCCAACCCAAGTTGCATGGAGAGGGAAAATAAGACTGTGCATTTAACAGATTGCTTGATTTTTGCTACTTACACCTTGCATTATGTTGGTTTTCTAGTATGTCCATTAATTGAGTTTCCATTTTCATGTCCCTGAAATTCTTAAGCAAAATCAGGAAACTTGACTGGGACATGGGACCCTCATGCAGAAAGTAACAGGATGTTAAATCTCTGCCATTCTGTCACCTTGTACTTGAAATCTGGTTTTATTTGTGTAATTTTTCAAGAGTTAAAAGTCTTTGGGGGTGATCTGTGGTAGTTTGGGGACTTGGGGTTTTTATGCAAAAACATCAGGATGGCTTGAGAACGGGCATTTGGTAAACAGATGAAGAGCTGGTTATAATTGTTATCTTTGTTTCTTTCTCATGTTCCTTTCTTAATCTCTCAACAGGCAGAAGTAAATCTCGGTATCAGACCAGTGCAGGGAAGCAGTCACAGCCTTTGGCCAAAAGTAAGACTTCTGCTTTCACTTCTGTTTCATGCTTGTCTTACATTTAACCATT
Source organism: Platyrinchus mystaceus (assembly GCA_035041135.1). Taxonomy (NCBI): domain Eukaryota; kingdom Metazoa; phylum Chordata; class Aves; order Passeriformes; family Tyrannidae; genus Platyrinchus; species Platyrinchus mystaceus. The sequence goes on along the minus strand of JAWWLV010000005.1, from coordinate 29,800,054 downwards.
TTCATGCCTTTCCAATTACTGCAGTTCCTGGTAACTGGTGTTAAACCGAGGGTCCTTGCCAGAACTTGCTTACCAGGGCACGTGTTATCAGGATGAAGGAAGGAAAAGTGTTGCTTAATAAGTAACATGTTCACCTGAATTTAAGGTCTTCCCTCTGTAATGTTTACAAGATTAAAGCCCCGGCAGACCTAGTGGTGGTATTTAACCACTGTTGCATTGCTGTCCTGATCAAAGTTTAGGGTATGAAAAAGTAGCATAAGGAATACAGTTCTTCCTGTTTCCAGGAGGATTGGTGTATTTTGTCACTAATTTTTTCTGGGAGCAGAATCAAGCTTGTAGTACATGAAACAGTGATTAATTAAATACAAAGCCAAATCAAAGTAGCTTCCTGTGCACTGTTTGCTGTGTGTACTCTTTGTACAGAAGCTCACTGATCCAGAGGCCACAAATGTTTTCTGATAGTGCTGACCACCAGTGTTTGAGATGCAAATATTGCTGCAGGAGCTATTTTTATCCTTATGGGACTGAGGAAAGAGGAATAACACAGTGCTGCCAGGTTTTGTATAGGGCATTTTCTGCAGAGCCTAAATGTTGGAAAAATCGTGAGCTTCTTCAGGACTAGTTTTAAGCTCTTAGTTTGGATTTGGTTGAATAGAATGAAGTATTGATAAACTTTAAGAAGAAATCCTTTTTCAGAAGAAAGTAATTTCTTAGTCAATCCAGCAATGTGTAAAAATGTTCTTTTTTTTAATGCTGTTGCTTCACTAAGTTGCTTAAGAAGTTCAAATTTGTATTTTGTGGGTTTGCTTTTTTTTCTTTAAGCTAGAACATCTCCTCTGTGCTCTTCAACTACTGTACTAGTAGCTTGAGAATAAGATGATTTCACTGAATTCTACTGTTTCCTCTTATTTTCTACTCACTTTTTGACTTCTGATGCCTTTTAAAACATTGTTTTCTTCTTGTTTGCTCCCTCTTTCTGTAGATGATGGTGAATCGCGGAGTGGGTTTCACAAGGGCCAGACTTTGTTACTGGTTCTGTTAATTAGTGCCCTATTGCTTTATGTCTTCTGGAGTGGAATTCCAAGTCTTTCATCTGGGACTTCAAGTAGAGATGCTGAAATTCTGCAAACGTTTCGGGCCCGGATGAAGGAACTGAAAAATACTTACCAAAGTCAGGACCCCAGTCTGTGGAGAAGAGCCCGCGTGTCCCTTGAGAAACGTCTTAACGCTTCCCATCTGCACCTGGAGCCGGCTATCCTGCTGTTCACAGCCGGCCGGGAAGCTGAGAAGGCACTGAGGTGCCTGAGTAATGAGATTGCTGATGCTTTTGCCTTCTCCCAGAATGCCACCACCATCCAGATCAACGGGGTGGACAAGGCCCTGCTGGATAGCGACGACGTCAAGCTGGAGGTGGATAAAGAGCTCAGCTCTGGGTTCAGTAAGGGCAAGAAGGTGGCAGTGGTGCATCGATTCGAGTTGCTGCCTGCAGGCTCCACCCTGATCTTTTACAAGTACTGTGACCATGAAAACGCGGCGTTTAAGGACGTGGCCCTTCTGCTGACGGTTCTCCTGGACGAGCAGTCGCTGCGAAAGAGCCTCACCTTTCAAGAAGTGGAGGAGAAAGTCCGGGATTTCCTCCAGGCAAAGTTCATCAGCTCGGATGTTCCTAGTTCTTACAATGGCATGGACACGGATAAGCTGAGTGGACTGTGGAGCCGGATATCTCATCTTGTGCTGCCCGTTTGGCCAGAAAAGGGCCTCCCACTGGAGGGATGCACATAAGAGTTACTGGAGAGGACTTGGGAAAGGAGGAAGACACCAAATGTACGTTGCAGTGGCTGAACAGGGAAGAACTTGCTGCTGCTGACCTCAGGCAGCAGCGTTTAAGTCCTTTCTGTACAGAGACGTTCCACCACCTGGTGGGGTTGTTTCTGCTAAAGTAGCTGGGACTTCTCTAAATAAACTTCAGAGAGTAAGCAAGGAACTTGCTGGTTGTTGGTAAGTTGTGTTCAGTGACGTGTTCAGCCTTGGTGTCCTGGAGCTGGGCATAAGTGTCCATCAGTGCAGAATCACTCATCTGCCTGTGGAGCTGACTTGATGCACTGTTGGCTTTGCTGTGAGGATCCTTTTCTGGTGGTGCATAAAGCTGGTGTTGCATTTGACAAGGTAACAGAATGCAAAAAAATCACCTTCATCTGCCAGAGTTGCTGAAAATTATAAGTGATGTGAGTGTAAGCACAAGCTTTTTTCTTGATCCATCTGATCACAACATACATGTCAGCTGTTTCTGGCCATTTCTAGTGGCAAAATTGCTTGAAAGATCTGTGACTAGAAGAGAACCTTTCAGCAAGCATTTTTCCCTTAAACGAGCCTTCCCTAAACAGTTCTGGAGAGTGAGAAAAGCTGAGGTACAAAGTAGTACTGACATCAGTTAAATAATCCCTCAGCACCTCTTTGCCAGGAATTCTCTACTCTTTGTCAAAGTTCTGCAAGTCTTAAAATCTGGAGGGAAAGGATGAAATGTCAGCCCTGTGTGTGTACCATCTCCTTTCCAAACAAAACTTTAGGAAAACGTAGATTATTTCTCATTTTTCTAAGATCGTTATTTTTGCACCCAGAGAATTTATTTATTTGTGGTACTTGGTACCCCAGAAAAATAACCATTCTTCTGTGTATAACCCACAGCTTGCTGTATAACCTTCTAGCAAAGAACAGGTTTGCAATGTGTGTTTTTAAAATGTTTTTTTTTTGTTAGTCTCTCATGTCAAGAATTCCTCACACCAGATTAAAAACAAAAACGTGTACCTGTTCCTATTGTAAGTACTTTGTGTAAAAAAAAAAAAAAAAAAAAAAGAATTGCAGCACTTCCATTTCCTTGCTCTTTATGCTCTCAGCTATTGGTCTGTGTACATTTGGTTTTATTATGAAGGAACATGTGAAGATCCTCTCAAATTAATAGGATGTTTTCTTGTAACAGCTGAGAGATTGGACCCCTTGAGCTGTCCTGTTGCAAAAAGTCCTTTTTTAATCAGGAAAAACCTATTGAGGAGCTGGAGCTTCTGGCTTCTTTGTTCAAGGAAAGGTGGGGGGTGTTAAGGGAATGGATCAAAATCACCAGAAGCATATAAAAGAACACAGTTTGAGAGACACAGAGCTGTGGTCACTTAAACCAGAGGTGGATTTGTCCTAACCATTGGGAGCCAGCAATGGATAGGGCTTCCTATTTTAATGGGAGAAATAAAACCAGTAAAAAGACATGGAAGTGCTGTTTTTCTGGATGTTTAAGAATAGCTCAGGAAGGAAAAGATGGCATTTACATTTTGAACATTTCACTGGACAAATGTTTTTAAAAAAAAAACCCTGTGATTTATTCTCAAATGTGTCCTGATAGCATATTTGTTTGTATATTATGGAAACTATTTTAGTAATGATTCAAAATAAATATACTTGTTTGTTTTATAAACTGTTTTAAGGTTTGTCCATTGAATTTTAAGTGGTCAGACATTTTTTTTGACATGTTTAAGTCGTTCATTTTACCTTTTGCCAAATACAGATGCCTAAAATACAACCTTTTGCAAAATTTAGAACTTTTAAGAAACTTGAGTGGAGTGGTAGATACTGGGATGCAGATGTGTGTATTCCATAATATCAGGCCTTCTCTCTGACAGGGAATGTTTCAGAAAATAGCTGTGTAATTTTTTTTACTTAGTGTTCTTGTACTAATTCCCCAGTTCTGATTTCAGCTGGAACTAATGATAAGATGGTTCACTTGTTTCATTAGCCCAATACAAGAGTCAGCAGCTTACAAAAGGGATGACTTCATTCTTGTTCCAGTCCTGGCTGCATGTTCTGTACCTTTGCTGTTGCAAATGAGTGCACTGTGAACTGACTAGAGGGACAGTCTTACTGAAAAGTAACTTAGGAAAAAATTATCAGAACTGGCAACCACAAAAAAAGATGAAATTATGACATGAGGGCAGGAGATTCCATGCCTCCATTTTATACAAACCCTCCATATTTAATTCAGGTTATATTCTGCTTCTAAAACCTCCCCCCTACCCCTTTGAGTATTAAAGAGCTATGTTCATGTTTCAAGAGAAAATAGGAAACTAAAGACTTGATGTTCTACATGATGTTGTGCCAGTCAAAGGAGAATCACTTGTTAACTGTAGGGTAAGTGAGGTGTATTTCCAAATATATGGTGGGCTGCTTAGTCTGGAAAAGAAAAGCAAGATGGTGTAAGGAGTGACCCCTTCTGTAGGAGGGGAGAGGCTCTGGATTAGAAGACTTTTGCAAGTCCTTTTGTAGCTGTTTGTGGCTTTGTCCTCAAAAGGCTCTCATTAAATATCCACAGGTACTTAATGCCGATCTCATTAAGCAACTCCTACTCATCCAGAGGTGAAAAGTAATGTCTGTCTGTGTTGCTCACAGGCAGCTGATTGCTATCCTCCTTGGATAATTATTTCATTGCCTGCAGCAAACAGAGCCATTTGATGTTTTCCAAACTGCAAAATACTTTGTCTGCTTCTAGGGAAATCTCACTTGTGAAGTTGGAAGTGTCCCTGACTGTCAGCAGATCAGGAAATTAAATAGTTTGTGACAGCAAAAATGTGCTTATGCAGAGCAAAGACATCAGAGCTGGCCTTGGGACCAAGAAGGGGATGTTTCTTCTTCTGTGGCCTTCAGCACACAGACTTTGGGCAGAACACAATCCCTGGGGGGGGGGCTGAACCAGCTCCCTATCAAGCTGCAGACAAAATTTCCAGCATTCTGCAAATTGGACTGGAAAACAGTCAAACTGCTCCTTGAGTTTCAAGCAGACAGACCTGCAGCTAGTGGGAGGTGAAAGATGGAGTGTGGCCCCTCTTCTGATCCTCCTGCGGTCTCCTTTGGGCACCTGGAGGATGGGAATACCCTTATTATTGCCTTCAGCAGTGGATGTTGTGAAAGGGACCCAGAATAATGCACTGCCCCATCTGTTGTTACCTTGTCTCTCACACCTTGCTGTGAGTCATGCTGTGCTGAGCAGAGTTTGGAGCATGCTAAGCAGGTTTGGTAAAAGGAATAAGTTTTTCCCCCCGTTTTTTTCCACAGCAACAAGAACATACTCTCACTTTTTTGCAAATTAACAAAAGGTTGTGGTTTTCATATCCTTATTTTTTAAAAGTTTATTTGTTTTGAACTAACAGTTCTGCTCAAACTGAATGCGAAAGGCAAGGTGAGAGCTCCACGTTAAGGAAGGCATAAAAGTATTTGCTGTACAGGACTCAGCTACGTGAACCATCTGCAGTATGATTGCCAGCATGCTGTATTTAGGAAAAAGAATCTGGTTTTGGAGGGTGTACTGTAAGGACGACTTGCCAGATTCTGTACCAGGACCCTGTGGCACAGCTGGAAAACTAAAAGAAATCTGAAGTGATGCCTTTATTTTATAAGAGAACGATTTTTCGTGCATTGTTTCTCTGTCAGATTAACTGCAAAACTGCAGGAGTACAGGGAGGGTGTTCTGTAGTCCTCACAGCTGTCCTGTGTCCTGTTTTATTGTCAGCTCCTGACAGTTGGATTTATAATTGAATGTCTGGAAAATCTCATTCCATGTCCAACAGGTGGAAGCACCCTTCCCCAAATTCCTCCATGGCTCTTGGGAGCCACGTCAATCAAGGAAAGGGGGGAGGGAGTCTGGGGGGCTCAAGCTGGTCTTTCAGCTGCAGTAGCCAGCTGCCCTTTCTAATTTTAGAAGGGGTGTGCAAGAGTAGTGTGGAGTGGAAAACTTTCCAAACCTCTCTCTTAAAGCTTCAATTAAAGGAGTTAGTGAAAGATGAGAATGTGGCTCTTTACTTTTAACTTACTCTCTGTCTCCATCCACCACTTCCAGTGCTCGGGCAGTGCTGGCTGTGGTTACCTCTGTTGCTCTGCACTTTAGCGAGCTCATCAAGCTGGATGTGTTCGATTCCTCCTCTCAGCTGTGGCTGTTTGCAGGTAAAAGGTTTCTTTATTTCTAATTGTAGAGAATTTCACCAGATGACTGCATTTTCTGTAAGCATGTCTTTCTCTCCTCATGTGATGTTTGCCCAGTCAGAGCTTTCCGCTCATTGCTAGGGAATCTTTGAAAAAGTAATCTAAAGTCTTACAATTAAGCTCCACTGGCAGATACAGAGAATAAACAGAAGCAAAACCAGTATACAAACATTCCCTTTTAATTTTGACTGACTGAAATAAAATTATTTCCATGTTTGAGAAAATCCTAATGTGATGCCTTGCTTTCCTGAAGATGAAGAGCAGGAGCCTGAAACTAGACTAACTGCTTCCAAGCAGAAAAGAGAAACTATGTTTAAGAGCATAATTAAAGAGGCAGTGCATTACGAAAGTGCTGAATAATTTAAATGGGCTGCCAGTCCAGCAATATTGAGCAGTAAATTTAAGCAAACACTATGTGATGATGGGGAATGTAATAATTTAATTTGCCCTAGTCTGCAATCAGGGTTTCCATACATTGCAGTAATATTGTTTTCATTGAAATTGTCATTATTATTACATACATTTGGGAATTGCAGGTTTGCTCTTTGAGGACTCAGGAGGGAATTTGGCACTACCTACCACTTTTTCCCATTGGAGCTGTGCTTGTCCTTCGGTGTTCAGAGTCTTTTTCCCATTACCTGGCAAAACAAAATCGTTTTCAAAGGTTTAACCACTGACATCTCGAGCTTACCTCGTTTCAAAGGAGGAGGTATGCTTATGCTTGAAAATGTAGTCTGTAATTAGTTTGTGTATGTAGAAGAGCCAAATTAAGGTTAAATGAGTATCCTGTAATTGTGACATGATTAAGTTCTGCATTGCCTAAACTTCATAGCTGTAATCTCTCGGTGTTTAGGGTGTTTTCCTATGGTGTTCCCATACTGGAATAACTTACATGCAAACTGTTGACTCTTCACCAAAGGAGAGGCTATGTAAAAATAGTTTAATCCCTTTTAGTGAAGGGGGAAAAAAAGGGAAATAAAAAACTCCAGTAGTTTTGGTGAGTCCTTTGGAGGCTGGAGCAGATAACTCTCCACCCCCGTACTCCCCCAAGAAATTTGGCAGCAAACAATCACACTAATGACTGAAAACCAGACTGGGGAAGTTGTAGACAGGCCCTGAAGGGAACATTCCCAAAATAACTATAGGAAGAAAATTTTTTTTTCCCTATTCTAATAACTGTCCTTCTTTGGTGGAAATAATTTTGTTACAGCTGGATAACATCTTAGACCTATTTTTGAAATGTGGGTGGTTTTAATGCATCTTTGGGGCGGAATCTATGCAATAGAAGTCAGTATACTAATTTTTTCTGGGTTTATAATGACTGTTAAAAGTGAAATTAAGCCGGTGGTACTCAGTCATCTCCGTGAAGTTTCGCAAATGTTTATTTAAACTTAAAGTTGGCAACTGGCAGGCTGTAATCAGAGCCGCTTTCATTTGGAAAAAAAAAAAAAATTGAATTATTTTTCTAAAGATGACTTAGCTATGAACACAAATGACTTAAAAGAGGTGCCCTAGTTTCGGCTGGAGCCGCTTCAGGAATGCCAACATCAGCGCTGGGTTTAATTAACATTGCCAAGTCCTGGGCTTGCATCAACGTCCAGGGCTCCGCAAACAAAATGCGAGGGGAGACTGCGCCGGCAGGTCAAACCTGCACAGCTGCGAGGGCAAAACAAAAGCTTACGGGGAGACATCGGTGAGCGCGGCTCTGAGGGAGGGCGAGGTTCGCGCCGCGCCCAACATGGCGGCCGGCGCTGAGGGCGGGGGGGGAACCGGCGGGACGGCGCCATGTTGGGGAGGTCGGCGGCGGGCCGGTTCTCGCGAGAGTTGCCGGTGCGGCGCCGCCGCCGCCTCTCCGTGTCAGTTGCGGGCCGGTAATGGCGGCGCTGAGCGGCCGCTGAGGGGCCGCGCTCCGGGCCCGGGCCGCGCTCCCCCCGCGGGATGTGCCGCCCCCCGCACCGCCACCTGCCGCCGGCGCAGCAGGCGGCCGCCAGGTGAGGAGGAGGAGGAGGCGGGAGCGGCCCGCGCCGCCGCCCCAGGCCGCGCTCGGCCGGCGGTGCCGCCCCGCCGGGCCGGGGCGTCCGGCGAGGTGTGGCCGGGGCGGGCCCGGCCCGGGAAGCTGCCGGCTGTCACTTGGCTCGGCCGCTCCGCCCGGCGCCGGCGTCCCCGCGCCACCCGCCTCACCGTTAAGTCTCTTTTCTTCTTCTAGTTTCGATTTGTTTTCCGCTGCTTGTCGCGCCGGGGGGTGGCGAAGTCGGGGAGAGGGTCGGGGGGCTCCGTTTCGCGGTTGCCTTTGCGCCTTGTGTGTGGGAACTGGCGACCCTGGGTGTTTCAGCGGAGGAACAGCAGCAGAGCTCGGCGGCCGCGCTGCCCTCGGAGCCGCCCCGAGCACCGGGACGGCGCTTTTAAAGTTTAAATGTGCGCTGTGCCGGGGCTGTGCCGGGGCTGTGCCGGGGCTGTGCCAGGGCGTCCTGCCCCGGCACTGCGGCACCGCCCGCCCGCTCCCAGCGCTCTGACATCCCCGGCAGTATCTGCCCCGAGCGCTCCCGGGTGTCAGTGCCAGTCATTTTGGCTGTTGGTGGCATAAAGGGTTTTATACTAGTATGACTACTGGCTTTTCTTTTTTTCTTTCTTTTTTTTTCCTTTTTTTTTCCCTCTTTTTTCCTCCCCCCGGATGCAGTTTGCTGTGGTGTAATGCCTGCTGGTGGTGTAGTTTTTGTGGAATAGTTCGGGTGATCCGGCGTTGGAATGGGCTGCCCGGGGGAAGTGGTGGAGTCACCGACCCTGGAGGTTTTTAAGAGGCGCCTGGATCTGGCGCCGGGCGATGTGTTTCAGTGATTTAAGGGATACAGTGGCAGTGCTGGGTGGATGGTTGGACTGAATGATCTTAAAGGTCTCTTCTACAGGATTCTGTGATTCTATGATTTTCTGTCTCTGGATACGAGCTGTAGCCCAGCACCCGGTCCTGGCACATTTTGTGAGTTCGTATGTAGAGGTTTTTGTATCAAATAGCTTCATTGTGTAGGTGAATGATCCGGTGTCTTGAAATTGAAAATTTAACGCTTGACTGGTGAGTTCTGTTTTGTTGTTTTGGTTTTTTGGGGTTTTTGGGTTTTTTTTGGGTTTTTTTTGTCATCTTAAACTACTTCAACTGTTGTACTGCCTTGAAAACTCAAAACTGTGGTGACTAGAAGTGTAATATTTGTGGGACAAACGTGTGGAGCTGTAAATGATTGCATGTAAGCTCCGAATGTTCTGTCAGACTGTGTTCACGGACAGGCGAAGTTTTGCTGTCTCTTTGCCATAGTTCTGGTTGCTGCAACAGTTTCATTAGGTAATGCTTCAGATAATTAAATGCAAGTGAGGGTGTGGCCAGGTGAACACTGTAAACTGTCGAAGGCTTCAGTTTCTGTGAGTGACGCTACTTTCAACAAAGGTATCCTTCACCCACCAAACAGGGCAACTTAACTTGCATAGTGATGGCACATTTCTACAACGGGCTGGGGTACTGTGGAAATTATGTAGGTCCAAAGCAGGCTGAGCAGCAGGTCGAGGGAGGTGATTCTGCTCCTCTACTCTGCTCTGGTGAGACCCCACCTAAAATGTTGCATCCAGCTCTGGTGCCCCTCCCACAAAAAGGACATGGAGCTGCTGAAACAAGTCTAGAGGCAGCCCCAAAGTTGATAAGGGAACTGGAGCACCTCTGCTATGAAGACAGTCTGAGAAAGTTGGGGCTGTTCAGCCTGGAGAAGAGAAGGTTGTGTGGAGATCTCACAGCACCTTCCAGTGTCTGAAGGGGATACAGGGAAGCTGGAGAGGGAATCTTCATCAGGAACTGTAGCAATAGGACAAGGGGGAATGGCTTTAAACTGAGAGTAGGTTTGGATTGGATATTGGAAAGAAATTCCTCCTTGTGAGGGTGGGAGGCCCTGGCACAGGTTGCCCAGAGAAGCTGTGGCTGCCCCATCCCTGGAAGTTTTCAAGGCCAGGTTGGACAGGGCTTGGAGCAACCTGGTCTGGTGGGAGGTGTCTCTGCCTGGATGATCTTGGCTGGATGTCCCTTCCAGCCCAAACCTTTCTAGGATTCTGTGTTGCTGGTTGATGTAGATCATCTTGTAGGCTGCCTAGGCTGGGTGAGGTGGTGACTGAAACAACATGATTTTAAAACTCTCAAAGATCTTGTTTGAATGGATGTATTTTACTGAGCTTTGGTACAGAGCTCAAGTTTGACATGGTGACACTGGGAAGACTCGACAGATACAATAGTCCCAATGTGGGTGGTGACTTTCATGTCTGGAAATAACTTTATCAGCAGTTTGTGCCACCACAGTAAAAGCATCCCTTAAATAGATAGGCATCTAATCTTGGTGTTGCTACATCTGTACTTAAGGTTCTGTTGACAGGGTGTAATGAGCTCTTTGTGCCTCCTTACACCCCTCTACCAGAGATACAGATGCTTTCTGCTAAGAAAGTTTTGTTGTATCAAACAGTTCCGTGGATAAAGTCATCAGTGTGGTTAGTCTCATTGACTTGAGTGCCCAGATGAGGCTGCAGTCCTGTTAATGTCTTTACAGTCAGGCCTGTGTTTGGAATCAGGAGTCAGTGCTCACAGCACTGGATCTGTTCCACATTACCATGTCTATGGCAGGTTGGTGAAGCTGCACTGTGTGAGTGAGACTGATGAGCTGCTGCTGCTTCTCTTACCCCACTCTGGCAGCAACCTGATTGAGTTTGATCAACTGGTAGAAAACTAACCCCACAAAAGAAAAATGATTGATTTTTCTGCTGGGTTGGTAAGTTGAACTGGCTTGTGATGCAGTAAGGTGAGCACTGAGGACTGACAGGATTGCTGGGGAAGGTGGGGAGGAAAATGTGCATTCCTTCATCGCTGTTGAGCTGCTGAATCTGCTCAACTCTATCTCAGAAATTTAAATCAGAGAGTGACTTCTTTACCAGTACAGCAGTGCTGTTTGAACTGTGCTACTGATGTACTTTAACTAATATAATTCATCCTATTCAAATCAATATAAGCTGTTAATATGAGATCAGGTATACTGACATAATAATGATTACAGAAGGACTTTAGTAGTTGAGTGCAGAGGGAAAACTTCCCCAGTGCAGTTAATATATTAGGCATGTGGCTGGATCAGAACATGAGTGTAAAATTTATCCACAGATGCAAGTGCTTGGAAGACAGATGTGTATCCTTGTGCTAATGATATAATAGGCTTTAATGGAATGCTCCATTGAGAATAAAATTACTTGTATGCATAAGTCTGAATCCTTTGTCAGTGTGCTAGAGAAAGAAGAGAGCAAATAAATGAACTCATCAGTTATACCAGGTCAGTTGAACCTTTGTGAATGCTAACAAGAAATTCTGGCTGTTTTGGCTTCCTAAGAACACTCCTCATTGACAGCAGAATTTCACACCAAGTCAGATCCATGGCAATGTGTCAGGTGGAATTGTCATACTGAAACAGAGGAGCTTTTAACGGGATGAAATTATTTAGCTAGATCAAGAAATGTCTTCCCAGAAGAGTCCTGGTATCTGTCTTTGTCTTACCAGGTCAGAGACAGAGCTGGTGGTTACTGTTCAGCTTGTCATAGGATTTTTGAGGGGGTTTTTTGACATCACATGCTGTTGTTGAGACACTTTTTAGTTTGGAACATTTTCCCTGCAGTTTTCATGCACTTTATTCTGCTTTGAGAGAAAATAACAATCAGCTTGCAGTTGACACAGCTGCAGGTGAAGGTGCTGCTCTGCTTGTATGTCCTTGGTAGTGCTGAGAGGTTGAAAGCTGTTGTTTTGGACTCTCAGAATTGCCAGGTCTGGTTCTTGTACTTGGTTGAGAGGATTGCCTCAAAGTTCTAAGAAGACTCCCTCACAGTGGAGTGTTCCTTGTAAGATGAGACAGGATTTGTGGAGGGATTTGAGCATATTCTGCTGAATGGCTTTATTATGGGCTGCCAGAATTGAAATCTTCTAAAATGCAGTTTCTGGTAGCTGGAGGTAGAACGAGTGAACTCTTGTTTTGAAGGCCAAGGATACGAGTGCAGGAGTACTTTATTTGTTCTAGAAACTAGGGTATCTTCTTTTCTGTCATAAATGCAAAGACCATTGAAGTCAAAGAAAATACAGAACTTGTGAATGGATAGGCAAACCCTTGTGTGCATCTCCTTAATAAATGGATGCATTCTCTATGTCTTTGTAGTCTGATTTCTTCACGAACAATGAATCAAGTTACACGAGCTGTCACAACATTCATTTCCATAGATTTCCTCAGAGTACCTCCTGGCACGTGGTGCAGCAGAGGAAGACATTCAGTGCATTTTACTTTCAGTAAAACCACTAATCCCTTTTTAGGGCCAGTATTTTTTTTTCTTTTTTAATTGCTTTTACATCACTTGTGATGAAGCAGAGACACTTTTGCAAATTGCCGTGCCTTTTCATAGCAGAAGGGTGTTGTATATGTCCATACTTGTACAGTTGGGGAGAATCAGATTCAGAAATGTTTCATTTATAGAAAAACCTTCACTAGAGATTGGATGCAAATTTAGTAGCTGACTGATGCCAGTGATTTAATCTTAGAACTCGTGAAACATATTCGTGTTTTTCTACTACATTTTGTGACATTTGATGGATATATGACTGCTCATGTCATTTATCTTCCCGGTTCACAGCTAGAGGTAGTGACACATGCTTGGAGATTCTTTACTGCTTTTCTATCTGCAAGTGTGTGGTGTATCTTGACTGCTCTTTTTTGTTTGGTTGGTTTTTTTTGGCTACCTTAGTATCCCTAAAAGCTTTTTTATGTTTTCTAGCTGAAGACAGATCATATTTTATTGGTACATTTCTTTTACTGCCGAAGCTTTTTTGGTTTTAATTATCATTTTACAAAGTCATAACGATTGGAATGTGAGTTCTTCTGGGATATTTACTGCTTGTGTTACAAGACAAAATACTAATTATTATCTAAAATTTTACTCAGAGCAGCAAACCTTCACGAGCTCCTTGGGCATTGCTGGTGTTTGTTACTTCCAGCTTTTTTGTTGCATCAGCTTTACATAATTGTGTCCATTGTCATTACGTACACTCTGGCTCTTGGGTGCGGTGCAAGTGGGAATGGTAAAATATTTCTAAGACAAATGGTATTAGCAGAGAGACTGAATGCCAGGAAAACTCCTCAATAGCTTGAACCCTCTGACTTTTTAGCGTAGCACCACTTAAAAATAACAAGAGGAAAAATCCCCAGTTTTGTAGCAGAAATAATTTTGGAGCAGCAAAGTGTAGATTACGGGCTGGAGACAATAGGGTGGAGAGGTGTTGAGGTGAAGTTTGTGTCCATGAGACATCATGCAGTTGGGAGTTGTCCTTGAATTTTGAATCTTCACTTCCTTTCAGAACCTTTGTCCCTGAAATGCATTTTTTTTGAAGGCTTATTATATAAATGAGCATTGGAAGAAGGTGGGGGGAGGACCCGTCTCATTCTGCGGAGTCAGCTGTAGATTCTGGAGATGTGGAGCCTTTTGGAGAAACACATCATGCATTTGGTTGTTATGCTGGAACTTGTCCTCAGTTCTGGGGAAGGTCAGTACATCTCATAGTGTTGAAAGACAAAGTTTTCTCAAAATACGCTCAGGCCAAAAAAAAAAAAAAGAGTGTTGTATGAAAAAAAAAATTTAAAATCCCATAAACATAAACAAACAAGTCTTAGAACAATGTATATGGATATTTTTAGCTCTCTTTTAAATGGGATAATGCAATATGGTCAAGAGCTTGGATTTCAGAAAAATGAGTAGGTAAAGGTATTTTTATTCCAGACTCAAGCATATCATAGTAAATTGTATTCTGTGGTATTTGAGAAGACATAGAAAGTGTTTCTGGCATTTTTAAACGTAATTTCCATTGCTTTCAGTGGGCTGGCTCAGAAAAACCGTTTGCCTGACTGAGTCTGATGGTGCCTGTCCACCTTGTGTGTGTCTGTTACTGCCAGCAGTGTAGAACTGCAGCTGCACGGACAGGAGCTCCAGAGGTCTTTAGGATTCAGAACTCAACTTTCAGTTAACTGTACACAGAAACTTAAAATATTTTTGTAAACAGGGAAAAACATCCCTAAGACTGATAATTTGTCTCTGTGCCCATTTCCTCCACAGACGAGTTGTCTGCGCTGTGTGGGTGCAGTGGGACAGGCTGGAGCAGCGTGTGGAGGCTCCCATGGTGCCCTTGAGCTCCAGTGGTGTCTCCACTGGTAAGAAGGAGGTGACAGGAATAGCTCTTGTTTTCCCCAGTCCTGCCACCCTCCTCAAGGAAAAGGCAGTAGCAGCTTTAGGTGTTTGCTCTTGGGGAACAGCAGCCAGTGCTGATCTGACTGTTCCCCGATGTTTCTGTGCCTTCTCGTTCTGCTTGCAAGGAGGTTGTTGCTGTGGTATAACAGCTAAAACCAATAAAGCGAAAAGAACAGAAAAACTTCTCTTAGCTTGTACCAGACTCCCAGTCTGCTTTGCTTTACCACATAATCCCTTTGACTTTCTGCCTGAATAAGGCAAGAGAGACCCAGGCATGAAGAAAGGAATGGGTGGATTCTTGTATTGGCACTGCTGCCTTATTGTAGCTTAAACTGTGTGAACCGTTGCACACCCAGTTTATAGCAAAACCTGCCACTGTGTGGGTAAAACATTTAAGAATATCCCACAGAAACCCACGTTAATAATTTGTTTCGTTCCATACCCTTAGCAAGGCTTCATCTTTTCTTTTGTGGTATCCTTTTTGTTTGGTATCACTTGTGGTTTTATAAGAAACAAAGTCTTGAGGGATACTGTTCCCTTTGCATACTGGGGTTTTTTTGCATAACCACTAAATGTTAGTGGAAATAACAGTGGGTGATCTCTTGCTCACATTCTCTGCCTTCTCTGAATCTGTGCAATTCAGTTTCCTGTTTCCTTGTTCCAGTGCCATGACTTCTGAGTTTCCTCTTCCCTTTTCTTACCAAGTCTGTGCTATGAAGAAAAAAATCATACTGAGGATACATGAAAAAACTTCACAATTGGACCAGTACACCAGTTTCTTTTCTTCCCTTTTGCTGCTCTCTATGCCAGTTCTTCAAAAGTTCATTGAATTTTTCTCTCCTTCCTGTCTTTGTCATTCTCTTCCTTCTTCCATCCTGCTTCTCTCATCATTTTTCTTTCTCTTTTTCCCAGCCTTGTTTTTAATCTCTTCACATTTTTGTGTATGTTTGCTAAGCATATTCTACTTTCATATCTCCCATTCCTTTTAAAACGGTTTCCTCTTAACTGTGTTGACTTGTTATTTTGTTGTCTGTTGTACCTTTCAATGACATCCTTGGTATATTTAGTTTTAAATGTAGTGCTGGTTTCTCATCTTCCTTTTTTATCTGGCACTGGTTTTCTCTTTGTTTCCATTCCCTCCTTTCTGATGCTTTCTCATGCATTTTCTGATCTGTCAGTTCTCCTCAGTATCTTCTTGTAGGAGCAGTGTTCGTAAAAGAGAGTGGTTGTCGTGTTCTGTGTCCATCCTCCCCCACAGTTTCTCCCAGGAGTTGGGAGTATATCCTTTCCTTGCTTGCTTCCTCTTAGGTCCTCATCTGCAGCAATTCTGCTGTGCCTTCTCTTGTGTACTTTATTTTTTGTCTTGGACACGTGAGTAAAGAATGAGATGGGCACTTGGTGTGGGATTGAAATGTCAGAACACAATGGTGTTTGTATCTCAATCACTCACCCAGGGAGAGGTTTGGCAGACCAGCCTTAGATGGACCCGTATGGGATGTCTGTGTCTCCCAGTGAGCAATCCAGTAACCAGGAGACCAGTTCTGTTGATTCTACAGTCTTCCACCTTTTTTCAACAAATTTAAGATCCTCATAACCTTATCCAACCTGCGGACAACCTTTTGCCATCACTGCTGTCTCCTCAGAAGTGCTTTGGTGTTTTGCCTGTTGAGCTCAGTCTCTTTGTTTAAACGCTACCTTTAATAGAGATGGACCATTTAGTTTAGCAATAATCTTTTTGAAACAATCATTTCAGAATGTAGTTTTTATGTATTTTGTCTTATTCATGAGACTTCGAGACAACTTTTGTATTGATGTAAAATATATTTTAAAATAATTTAAACTTCCTTATCATAATTTTTAAGTTGAATATTGACCAGAGAATAATACTAATTTTGGTGTATTTTGGTGTTTAACTGGTCTGCTACCCTGCATGCAAGTCCTGTAAATAGACATGGCAACTATTTCTTCTCTCTCTGTTTTCTCCACTACCCCTTTTTCTGTACTCTTTATAGCGTTAAAGAGTCTTTTCTGTCTGGTTTAATTTCTTGAAGGATATTGAATTATACAAGTACTTGGGTTCTTTGTGTTTGTTTTGGTTTTGGTTTTTTTGTTTTGTTTTGTATAATGCTGCTTATTCATGTAAGCTATAGCAATAGAAAGAAACTATTTTATTAATATGTGGAAATTCAGAAGTTGATGAGAATCAACATCATTTTTTTGTAGGATTTGAAAAGCTGATAAACTTCTCCCACCTTTCCAAAGGAGAGGGAGAAGGACACCTAAACCCCAAACTCTTAGAGTTCCTGGGATTACACCACAACTGAAAACGACTGCAGTGTTGCCTTCCTGAAACTGTAGACAGCTCCAGAATGCTCTGTTCTTACGTGTCTTTTTTTACAGCAGCAGCGACCTGAGTTAAGCAAAACTACTCAGTGGGTCTCAGCTGAGTTGGATGGTACATTTGGAGCTGGCACTGTGGGTATTCCTTAGGATAAATACAGCAGGATGCTTTGGGATTTCTTCCCGGCTTGTACAGAAGGGAGAAGAGGTTGAGTGGCCTTTTATAGAGGGGCCTTACAGACTTTTGAAGGAGTTGAGATAGAGTTATTGCCCATTGGTGATCATCAGCACACATGTGTGAGAGTAACTCACTGTTTGATCACTATATAGAGTGTTCACTGTATAAGATGTTCTCTAAAGTGTGTTCTGTTCAGCTCAGGTGAAGGACTGAGAGTTTTTAGTGTCAAGATGAAACAAGCAATTTCAAACTTCTTTGATCTGGTTCTTTCCATACGAAGTTAGGGAATACATAGAGTAAGTTACAATTCTACATTCACAGGACATCCTAAAATAAACCATATAGATTTGTGTGTGTGTAATAACAACTTTAGTCCCTGACTAAGTTTTCCTATCTATTCTAGTAATCCTAATGATAAGAATAAATCCCAAGCAATTACGTGAAGATGGATACTTAAACCCTTAAGAAATTTTTGCTTGTCCAAAAGTTCTCCTGTGCTAAATTGACATATTGGGTAGGTTTTGTTGTATTTGTGTTTGGGCAAGAACCTGGTACTGGTCTGATACAATATTTTCAGCAGCTCCCAAAATCGGTTCTTTATGGAAAATTCCCTCACTTTTATTAATATTTGTTTTCTACATTTCTAGCCCAACAGCTCTTTGCTGCAGTGATGGAGAGGTTCAGTTAGATGATTTCCTGGGCAGGGCAGTGTTATGATTACAAAATGAATGATGTGAAGCACAAAGCTGCTGTTCTGCATGAATGAGCTCTGCAGCACCTGTCCTAGAAGCAGAATTTTCTAACTCCTCTTGGCTAACGGCCCAAAACTATTGGATACTTTAAAAAAACCCCAAACACCTATCCCTTCTTTCTAGAATTTCTGTGTTATTGTGGGCTTCACTAATGTGTGTGTACGTGTGTGTGTCTGTACCTACATAAATAATCTTTCATACCTCTCCCACGCTCTTTCAAACATTTATTTGGATTCTTTAAAGAAAGTCACAACCAAAGGTTTTTTGGAGCCCTATGTTGTTCTTATCGATAGTTTTTCTTGGGGCAGAAGAACTGCTTTGAGGGATGACTTACTGCCCTAAATATATGACTGAATGTGAGGACCAAACTTCACTGTTGGTCAGTGTGAGTATTCTTAAAACTATATATGATAAAAATCCTTGTCACAAAATATCCAGGCAATGATCTGTTCCAGTTAGTCACACACAGTGTTAATTTTGTGGGATGTTTGGTCTCCTTTTATCAGAAAAAATGATCTTTATATTTGAATGCCCTTTTGTGTGGCACACTGTGTAGGGAAGTGAGAGCAAAGGAAATTTTCAGAAATTAAAAAGTAAGAAGAAATACATCTGGGAGTGCATGTGAGAGAAGAGAGAGGAAATTGTGGCTTTATGACTGTCGGAGGTCTAGAACTTCCTGTTGGAATTCTGTGGTCGCCTAATTTTTCCTTTCCATACCAGAAATGTTGTCAGTATGTTATGAGGACAGCTCAGTAAGCACATGTTGGGATTTCTTTTGTTTTTTCTTTTTTTCCATTATAAAAATCCTCTGGTGATAGTGGCTGGGAGTTCACACTTTTTTAGATCCACTTACTTTATACCTCTTCGGTTCTTACCTGACTTCTTTTTTTTGTAGATAAATTGACACGATGTGGAGCAACACGTCAAGTGAGGTGCCTCTACAAAATCCGAGGCACAACCGAAGCAAGGATTCTACCAAAGGTATGGGTTTTCTCTGTTCTGTTGCCTTGTTTTGGGAGATGTTTTATCGTGAGTTGTTTGAGCTGTGGGGAGTTGTTGCAGAAAACTTTCTCCTGCCTCGCTTTGGAAGCGAAGCCCATGTGTCACACGGTTCGCTTTTTGCAGATGACAGTTTTGTACTGTGATCTGTGGAGTATTTGCTGATCTGCATTAGCAATTGCCAGCCTGGGATATGGTTGCCAAGATGGCACAGAGACACGGGTTTTTGAGTGCTGTAGAGGAGGAGCAGTGCAGGAACAGAAACTGGAACTGTTGGCTCTTGAAAGGAGTGAGGAAGAACCTGTGTCGCGGTTGCTCCCGACTCTCGCTCAGTTCCAAAGTGGTGAAGACGCTCGAATCGCAGCAGTACATCACCACTAAGATAACTTCTACAGCAGTTTTGTCTCCCTGAACTGGAGAAATCCAGTTAGCTTTTTGCTGTTGTGATTACTCTGTAATTTAGGAAAGGAGGGGCCAAAAAAAACCCCTACAGTAGATCCCTGGAAGGAAGAAAGGCCTGGTCTGTAGAGCAGGTGAGTCACGTGTTAGGTCTGTGGTTTGGGATAACTCATATGACCTCCAGTGTGACAAAACTGGACTCCAGAAGTGATTTTGAAAGTAGAGAAAAATTGTTATTTTATCTAAAAGAGGACATTATTGCTGATTATTTCCTGTCATAAAATCAATTTCTTTTAAAGTGACCTACCTTGTGAAAATGAAGTGTTCTGTGGGCATGAAGCACTGTCTCTTGAAGGCAAAGAAAATTGGGTTTGCATTACTTTCCTAACCCTCTTCCTTCCTCTTATTGCATCTTACCTGAAATGCAATTGGCAGCTTTTTTACTATATGGGAAAGATTATTTTTCTAACACTCCACTACTGCTACTCTCCATGGTTCTGACACAGGGATGGTGTGTTTTATAAACAGATTATCTAAGAAAATCATTATAAATCAAAAGAAGAGGGGAGTTGAGGAAGTAAATATTTATAGAGGAAAACACTACTGCATCCTTCTGAGCTGGATTGCTCATAGAGCACGTGCTGTCTGTTTAGATTAGAAGGCTGACGTTGATTAGTGACTCCTGCTTGTTCACAAACATTGTTTCTGTTTTGTTTGTAGGGTGTGCAGCTCAAAAAGATAGCTATTCAAAATTCTCCTGTTCAAAGCTTGGTTTTTGAGTAGGGTCTTTCAGTGACCATGTATTCATGCTTAGTTTACTGAAGAGAATGGAAGGGGAAAAAAAGGTAGCTAAACTGTAGTGCAATGGAAACATGTAAGATATTTATGTTGGGGTAGATAACTAGCTTTATTTTATCTTCTAAACATCTAAGCAGCTTCTGTTACGTGTTCTGGATTTGATTTCAAGTGTAATCATGCATTCAGCCTAACTTAGTGAACTCATTAAATATTACATTAAATACTTTATTGCTCTGTTAAGATGAGCCTTGACTGATAACAGCCTTTCACAGAGGATATTTACAGGCTGGAACTGGGTCAAGAAAAGAACTTGATTAAGGAACCCACAGAAAGTGTTTTGAAGCAACATTTTATTTCATTGTTTTCCATGTAGTAATGAGAAATTCCTTTCTTTGTTTCTGCCCTGTAAGATCTAACTGCAGCATGGGCTTCTTTTTCTCAGACTAAGGCTGCTGTAAGTACTGATTTTTTTTCTTTATTTTCCCTTTCTCATTTTCCAATCAGTTAATGGCTACAAAAGCTTTAACCAAAGTATTATTTTGCTCAGTGATTGTCTGTTAAACAAGTTGAAAATAGGACAAGCACTTGGAGTACATGAATGTTGAACATCTTGGGAAAAATTTTCTGCACACAGTAGGAGAAGTTTTTGCCACAGCTAGCTTGGTCTTGAGTATCGTGATACATGCTAAACCTGGAGTGTAATATTACCTTTTGATTTAAGAAAGTGGTGACTTCTCATGTTTCTGAGAACTTGAAAAAACAGCTCTCCCCTCTCTGACTCAAACCAGTCAGAAACCGGGACACCACCGGTGTATTTAATGATTTTTTTATCTTTGAGCATGGGAATTGCCATCTTTCTGTTGGAATTCAATTTAGGTGCTTAAGCTGTCATAGTAATTTCTAAAACCTGGCTTCAGTTAGGCCAAACAGTTTGATTATTCAGGGAATTTATCTCTTTCCCACAACCTTGTCCCTCGCTTTTCTCAACAGCTGAGCACCAGTGTGGGGTTTTACATGTGGAATCTTGTATCATGCTCCATTTTGAAGGGGGTATTACAGACTTTTTTCCAAGTGGAATTAATATTTTATTGAGGCCAAGCATTAAGTCTGTGAATGGCATGTTATTATTAATTTTTTTTCACAACAGCCTACTTATGGGAACAAAACTGTGCATAAAACCTAATTTAGATAATCTTATTAAACAAAACATAATAGTAGTTTCTGGCCATAATACTATACAGTTTTGCAACATCAGCTTTGTGAAGTTGCTTTTGCCTGCAGTTTTATTCTTCATGAAAAAGGAAAAATTTATCATGCTGTGGGGAGGGGGGGGGGGAGAAAAATGTAGCTTAAAAATGGAAAACAATGTTCTTATTTGCATTATCTTCAAACTTCAGCTGCGTCATATAGAGAACAAATTGGAAATTGCCCCCACTGGCACGGCTGTGTTTGACTCAGTCATGGATGCCAAGAAGCCGTCTGCCAGTGGCAGCAGGAAAGCCAGCAGGAAGGGTATGTATTATTGAGGACACAAGGTGTGAGGCAGTGGAGAGCCACTGCATTCTGGGACATCTGATTTCTCCTCCCTGCCCCTAAGTTGTCTCCTGCCAGTGATCTTTATTCATGACACACTAACTGACCAGGAGAAACTAATGTTTCCTTCCCTTGGGTTAGGAAGGAGAGAGTTCTGCCCTAGTCACTTGGTTGGAGGGGGTGACAGGACTTTCCCCACGCTGTGAGTGAGCAGTGCTTATCCCATTCTGAGAACAAGTTTGCTAAATACGGTGCTTCCTTTATTTCATTTAAGGACAGCCTTTGCTTTGGAGAAATAAGCACTCCTTTTATATACTAAGAGTATTCTGGTAGTGTGCCTCTGGAAAGGAACAGACAGATCGACCTCTAGTGGCAACACAGTCAACTTTACAGATTTAATTACTTATAATGAATCTTTAAGCATTATCTCTCTTTAAATATGATCATTATTTCAAGCACTTACTGCCTTGCTCCTAGTTATTGAAAAGGAGAAGGGAGTACTTTCAGTACTGCTCAAACCCAAGAAAAACTGTGTTAATTGTTCAGCCCCATGAGCCTTCTCTTTCTGGAGAGATGGGTCCCTAGAGGGTTCTTTGGTTTCTGCTTCAGCTTCCCGGTCCTCCCATAATAAATCAAGCAAGGAGAAGTCCTCACGCAGCCCCCTCCGAGCGACCACTCTGGAAAGCAACGTGAAAAAATGCAGCCGTGTGGAATTCCGTGAACCGTTGGCTTCATACAGGTTAGTGCTGGGACAGCTGTTAAAGGCAAACAGGCTGAGATTAGATTTTCACAACTCCTCAGAAGTTGGTTTGCTTCCTGCCATCATCCACCTGAGCAGCATTTGAGGTTGGATTTTTTAGTAAATATTACAAATGTGTTTTTTGTTCCGTGAATACGTGTTTAAAGTCAAATGTATTGAAATGGGGCCAGATCATCACGTTGATATGGCTGTGGCCTTGGTGACCTGATGGGTTTGATAGGTATTTAAGACTATTTCCTCATGCTTTTTGAACTTTGTTTCATTAATTCTTCAGCACATGTTCCCAAGTGTGTTACCACAAGGCAGTGTAGGGCAGGAACATCTGGTACTAAAGATGCATTACGCTTTTGTGTGTGTGAGAAACCCAAATAAAAACAGTTTTTCGTAGACAAAACATGGCACAGAACAGGCCATAGAATGTGATTTTTATCCTGACATCTAAATTTTAGTCCTTTTTTCCACTATTTATATCAGCTGTGAGGTGGTTCTCCTTCCTTGTTGCATATGAGATTGATTTGGGTCAATTTTGTTAATTGAGCAGCTCATATATTAATTATGCTTCTCTTTTAAGTTCTACACCTCTTATTTAAAGCTTTTTTTAAAAAAATTGGAGGGTGACATTACTGCTTGCTGATTTTTCTATTTTTCAACTTTATATATAGTTCTGTTCAGGCAGAGAGTGCAGCAAATGAAATTTTGAACAGAAGTCTCTTTCAGTTCCGTCAGCCTTGCACTATTTAGTGTGAAGTGATCAGACTTTAAAAGAACTTGCCTTTAAGTGGAGACAAGGTAGAGGAAGTCATTCATTTAGTTGATGAACGTGCTGATTGCTGTGGGTTGGAAGGTCCTATGAGTGTGTTTCTGATGGTGACTTTTTTTTCCCTTCTGTTGCATCAGGGATATATATAGTTCTCTGTCTTATCACAGTTCTAGCCAACTTGAGGCCAAGCAACTGTTCTCTGGCTTGGAGCTGAGCGAAGCAGAGGGGAAGGCTGAGCTCACAGGCCGCCTGACACACGACCGGGAGGAGCGGGATCGGCACAGCAGAGACTTTGAAAGCCCCTGTTCTTCTGCTGCAGACGAGACTGTTGTTAGGTATTTGAATGACCGGCCAACAATTGATGCCTTGCAGAAAAATGAGGAGTTTCTTAGGGTTGCAGCATCTCCAAGGTTGGAAGAGGAAAAGACCAGCGGCTCCAGAGGAGATGAGAGCAGCACTAAAGCTTCTCAGAGTAACACATCCCAGGACGGTGAACTGAAAGTGTCTTCCCCTTCTGCCACGAGTATTTGTAGTGCTCACAGACTGGAAATCCTGAAACAGCGGCAGCACGATGCCAAGTTGGAGAAGCTGAAGGAGCGGATCCGAAAGCAGTGGGAGAATTCTGAAGAGCCCAGTGGCAGAGGGCAGCACTTGGGATGTGCTGAGCAACCTGTGGTGATCAGTAACGTGGAGAGCACAGTGACTCCCAAAGTCAGGAAGGTGACAGCTGTGCCTGCTGCTCCATCATACAGAGGTATGGAAGTGCAGATCCCCTCCCTGTGGGTTGCACCAGGTGAGGAGGAGAGTTCAATTCACTGAGCAACATGTCAAAGGATGGACCTGTCTCACAGCTGTGTTTGGGCAATGGGGGGTGGATAACATGGTTTGATCACAGATATGGACAAGAAAGAAAAGACATTTTGGCCAATTTATGGAAGTGTGGATTCCTTTAAAATTCTTCCTGTCTCTTCTTACAATTTTTATAAAAAGAAGCTCACTGTATTGGTGTTTTGGGTTTATTTCAATTTTTTTTTTATGGTCTCAGAGCTTGGTCACATTGTATTGATTGAAAAAGCCTTTCATATTGCTAATAATCTTTTCATCAGCCACTCTGCTGTTTTTCAGCTGTGAGCAAGCGGCAGACTGGTATATTGCTTCCTTCTAATATAGCATCAGAAATTCAAGTAGTTCTTTTCTTACTTGGCAGATTCCCATCCCTTCCATCCTGAAAAAGCTGTATTTAGATCTTACACAGTTACTTTAAACTCTTGAATTGTTGACTTTCAGGTTTCAATCCCGCTGAAACAAAGATTCGCACTCCAGATGGGAAGATCTGGCACACGGATGAGTTTCATATTAGTCGGCAGCTTTACAGAGATATAGCACGGCAGTTAAAAGGTGAGCCACAGACAGGACAGGCTGAGCCCCACAACCTTCTCTGAGAGGCAGAGAAATATATTTTGTGCAACTCTACCAAGTCATGGAAACAAAAAATGGTAGCAGTGGGTGTTAAATGTATTGTTCTTCTCTCCACAGGAAGAGTAGCTTACTGAACAGTAAAACAACCAAAAAAAGGCCTTCTCCCCATTCTCTCATTCAAATACTTTTAGTAGAAAACCAGTATTAGAAAGAATCAGATGATGGCTTTTCTTTGAAACAGGAAAAAAAAAGTCCCCGTTCAAGTGACTTTTGTTTAATTTTGTAACTTCTTCACGCATTTGCATGAATGAATGCAATTTCGTGTTTAAAAGGACAAGCCCCACTTTTGGTTTCTGTTTTCAAATGTACTGCTCCAAGACACAATCTTTATGAATTTTTCACTCTGGAAAGCTGCAGTACCATTGGCGGCTCTTCTCTCTGGGTGAGCTGGAGTAGGATGCCCAAGTGTGCTTTTTTATTTGCTAGGCTGGTTACAGTGTAGTGCTGTAGGACTGAATTGCTTCTGACTGACTGACTTGGGGGAGGGGAAAGAGAT
>JAWWLV010000005.1:29695585-29768016 GCA_035041135.1 Platyrinchus mystaceus | reverse complement strand
TGCAGGAATAGGAGGTCGTATGTTTAGGAAGGTCGTGACTTATCTTGGTCAGTTAAGAGGAAAGAACAAAGAGAAATATGTAGCTTTTGCTTAAACGTGGTGATTTCAGTGTGCAGCCTCCTTGCTGGAAGCTGCTTTTGGGCACAGCAGGGCCTACCAGAAAGATAAACAAAATTCATCTTTCTGTTATAAGTAGAAGCTGAATTCCGAATATTAGCCTTTGCAATTTTAATGAGGCAAGAGCTTCTGAACTACGACAGACTTTTTTTTTTCTGCTTGTCTTCATCTCTAGCCCAGACCTGGTTATCAGCCATCTGGGGAATCTGACAAAGAAAACAAGGCTCAGGAGCGTCCTCCGAGTGCATCTTCCAGCAGTGACATGTCGCTTTCGGAGCCGCAGCAGCCGCTGCTGAGGTGAGGAACTGGGGGCCTTTGGGGTGAGAGGAACATACTCCTGAGAGGTGAAAACAGACCCAGCTCTTGAGTTCATGTTCCAGTGAGAGTAATTGTCTTTATGGCAATTAAAACGCGTCCTCGCAGTAAAGAGGAAGCTGATGCAGGAAAGCATATGAGAGCTTTGGCTGTGGCTGGTTTGTGAGTCTGTAAATAAATAAATAAATGAGTGGTCGTTGCCGGTAATCTTTTGGTGGCATCAGATTGGGATGCTGTTTCCTCTGCCATTGGCATCAGGCAAGAGAAGCTGATTGTATGAATACATATGTTGAGTTTTCTTATTTGATTTTTTTAATGTTTGTGTTTTATCTACTTCTTTGATTCAGCCTTTAGTTACTATCTCTAAAGTACCAAAACCCTCTGCTTCTGCTTAGAACTAGCCTTTCCCTATTTCTTTTCATGCTGCTTTCCCAATTTTCAATTGCTCATTGTGTTACCGAAGTTTTTCGTACTGTAAGTCAAGGTGCCTGACCAGACACTTAAATATAAGGAACTAAAAATCCTGAAGTTTCTTGAATATCCTTAATTATCCCCATTGTGCAAGTGTGTCTTCATTTTTTAACTACATAATGAATGTCTGCTTCCTGAATATATACTAGCTTCAATATCTGTACACTGACTTTGTAAATTCAACAAGACCTGCTTACCTACTGGAAAAGCTCAAGGAAGCACAAGGAATGCCATGTGCTACTGTGTGTAGAATAAACTGCCAAACCATATAGACTGTTAGTGTAACTCAAAAGGAAAAAATGTAATTGCTGATGGTAGAGGAGAGAGGAGAGTTACTGAGAAGACCCCCAGAGTAGTCAGGGAAGCAGCTTTTTGTGAGGGACTTTCTGGGTTTCCTAGAATTCTGAACATGTGCAAGTGATAAGGAATAAAAAAGTTTTCTCCCTTTTGGAAAAGTCTTAGTGCTGCTGCTGAAAAACCTCAGCTTGTTACAACTTCAAAACAAACAGTACACCATAAATGGCATTTCAAATTTAGAAGGTGCTTTGTTGTTTGGTTTGTTGATTTTTTTTTTTAAATTAAATAACATTGTGTAACTGTTTACTGTCCTGTTCTCTGCCTCTCTGATTCCACGAAAAAGTGTTTTATCCTGAAAATTAAATTTGTGACAATGATACTTTAGTCTAAAACAACAGTGTAAGTCCTCAATGTGGATGTTGACTTTTCATTTCAGGAACGAGTTGATGGAGCCTCTGTGGGTACAACCAGACAGGCTGAGCCCAAGAGTGCAGCTCTCCCATCCACAAGCTCTCTTGGGCTCAAGTGGAGGCCCCTGTTCCCAGCACTGGAGTCTGGAGCAGATGGACCTTTTGTCAAAGGAGTGTGACGCGATGTTGGCGGGGAGGAGGAGCCATTCTGCGCCTGTGGGATCACTGGGGCCTCAGCCATACCTGAATTCATCTGCTGCACAGCAAAATCTCTTAGCAAAACCTGCTGCTGGCCAGTATAAGAGCAAATTAGATCGCATTGAAGCTTTGAAAGCTACAGCTGCTTCCCTTTCCAGCAAGATTGAAAGCGAAGCCAAAAAATTGGCTGGTGCTGGTATCAACTATGGTACCATTTGGAACTCAGAATTTATACATGAAAACCAGGATGATGGGCAGTGGGCAAAGGCTGTGAGTCCTCCTGTGAGAGAGGAAAACGAAGATGCTTTTTCAGCCAGGATTCAAAAAATGCTGGGTGCCTGCGTGTCTCATACAGCCTTTGATGACAACCTCCCTGGGGTGGGCAACCTTAGTGAATTTAAAAAGCTCCCTGAGACCATCAGGCCTCTTACTGATGTAGTCAGCCTTGGATTGAGATCTCCTGCTGCTAACAGGCATGAGGGGATCCTAGGACATTTATCCAAGAGACAGACTGACTCCCCAGGCCGTGAGAACCAGGGCTATACTCTGAATAAAGCCGTCGTGCCTCACGAGTCCAGCATCGACTCCATCAGCGAGGGGCCTCTCCTGAGTGATGGAAACCTCTCTGAAGAGGAAGGAGACCAGCACAAACAGTTGCCACTGAAAATGCTGGAGACATTAAAAGAGAAGGATTTCTGCATCCGGGAGAGAAACGCTTTTGACCCCATAAAGGAGTTTCAGAAAGCAGCTGAGAAGTACTCGCCGCTTTTCCCTCAGACAAGTGATACGCACAGCAAGGGGCCCTGGGAGGAACTGGCCAAGGGAAGTCCCCACAGTGTCATCAACATCTTTGCAAAAAATTATCAGCTTCATGGAAAAGGTAAAAATGGAAAAATTTCTCAAAATTTCTCACAATTCTCTTGTGAATTGATATTTTCCTAGTCTTACTGCTCCTTGCACTTTATGCTTCACAGGTAAAGAATGTGCTTTTGAGGTCTCAAACATGAATTTTTGGAAGGCACGATTTACAGTTGTCTCATGCAGGATGCTTTGTTTCATTTTCATTTTTTGTACAAATTTATCCCTCATTTTATGAGTACTGTTACTCTGGCCTGGAACTCCTCATTTTGAGGAGGAATGTTTTCTGAGAAGTTGATTTTTATCTTGTGGTTTTTGGTTCTTTTTCCCTTCAGTTTATTTCCTTTAAAGATGATTGCATTAAAGTTCCTGCAAATGGTTCTACTCTAAAGCACTGTGCTCTTCAAGAATGTTTTAGTTGGAGTGTGTTAACAAAGTAAAGCATTCGATAATTTTACAAAAAGAGGAAGGCTGTGCTTGTTACTTTGTGTTAAACTGCCATGGAATGGCTGTACTGCTGTTCTCCTGATGGTTTTGTGTTTGAAAGGAAGTCATTGTAACTCGTGGGTGGGAGCATTTTTTAGGTCCTGCAGTTTTATTACCTATTTGATGCACATTTGGAATAACTTTTGTCCTCTCCTTTCTTTGTCCCCACTTCAGTGTTTGATGAAAGGCTGAACGGAGGGTCTGCCCTTCTGCGCCCTTTGCTTCCCACCATGAGCCCTCCAGAGAGTGTGGCTTCTTATGAAGATGATTTTGTCTCATCGCAGGGAAGTAGCACTTTAACAGACAAGAAGATTGCACGTGACCTCAGGTAACTGTGTTAGACTTCTTTTAGAAATAAAAATGCAGGATTTGACAGGAAATAGTTAATACAGAATTAGTTTCTTAAAATGCTGCATATCTTTTCTGCTGTGCTGTACTGTAATACTGGTCAAAGCGATGAAAGCAGTTCCTTAGGACTTGCAGTTAATATAGCAGCCAGCATGGTGAAGACATAAAGATTAGATTCCTGTTCTCTGTCTAATTTTTGTTCTTCTGCAGGCTGGACAGGTAGCTTCAGACAAGGTTCTTACCCTTTGTAGTCTGGTGAAAATTATCTCTCCAGCTTGTGTGGCTGCTGTAATGCTCAGTTGGTTAGTGTTTGTAATATATAAAAAATAGAAAAGATATTTGAAAGTGTTAAAATACCTTCAGTACCTCAGAATTTTGTAAAAAAAAAACCCTATAATTGCTTTCAGTAAGGATTTGGGAATGCTTAGTAATGGATGTATAAGTTGCCTGTAAGAACTTTATCTGAAATGCAGTCACATTTGGAGTCATTCTTATGTTGTTCCAGTCTGGAGTCAAATATCTCTTTAGAGTTAGCATTGGATGGTTGTTATTCATATTTTAGTCTTTCCTATTATTGGAAGCATGCTTCAGTATGTTCAATATCATGCCAGACTTCCCAGTGTCTTGGCTGTCATAGTTTTAAGTCTGAAAATCAATACTTTTTTAGTTGGGCTATGTTTAGCCCTCTAAACTGTGCAGTTTAGTCCTCTAATTCCAAGTGTGGTGGTTTTCTTGTGCACGGTGTGAGGTGGGAGCTGGAAGTCCTTAATCACTGACAACGTGCTCCTTTTTAGTGTTGCTGGCAGCAGTAATTCAAGCATTCAGGAAGAAATTCCAAGCAGGAAATCTCCCCATGAGCCTAGATCTGTGGAACTTGCTTCTCAGCATTCATCTGGACCACGATCTGCAGCATCTTCTCGCTCCTCTGCTTCCTCAAGAAAGAGAGGGAAAAAGGAACGTAAGTGCAATACTTGACTCTAGTCAAGAGTTGTTTGGTTTCTCTGGGGGAGGTTTTATGGTTTTCCTGTTGTGAAAATTGCAGTCATTCTTCATATCTGGAAACTGTAATCTAATGCTCTTAGAATGATTTGCTTTTTCCTCTAATGATTCTTTCCTAATTCTTTTTGACTGTGATAATTCTGACCTTCAAATATAGTCATCTAAATTTAAAAGCAAGAGGTTGTTATCAGCATTGAAACGTTCTCCTTTCTTAAACTAGCCCTCTAATAAGTCAGTTAATAATAATATTGTGTGGGAACTATCCTTAGATTCTGTACTGAGAAAACGCCAATGGGCTGCTGAGAAATCAGAATTACAGCTACATTTATGAAGGCGACAAGAAATTTGCCTGAATGCTTTGTTTTTGGGTCACAGACATTTTCCATAGGTGCATAAATTAATAAATGCATTACTTTTCTGTGGGAACCTGTAAGTTACAAAAGGTTTGGTTTCTCAGTGTATTGTTTTGGGGCTCATAAAGGCAAAGTATTCACATGTAGAACCAAACAAACTTTTGGCACTGTTGTTGCTTCTTAGGGTTGGACTCTTTCAATGGAAGTGCTCACCACTTTTCTGTGGAAGAAGATAAAATACTGTCTGAATTAGAGTGGGGATCCCAACAGGCAAAGAAATCCTTATCGAGTAGCAGAGTTTCTAGTAAAGACCACGAGCAGAACCCAGATACAGACAGTACACTGGAAAACTTGTCTGGACACTCCCTGCTGAGGTAACAGGAATGTTATAAGACTTTATGCAAATATAATGAAGTTTGGTAGTGTTATTGGCTGTTTCTTTGGACATGCAAAAGGGAAGTAACAGAAATTATCAAATGTTGTTAAGATGGGCATGTGGAAAACATTTTTTCCCTGTATTTTAAATATGAAACCTGGTGTCCTGTCATGTTCAGTACCTTTAGCATTGAGAAAAGGTCTGTAAGAAGTGTGTCAGGAGGGAAATAGCTAGTCAGTGTGTGCAATCATCTTGCTCTTTTATACAGACATTTTTGGCTATTTTTGTGCTCAGCTAGTACTCACTGTGAGTTGATGATTTTTGAGAGGTGAACCAATCCTTGTAAAAGAGCACATTAAAAATGGAAGAAACATTTTACATGGCCAGATGAGCAGTTTCAATGCCTCCTGTCAGGAACTTGGCATGAGAATCAGGATGCAGTCACCTGGATGTGCATTTAAAAAAGTAAACAGGTTGCCACCAGCATATGGAAGCAACTCATTGTGATAAACCACTGCTCTGAGTCTTGATCTCTATCATCAAAATGCAATGAAATGCCTGAAGGCCAAAACTTGACTTGAACAGTTCATAAAATACTACACTAACGCTTCCTGGAAGAAAATTAAAGACATCTCTTTTTTCAAACATACAGAAAATTGTGCAAACACTTCTTAAATTTACTATTCTGACTTTATTAAATCAAAGGGGATTAACACTAGCTGGCTAAATCTTTTAGGAAGACATTCTGCTTTACCTGGCACATCTTAGGAGGTCACAGGACCTTTGAAACCCAATACTGGATGTCAGCCACAGTCACCAATACAATTCAGTACCTCAGAACTGCTTTACACTGGCACAGAACAAGAGATCATTCTTACTATTTGATGCTTTTTAGAAAAAAAATGCAGTGAAAATTGAGTATTTCATAACCATATTAATCGCACAATTAGCAAAAAACCTGCATTTTTAGGAAGGCATAAAGAGGATGCTGTGCCCTTTGTGTAGACCTGTTTGGTGTACAGAAATGGAAGAACAAGGTTATTGCTTTATTGTCTTATCAAAAGGCTGCACTTAGGACAATATTGACTCCTTTTGTTTTCATTTCACCATTAGTTTCTCAGACAAGGGAAGATCCCAGAAGACACCGACTTCTTCCCCATCTCCCAGTTCCCAAAAAATGTTGCCGTTGGATTCTGTGGGCAATGCGGCAGAAAGAGTCAAGTCACCTGCCGGCTTTTCTGGAGGTTCAGCCCCAGGGCTGAAGCCGAACACGGCCTTCCACGACCTGAGCCTGGGAACCAGTCGGTCTGTAGTGGGGGCGGCCTCAGCGAGCGGTGAGTTTTTGGTTACTAATCCCAGAACAGCTGCAGAGTTTTTGCTTTGGTTTTGATGTGGGACACTAAAGTCTGTGGAGGTTGACCGGTCAGTGTTGTCCTGCAGGGTGTATGCGCTTCTCCCCCGCTGGGCTCCAGCATCGCTTGTCAGCAGAGCTGAACTACCTTAGTGCCATCGAGGAGTCCGTGCGGCAGCTCTCGGATTTGGAACGTGTGCGAGGCATATCCCTCGCCCAGCAGGAGAGTGTTTCCTTGGCTCAGATTCTAAAGGTAATGGGAAAATACTTCCTTGTCTCAACCTTCCTTTTTCTTTTTCCTTTTGCAAGACAGTTATCCAAAGAGGGCTCAAGTTAAGCTTTCTCTCCACTTAGGAGTGCAGAGAAATCATGATGGGCATGGTGGAACATCTCTGATAATGTCAATTTCTCAGAATTAACCTGTGTTATCTTTCTTATTTTAAGTTGACATGAAGCAACTACTGACTCTGGAATATCTGTCATTAATGTACTGTTAGCTGGAATCACTGCTCTGGTTGTGTTCCTCAGTCAAATCAGAACATGATTATTTACTGGTTTGATGTTGGGTCCCAATCCCACTCAGTGGAGCTGTTCAGGCTGGATCATTTGTGTTATTCCATGAAAAAGATATTTTTGGTTGAAGTTTCCTTACATTGACAAGATGGTTTGTTCTAGTTTGTTGAATTAATTGATCACAAAACAAATCTTCATATTTAACTTGCATTATTAAAACTTGTTTTCCCAACCTGTAGGCACAGCAGCAACGCCATGAACGGGACTTGGCTCTTTTGAAAATCAAGGCTGAACAAGAAGCTCTAGAAAGTCAGAGACAACTAGATGAGACAAGGCAGAAGGCAGCTCAGGTAATGCTGCCCTTCAACAAATGTGGAGTGTGTAACAAGCAAAATGCTGTAAGTAAATCCGTGCCTACAAGTGTTCTTAATTTGAAGCTGTGAACATATGGAAATATGTTGAAATACTTCAGTGTAGCGAAGAGGACCCTCCTAGGGGCCAATTTCAAACTTTTTTCTCCCACGTTTTGAGAAATAAATCTGTAGTTACTATAGCCAGAACATTTTGAAGGGCTGAACTGGCTGTGTTTCCTGCATAGGTCCATGCAGAGTCACTGCAGCAGCTAGTCCAGTCCCAGCAGGAGGCTGGGCAGGAGCCCCCGTGCAAGGCTGCAGCCAAGCAGGCAGAACCTGCCCTGCTCCCCACAGATGCACGTCACCAGCTCCGGGAGGTGAGGCCCTCAGGGAAAGGGAAAAGCTGTTCTCGTTTCAGTATTGTTGTGAGCACTTTTTTGCCTTTTAAGTTATTTTTTGTTCAGTGTCATTCTCATTACAACTTCACTTTCATAACGTGACAAATGATAGGACTTCAAAGGAGCTGCTCTGGCATCGTTCTTAGAAGTCAGTGAGCAACCTTAAATCCTTGTTCACTAGTTCTTATGATCTTCCAGTTAATGAACTGATAAGAAGTTTGTTCTTCTGCAATAGATGGATGATAGTGAACACAGCATCTTTAATTTGTGTAAGTTGCACTCCATCAGGGATCGATCTGTTTCATAGGGAAGTTAAATTAGAAAAGCAGAGAAATTGAAATTTTTGCTTACTTCTGAAGGTAGGAGAACAATAAATAAAATGAATAAAAAGGAGAGGAGAGGATCTTCAGCAAAGCTTTTAACTTGATACACAGTTTGCAGTTTTCTTTTTTGGAGTCTTTGTTCTTCTTGTGGCATACAGAACATTTACTTGTTTTCAGTTTTATATATCAGTTTATCAGTTTTTATACTACTTGTTCCCAGCATGTAGCAGCTACTTCACACATAGATAAGAACAAGGTAACCAAAAAATGCTTTTGCTCCATCAGTTTCATTAAGTGCAGTGACTGGGGGTTTAGGGTTATGGGATGGAGTGCAGAAGGCTGATGAGTGTGAACAGAACTGTTTCTTCACAGCTTGTGCACATGTTGGTGCTCACTGAGGCTGGTTTTTATGATGAGTAATTGAATTGTAGAATAACAGTGATATATTCTGGGCTCTGCCAAATTTGTGAAGTTTAAATAATTTTTGAGTAGAAAAGAGTGGGTTGAAGGAGTAGAAAAGCTCAGGCATCTCAAGTACCTGCAATGTGTTGGTCATTGACAGTAGGTAGTGAAGTCAAAAAAACATTTGTGCTTTGTAGTAATAAAGTGGATGAAACCAACTAAGAAACAGGGCAGAAGAAACAGAGACAGCTTTTATTTGTTTTAGCATTTTAAATCTTTTCAAGTCTTGCTATAAGTGTAAAATCTGAGCATAAGAGATGCTAGTGGAGAGAGCATGACCTGGTCAGTGATGGTGGGCCAGCAGGGTAGCTTTTCCATCCCCATTCACAAGTGACTTCAGTTGAACAGCCATTTATTGTAACTGGAATGCAGCAATGGAAATGCCTCTCACCAGTGTGCTGGGAATGTTTTTGGATGTACACTGTTATTTATTATGTATAGAGGAACAGAGTATGGAGGAATATGCATCCACAGAGCCATCTGCACCTTCACAACCACAAGTGACACACATGTAACGACAAAGCAGCCTAAACCCATGTCTTGCACAGTTGTACAGTAAATCACTAAATTGCCTGCCAGAATTACTATTTTCTCTTTCAGAAACATTTTGATCCTGTGATAAACTCATTGTGTTGCCTTGTTCTTCATTGTGCTCAGATGACAGAGTTAGCACGGAGCCAGACCTCGGATCCTGTCAGTGCTCCGGCTGCTCCAGTCGCCACCTTGTTTGACCACCAGCGGCAGCACCACTCGGAGTTCATGAAACAACTGAGGGCCCGAGCTGATACAAACAGGTTTTGCTTTACGTTTCACATCTTGGGAAGGGGGAAGTATTCTTGCATCAAATTTTAAGATGTCATGATGAGTTGAGTATTTAAGAAGAACTTGGATTCCATCTTTATGCCCTTAATAGCGTACACCAAAGGTGACATTACTGGTTCTGTGAAGCTCTATATAAATGACATGGGGATGGTTTAACTAGTTTAAGCTTTAAGTGATCTTTTAGCAGAAATTTTAGCTGTTACTACTTCTAGTAAACTGACAAAAGCTTGGGAAAACTGTATTACTCCTTCATTTAAGGCAATGCAGATTTACCCAAAAATACTTCCCTTTCTTAGGAAATGTGAGTCTGGTGCCATATCACAGGGTAAAGAGGAGACAGGTGACTCAAAACAGATGTACTCACCGATGTTTGATAGTTATTCAGAGTCCTCAAGATCAAAGGTTCATGATCAGAGGTAAGAAGTTCTTTATTTCCTGTTTATTTTCCTTACCTAGTTAGGTCTCACAAAGTTTCTCACAGCCCTTCTCTGATCCTGACCAACTGGAGCAATTTTGGGCTCTGTAGTCCTTTTGACTTCTAAACCAGTATTCCTATCTTGCTCATCCTTACAAAAACTCTAAGGAGAGATGTTTGCCATCATTTATCATCAGTACTCATTGAGCAGGGGTTGTGCATACCTTCAAACCATTTGGATTTTAAGACAGAATAAGAATAACAAGTCCCACTGTCAGTCAGCAGCTTGATGATGCCTGGAATTTTAAAGCAGCCAAGCTGCATTTTGAAAACAAACCCCAACCCACTGTATATTGATTATTGCTGGAATTTCAATCATGGTATGTACAGTAGCAATGTAATAAAATATTCTGAAATGTGCAAAGTCATCTTTAAAAAAATTCTCCCTTGATGACACAGTAGTACCAGCAGCCGCCAGGAGAGTCCTTCAGCTCCATCTTCCAAGGAGATTGAGAAGAAGCTTTCCCGTCGTGAGAAGACAACCAGCAGCATTGAAGACCAGGCTCACACTGGTGCAGATGATTCCTTGCCCAGCGACAGCGTTTTATCCCTGCCGGATGAAAAAGGTTGGTTGTACTGTTTGTGTGTGATGAGTCTGAAGGAGGGAGGGAGGTGCTGTTTCAGAATCAGTTTCTGAAACAAATGAGGGAATGTGTCGAACACCAGGTGAATTGTAGTCTCTTAAGAGGTAACAGAGGATGGCACACTGAGATGGGAATCTTGGAGATTCTGCACATGAGAGTGATCTTAAATTCTGCAGTGCTAGCTGAGCCAGGTGCTTGCTGAACCTGCAGGCTGAATGCCAAATGTTTCAGCAACCCCAGAAATGTGCTTATACCTGGGTACAGAAGTCTGTTAGGTCTTTTGAAGCTGGATGATGATGTTCTGTAACTCAAAATCACTGTTTCCTAAACACACATTTTTCTGTATTGAAGTAGTTATCTCCCTTACTTTCCTGCCCCCTTAACTTTACTGGGCTGAGACAGAGTAAAACTACATTCATAGTACATACCTGAGTATGTAAAGACACTTCTCTGATTTCTCCCTCAGATTCTGCTTCTGTTGCAACAGAGTATTCCCTGAAATTTGATGAGTCCATGACAGAGGATGAGATTGAAGAAAAATCTTTTCGGTCTTTGCTGCCCTCTGAGAGTCATCGCAGAAATAACCTGGAGAAGAAGCGGGGTAGTCGAGATGATTCTGACGAGGAAATGTCCCCAGAAAAAACAGCTCTGTCATCCATCAAGGTAGGTCAAGCAACCACATTTAAATAAACTGAGCTGAAATGGTTGAGCTGATGAGCTTCAAGTGAGCCGTTCTTAGTTGTGTTTGCAAGCTTTAGGGTTCTTTTCCTCCCTGTGGTTCTTTGGGCATCTCAGAACAGAGAAGCATATGAATCATGCTGTATGTCACTGTTTTACTAGTGTGATGACTTATGGAACAGTCCATCCAGGCCTCTACCTTGTGGCTTTGGAGAAGAGGAGTGACTTTTTGAGGTGGGTTATAAAATCCCAGTAGATTAAGTCCTCCTCCTATGCCAACACACAGCTAGGAAATACAGGAGGGGATGGCTCATCTCTGTGGTCGAAGCAGGGACGTCCCAAAACAGTCACATGGCCCAGGGCAGAAAGAGCTGGTCTGCACAAAGCTTAGAGAAAAAACAGCTTCCCTTCCTACATCTGGTTTTGTGTGTGTCTGTATCTGTATATACACACACACACTTTGTAATTGAAAAAAGCCCTGGCATTTCTGTGTTATCAAATCGTGCCAAATTTGTCTTACCTTCTAGGAGCTAAGCATGCCATTCTCAGGGGGGCAAGACAGTTTCTCTAAGTTTACCATGGAGATGGTGAGGCAGTACATGAAGGAGGAGGAAATGCGAGCAGCTCATCAGTCCTCTCTGCTTCGGCTCCGGGAGAAGGCTCTGAAGGAGAAGACCAAGGCTGAACTAGCCTGGCTGGAACACCAGAAGAAGTAAGACAGCTCTGAATATATGTTATTGCTGACTGATTATTTCCTTGTACTTTCGAAGGTTTTGTTTCCACCTCACTCTTCCCTTACTAAGTATCAATAGTGTTCTGACATCGGTAATCTATAGAAGTGTAACTGGGACTTGGAAAGAGCAGGGCCCAGTTTGTAAGTGCGCTTTGATTTTTACATTGCATGTGGTTTGTATAAAAGAGTGTTTCATCTAAACAGTAGAATATCAGATGTGTGTTGTCAGTCAGAAAAGGGAGTTGCCAACCATTAACTCTACAAATCTTAGTTCAGGAAGGTATAAAACTGTCAAACAGTTCAACCTTTCTTTGCTTGATGGTTATCTGAGGTAATTTTAGTTGACTCAGGCCACATTTTGGGAATCAGGATACATGTTGTACTTAATGATTTGTTTCCAACCTAATATATGCTTTGTCCTGTAATGGCAGTTGAAGTACCCAGTGGCACTTCTAATCAGTGGTGACCAGATTTATTGGGTAATACTTTTCTGTGTTTACTCTCTGCATGAGATTACCATTGTGCATCAGACATCATCTTCTCTTGTCACTGTGGGTTTGACAAAGGATTATGATGTAGTGACCCAAGTGTCCTTCTGTTTGCCTTTCTCAAATGGTGAGCCTGCTGCTTCTCAGACCTTCTGCCCTGAGATTCATGTGAGATCTCCTGTGACCTGCACTGGCCCTTTAACTGTGTCTGTCCAACTAGATGGTACAAAATATTTCACTATAGAGCATGTCAAGGATTAAGCACAGCCAATATACCCTTCTGCAGGTTAGGAAAAGGAAGTTTGGTGGGTTGTTTTTTTTTTCACTTTAAAGAGTAAAAGGCCCGTTGTGCACTTTTTTCTTATTACTCAAGATTACTTTATAATAATAAAGGATAATAATTTATTTATACCTTTATTCTTTCTTCCAATCTGTTTGCAGGCACCTGCGAGACAAGGGAGAGGATGATAAGATGCCTCCTATTCGAAAGAGGCAGCGTGGTCTGCTGCTGAGACTACAGCAAGAAAAGGTAATTGCCTTCTGGGAAAATCCTGTTGAAACCCCTGTGTATCCATTAAACGTTCCAGACACTGTAAAAGCTAAGAATTCAGAAAACTCCGTACCAGCTTTTGGTTAGGAAGCTGGCAATATTTCTTAACCTGTGAGTTTTATTTGCATTTTGGTCATATTCATCGAGTCCTTCCGTGTCTGTAATCTCACTGGTTGAGACTTTGGGGTATTAATTTATTAATTAATCTCCATTACAAACATTACATTTGTCATTACAAACCCCCAGCAAGGGCACTGTGGCCGTTTTGAGTGTGTTCTTGAGAGGGGTCTGCCACAGTTCTTACGCTTAAATCTTTTCTATCTAAAAGGCAGAAATTAAGCGTCTCCAAGAGGCTAACAAGGCCGCTCGGAAAGAGAGACAGCTGATCCTCAAACAGCAGGCAGAAATAGAGAGAATCCGCCAGACTACCATGAAACTGCAGGAAAAACTGAAGTCTGCAGGAGAAAACAAGCTGGTAAGAGTCCAGCACAGAAGCTGCAGGATTGGACCTATCACCTGGAAGTTTTGTCTGCC
Organism: Platyrinchus mystaceus; assembly: GCA_035041135.1. Taxonomy (NCBI): domain Eukaryota; kingdom Metazoa; phylum Chordata; class Aves; order Passeriformes; family Tyrannidae; genus Platyrinchus; species Platyrinchus mystaceus. Next base: position 29,754,524 of record JAWWLV010000005.1, on the reverse strand, counting down.
TCAAATGGTCTCACCCTCTTTATCTTTGTGTTTAGTTTCTTTAGAGCATTGTTTAAGGAAATGACTTTGGAGAAGTTACGAAATGTTTTAACTGGGCAGTAGATGGTTTTGTTAATTCTTGAGCTGAACTAATGACTCCAGGAGTGTCAGGTTTTTGATGCTTGGGTCCCTCAGGCTTTTATTTTAGTTTCATTACTTGTCAGACCCCAAAGTACTAAATACAGGCAATAAACCCAAAGCTTGCTGCTTTGTGTGTGCATTAGTGTCATTACACTTAAGTTTCTTGCATCTGCTTAACAAGGCAGTAAGATGGGATTTTGGTTACTGGCTGCCTCCTCACAATATGTTGAAGAAACATAAGTTTAATGGTAGTAGTATAAAAAGGATTGATTTCCTGTTTGGGTAACTGAATTCTGGTGTGTTTTTGTTTTTTTTTTTTGTTCTGGATACCATTAGGGGAAAACTTAAATGATGAAAACAAAGAGCGTCCTAAAAAGCTTTGTGTCCAATAAAAATGAGGTTGGAAACTTAAGTTAAATCTGCGGGTAGACAGACTTACCTGAGGTAGTATTTGATATATCTGGAGAGAAGTAAGATAAATTAACACAATTTTTACAAGATTTTGGGTTATTCTTACTTTTAATGTTGGATTTTTTAAACACTTAATTGCAGGAGCTTCACAGTGAGGATGACATCAAGCAGAGCAATGGTTCTAGTCCTCTTCCAACTGACGCAGAGACACGCAGCCCTTCCCCAATCTCAATCTCCAGCAGTGAGACCAGCAGCATCATGCAGAAACTCAAAAAGATGCGCAGCAGAATGGATGAAAAGTAACTATATTTCTTTTTTCTTTCACAAAACTTTGCTATTTTAATAGAACGAGTTGGTTTGGCCCACATCTGCACTAAAAATGGCCATCAATTATAGAAATTACTGGCATTGCTATCACATACACTTTGATCTGAATTGCCTGCAAAATAGCTGATTACAAGCATGAATAAAACTATATTAATCTTTGAATATAATAATTTAAAGGCTACAGTTCTTGCATGAATACTGACATTTAAGCATTGTTAGCTGGCAGACCATGTGGTCAAGGTTTCATTGTAGATTACTGGTTTTAATATTCTTTGTGCTTGATAGAGTTGGTAAAAGCACATCAGTTTAAGAGCTTTTGATGTTTGTAGGTACAAGGAACATGGACGGGCTCCAGCTTCGAGGTACATCTTGTCAGAGTTTCTCTTGCAATGAGAAACCTGAAGTGAAATGGGCAAAATGGTGCCTGTATTTTATATCTTTTATTTTAAGGGGGAAACCATAGAGGGAGTGAGAATCTGGAATTACAGCATCAATTTTATTTTGAGTTGAACCATAAGTTACAATAGCAATAGTCTTATGCAAGAACTGGTAACTGAGTTTGAGATCTGACTGAAAGACACTGAGTTTGTCAGACATGAGATTTCTATCTTATTATCCAGCTGCTGAATTTTAATCTTGATTGCATTAAAATCAGCTAGGGATGAATTCTCCAAGTTTTTCTTTATGAATGGAGGTGGTATGTATGTGACTGAGAGGACAGGCAGTTAATAAGAGCTTTCTTTCCCTTCTGTGTGGTTCACAGATTGAAAAAATGTTGAAAATGGTTGTTAGATGTCAGAGGAAATAATGAAGTATATGTACAGCCCCTGGATCTGAAAAACAAGAACGAATCTCCTGATTTCACCTGTTAAATTGTTTTAGATAAAGATTGTTTCTACATCTTTTCCATGTTGGAATGACTTTGTCTGTACTAAACATTACAAATGCTTTATGGGCCTGTGCTCATTGGTTTGAAGCCTCAAATTCTTATTTAAAACTAAGCCATTAAAAGTCTGGCCTCAGCCAGTTACTACAAGAAATAGTCTTTGCTTAAATAATTTGGGTCTTTTAGTTTATGACCAAGATAGGTCACTGCATTTTAGTCTGTGTGGGTGATCTTTGTAATGCCTTTTCCCCTGAGACTCCAAACACAGCTGGATAAAACATCACAGAGCAAGCAGGGCCATTTAAAGGCAAGGTGCCCTTGACTCCTTAGTACTCTCTTGGCTTGTAATCATTTGAGAAGCACGTTTCCCACACTCACATGTATTTGTATATGATGGAAATAAAACCCAGTAGCAGTAAGTAAGTGAGGGTTTGGTGTAAGCAGGAAAAAATGTTCTGATTTCATGCTCTTTGTGTTCTAGCCTTGAGTGCTATTTTATTCAGACTCTTCTGGCAGCATCTGGAAAATAGAACAGCCAAAATCACAAATTATTTCAAGTTTCTGAAGTGTCATATTTCCCAAACAAAACTCCCGGCATTCCAAGTCATGTGACAACCACCCCATCGTTACGGCAGCAAATTCTCAAAGTATCTTTTGAGGCTGGTAAATGACTTAGATGGGGACTTGAAAAGCATGTGTGCTGTAGGCCATGCTGACTTCTAGGGTTTCAAGAAAGCAAGTTTTACCTTCTGATCCTATTTTTGTGTTAAAGGAGGGTCTTTATCTTAATTTTTTCCACTCAAGATTCAACAAATTTCAAATGGTAATAAAAAACCATGCTGCAGCTTATGAATTTTGAAATATAGTATTAATACTAAAAGAGATGACAAATACACTTGTAGATTCAAGACTTCCTTTGCTACTTTTTGTCAATGCTGTTTTTGAAATCTTTTTCCCAAGTACCTTCATTTCTAAGTAACACTTTATGATTGCAGAAGGAATCACATATTGATAATTGTTACTCTTACAATGGGATAGTAATAGATATAAAGTATGACCTACCCTTAAAGATATTTTAATCATCAGTTGATTATTACCTTCTGTGTTTGAAAATAATTGCTCACCTGGAGAATGCTTTTCAAAGCTGAATAGCAGGATTTGAGCTGAAACAACTGCTTGAGGCAGAACAAGTGGAAATTGTGTGTGATGTGATGTATGTAGTCGTGTATTTTTGTTTTTATGGGTTTGTCTTGTGTTGCTGTATACGTTCAAAGGAAGAATTAATTTGTGCAAGCATGAACGATTCTCTAAAACTTGATCTTCCTCATTGTATGGCTTTTGCACCCCATTGGCAGGTGTTTTGACTGAAAAACAGTGCCAACTTTGTATCTTTTTCAATGTTCTTATTTGTAAAACATGTAACATTAATAGAGTAAGGCACTTGCTTTGGGGCATAATGGTAGGAAGCTGCCATTTGAGGGGAATCCATCAGGGTGTGAAATATGGCAAAAGGAAAAAGCTGAATGATAAAATACCAAGGAAGCAGAGGAAGGAGTTGGGAAAGCCTGCTATGCTGGATTTTCTGTGCTCCACAGGAAGGTGGTTTCCTTACTTAGGAGGCAGCTTTAATATTTGTCTTCTGCTAAAAGGGGAATGAGAGAATAGTTCTGTTTTACTTTTAACCGATGAGTCTGTGTAGTCTGCATGTGAACAGGAGCATGCTCTGTCAAAGACAATTAACCACTTTCCCATGGCTCTCCTTGCATATGCAACTTTAATGATGATCTGTGCAATAACTAATTAAATGCTCATTTTCTTTTGCTTTTCCTTAATATGCTTCTTAGCTTGCATTGTAGTTGGTAGAGCTAAATGGAGCATGGTATTTTTCTATAAATTTGATAATTCATTAGGAATTAGCTTAAAATGGTAATACTTTTAAGAAATACCATTTTAAGCCCAGCTGTAAGTTTATGTAGATTTTGTTCAAAACAATAGGCCTTACCTTTCTGCAGTCAGTACTTCAAATGAAATATATGAGTATTCTGAGACCAAGTCTGTACTTTGTTGCAAAAAACCCAGTTAGCAGCTAGAATGTGAATTACAGTTATATCTCAGACTTTTCCTGGAACTGCTCATGGTTTAAAAATGCGTTATTTAACCTCCTTTTTTTTTTCTCTTTCACTGGTGCTTACCTTTGTAGAAATAATTTTACTGAGGTTTCGCCAGGTGAATGAAAACGTTTTTAAAGTTTCAGACCAGCAAAGTTGTTGATATTGCAAAACCAGCATGTTATTTAATACTAATACCCTCTATCAACAGAATAGCCAGAGAAAGATGGGGTTGAGCTCTGTTAACTGGTGCATGTGGAATTCTGCATCAAAGTAATAAAACTCCTTCCAAAATTTAAAGAAAAATACAGCAGCGTGAAAAAAGCTTGCCTTTCATTAACAGAAAACAAAGTGTTACAAATGTATGTTCTATAACCTTCTGCATAACAGTGTATAGTTTTTCTACTGCAGATGTTGGGTATTAACTATACAATGTTAAATGCAATTAATTTTAAAGTTCTTTCCTAGATGCTATCCTTTTCTCATTCTTTCTGGCTTTATTGCTACCTATCTTAGTTTTAAACTGTTCCTCCTTATTTTGTAGACACTGCTCTCCTGTTCACTACTTCTTCTCTGTCTTTACGTCTCACCACTGGGCCTCTCTCAGTGTCTGTTTTCCCAACCTCCACCCCAAATTCCAGCTGTATATCTACAACCAATTGGTCAGGTAACTGTATATTTCTCAAGTGATAGACTCTTTGATAGAGCATGCTCTGTTCAGTCCTGGGAAGTCCAGAGGTTCTTCAGTAGAGGACGTGTTTACCACTGGCCTCACTGTTTCCAGACCCTTATCACACATAGACAGGGGAACAAGTCCACCCTCAGCAGCTTTGCACCAAGCTGAGTGTGCAGTTGATTCACCGCAGGAAAGGGATCCCATCCAGAGGGACCTGGACAGGCTTGAGGAGTGAGCCAGTGTGACCTTCATGAAAATCAACAAGGCCAAGTGCAAAGTCACGGCAATCAATCCAGGCTGGGGGATGAATGGATTGAGAGCAGTTCTTCAGAGAGGGACCCTGGGGATGCTGGTGGACCAAAAACTTGGATATGACCCAGCAATGTGCACTTGCAGCTCGGAAAACCAGCTGTATTCTGGGCTGCATGATAAAGACATGGCGGTAGGTCAAGGAGGTGATTCTCCCCCCTACTTTGCCCTGGTGGGATCCCACCTGGAATCCTGTGTCCAGCTCAGGGATCCCCAGTGCTGTAAAGACGTGGGCTTGTTGGAGCAGGTCTGGAGGAGGCCACCAAAAAAATCAGAGATGGAATACCTTTCCTAGAGGAAAGGCTGAGAAAGTGGGGGTTGTTCAGTCTGCAGAAGAGGAGCTCCAGGGAGACCCTATTCTGTCTGTTCAATATAAAAAATGGGGTTATAAGAAAAATTGAGAGAGACTTTTTACCAAGGCCTGTAGTGATAGGGCAAGGCAAGGGCAAGCTTTAGAGTGAGAGGGTAGATCTAGATTAAATAGAAGGAAGAAATTCTTCCCTGTGAAGGTGATGAGGCCCTGGCACAGGTTGCCCAGAGAAGCTGTAGCTGCCCCATCCCTGGAATTGTTCAAGGCCAGGTTGATGGGGCTCTGAGCAGACTGGTCTAGTAAAAGGAGTCCCATGGTAGAGGGGTAGAAGGCAGTGATCTTTAAGGTCCCTTTTAACCAGGTCCCTTTTAACCCAAGCCATTCTAGGATTCTAATCTCTTACTCCCACTGTGTACTGAGTGGCACATAGACAATTCACTTTGTTCCCACTGTCTGGTTGCCGCTTCAGAACAGCTGCTGAAACCACATAGTTTGAGCTTAAAGTCACTATACCTTGGATAAAGATACACAAGTACAGGTTAGAGCAGCAGGTTAATGTTTCCAAGTTAATATTTGAAATGCATGGATAAAATGTGTGATGTTAGAGAAATAGTTAGACTTGAAATCATGCTACTGTAATCTGAGCGCTGCTGCTGCTTCTTTGCTCCCCCACATTTCCAGCTGCATAGATGCCACATATGCTTTTGCATTTTTTTTTTTGCTTTTGAGAATGAGTGTGTACCCTTGGTGTTGGAACTGGAACCCTCTAGACTGTAGTAAATATTAAGGCAATGTATGTGCTACCTTATAGGTCTGTCCTTTTAAACCCCAGGGTTATAAAAAGGTCTGCATCTTTGGCCAAGCTGCTTTGATCCTCCTCTTCTTGTAGGTTTTTTTGTTGGAATCTTTCTCTCCCGTCACTTCTGTTGATTTATCTTTCTTATTCAGTAGTCCTTGTGTGGTAATTCTTTTCATGGTAATTTCATTAATTCTCCTTCTGTTTGTGGTGGTCTAGGTTAATTCATTTGACATCTGCTTTTAATGAGTCTTGCTCCTTTGAATCCATTTATTTCAGCCTTTCTCTTGCATTTTATTTCAACTGGATTTGCCTCTCTCAAGATCCAGTGTGAAGATCCAAACTTTCTGATGAAATCAAACAGTGGGTGAAGGAAGAACAAAAAGTTGCCTTTTGCACTGAGATCATTGTGATAATGACCTCCATGATGAGTTCCAAAGACATGATCTGCTGATGTGTGTCTGAGAGTAAGAGTGAATAAATCTGATAGGGCCGGTGAAAGACACAAGATAATCGTGACTGTCCCTGTCATGTTTGTAATGCAATTACTGTTGGTAGTCTACACTGTTAATGATACCAACCTGTCAGTTTTGCCTAAGAGTAAACTATGTTTGATGTTTGTCTATAGGAAGTGATGAAATAATGCACAAACTCATGGAATCTGCCAGCTTGAAGGTGGCAGATGTCCCAGACACTCTGAGGTTTCTTCTGTTTTTCACCTGCTCTTGTTTTGACCATCAGAAAGAAGATTGTGAGCAAGTCTTACTGGCTTCTGCAACTTTTATCTTCACATCATCACTTGTTCTCTTTGTCTGAATCTGTCTTAGAGAAAGATGGCTCTGAATGTTAACCTGTCTGATCAACTGCCAGCTCACTTTTCCAGGGAACAGAACAGAGCAAACAAGAAACATCCCTTAGGAGGCAAGACCTGTAGATTAGCCAGTTGGCCATCCCAGTCTCTGTAAATAAAAGGTTTTTTTGAAACATGAGGGATTAAAAAGCACAAATGAGATTATGATCTGCTTTGCAACTTAAAAACTTTGATGCTAAGTGTTTGGGATGGCTTGAAAATTGCAAATTATAAAGGCGTTTACAAATCAAAGTATCCCAGGTCTTTGAAGACTGCCTTTTATGGCACCACACCTTCTGTACTAGTGACAAACTCACTCTAGCTGGCAAAATATATTTTCTACAGAGTGATTCTATGACATCTTAAAACTGTCAATGTAGGAGATAAATGAATTGATAGACACTCTTCTCACATTCTTGGCGTATCAGAGGAAGTGTGTGCAGTTAATGTTGAACTTGCTTCCATTTACTGTCTGAAAGGTTAAGTGCTGTGGTCTTTGGCAAAGAGAATTAGTGTGTGCACACAAACCTGTTCATACCTACAAAGTTCCATGAGACTTTCCTCATTTCTAAGGTTTCATGGAACTCCTTGTCAGAAAGAAAGTATCTGCTAACTTTCAGCAAGAGCTTTATTTTTATCTGTTCTTAAACTAGCAGCCAGGTATGTTAGTAGCTGGGAAGAAACAGTCCTGCATCCTTATTCTCTTGATGCTGTTGGCTCACAATTAACATTCCAAGTGTGGTAATCCATAGAGATAATGTTTAAAGGAAGAAGGATTAAAGCTCCAGTAATTCAGGAGAACTATTAATACAGAATCACCTTGTCTTATAATTACATATTTGGAAAGAACTGTGGGGCAAATGAGGTTACAATTTGTCTGTCATTGGGGTTAGTAAAAGGGTTCATTTTTCAAACAGTCAGTGCCTTCTAGAGGGTTCCAGTTTAATACCACCGGTACTTTTCATGTCCTGAAATTGGGAGCTTTTTCTGTTCATTTTAGTGAATAGTTTGTAGCACTTTTAATGATTTTGAAGATTTTTAAAGTGTGAACAGTGTGTTTACAATATGATGCAGACTTTGCTTACTGCAGAGAAAAAAATCTCTTGTCTACTTGCGGGGTTTGTTCAGCAGCACGTCAATAGTCTAGGAGATAGTGTGGATATTATCCTAGAAAATAAATTGAACAACTACAATTCTGGGCATGGTGGCCATAGAGCATCTGGGTGTTGGGATCTTTGAGTGTGGCTGGCTCTTTTCCCACTGTCTTCCCTCTGCCTGCCAGGTTCCTAACTAAGCGGGAACAGAAGCTGATGCAGCGTCGACAACACGCGGAAGAGCTGCTGGAGTGGAAACGCCGCCTGGATGCAGAGGAAGCAGAAATACGGCGGATAGAGAAGCAGGCTCTGGCTGCCTGGGACAAAGAGCTGCTCAAAACCAAAATAGCCAAGAAAGAGCTGGGGGATCAGAGAACTGAGCCCAAAGGTAATGGGAAGCAAGGGGAAGTGATGCAAATGACAAGAGTGAAGCATAATTTGACACAGCGTTTACACTTTCTTCCTCTCTTGATGTTTCAGTGGTGGTTGTTCTCTGGACGCTCTTAGAATCTCAGTTTCTGCACTCTTTACTGCCTTCTGCTGCCTTGTTCTTTTAGCCCTATTTTACATCATAGTGAAATGTGTATTTCTCCTTTGCTGTGTATCTTCTCAAGTGAACAGTGCAGCATTAGCCCACCGGTCATTTCTACATATAATTTAAACTATATTTATGTCTTTCAAAGCAGAAATATTGCAATAGGGCATGATTTTTTTTCCTGATAGTTTTCTGAACTTACATTAAAACCATTTTCCCCAATAATGAGCAGTGTCTCTCCTTGTTAGCCTTAGTACTGTTGGTGAGGATGGCTCCTATCAGTGGCTGCTTTGCCCTTGTCTTTTGTTTCCAAAAAATTGAAAGCATATTTTTCTTCCCTCTATTGTTAATGCAACATAACTGTTTGAAATGTGCAGCTGTGCTTAAGTGTGCTAGGATGTAATTAGTATGAATTTTGCTATTGTAAGGAAAAATTAAATTCCCAGGTGTTGGGTGATACAGCTTTATTGTTTTGTCTTACGTGGACCATACTTTCAGCATGAACCACAGAGAACTGGATTGTAGTGAGAGAAAATAATCAAACTTCAGGGATTCTTCTCAAAACAGTGGATTTTCCTTTCCCCCCCACCCTTTGCTGAAAGCAGGCAGCACATCCTTTGGATGTGCAAAGAGAATTTAGAATTATGCCCTATTACACTTGTCATTGAAAAGAGTCATGTGGATTTCAGGCATTGTAAGACATTTTAAAGATGATATATGTATGAGTCAGTAAGTTCCAGTGAACAAAAATTCAGCATGAATGCTGAATTCTCATCAATATTTGAGAAAATACACTCACTTTCTATTAATTGTATCTACTAGTAAGCATTGGAGCCCAGACCTGCTGTTCATTTTCCCAGGCTTTGCCCAAGCATTGAATAGTTCTCCATGGCTGCCTCATTAATGCTGTGACTCCTGTGGAATTTCGTAAACAGGAATATTGAAAACCCAACTTATTATTTTGCTTGTTGCCATTTGAGAGACTCATGATGAAATCATAACATTAAAATGTTTTCTGTAGCTACTGTAAAGGAAGCAATCAATTCTAAATTCAAGATCTGGCTTGCAGATTATATGCTCCTCCATGACTTCTTCAGACTAATAGTGACTCTTGCTGGTGTATGGTCAACTGGAAGGACTGGTTTCCCTAATAATCTTTTTGGAGTGTATTGTCTGTAAAATGTTAGAATATCCCGAAAACCTCTTTATTCTCGATATTCAGCAATCACTGAGAATGTGAGGCAGTTACCACAGAATCATTTGGGCCAGAACAGACTTCTGAGATCAAGTCCAGCCTCTGATCACCACCTTGTCAACCAGAGCGTGGCACTAAGTGCCCAGTCCAGTTGTTTCTCAAACACAAATCATAGTTTTAAATCGTAGTTTGCTGTTAAACATGCTTATTCTTGCTAAATATTCCAATATCAGTGTCTAGGTGAGTGAAATAACGCTTATTTGACATGGATTGGTAGCAGTTAATACTTTATATGCAGGCAGCATATAAAATATCCCTTCAGTCTTATGCCTTCAGCCTCTGCCTACAAAATGGTGCAAGTTCTTACGTGCTTTGTTATTTCTCATTAACCCTCAGAAACTGCTAGTGAAGAAGAGTCTCCAGTGCCTTCTTGCTCTCATCTGAACAGTGAAAGCTCTATCCCTGAAGATCTTGGCAGTCTGCCTGCTGAGTCTGTCCCATCAGAGCCCATGGGCCATAGACAGCCAGAAAGCCCAGATCAGAGTACAACTAATGAAGAAATGGCTTATTCTGAGCAGTTCAAGTCCTCTACCCCACCTGGCAAACTTGTGAGTGAGCTTTTCTGCTGTGTGTACTCCTGCACTTGGGAAAGGCTGTCAGAGGAGTAGTCGGTACAGCCATCCCAGCTGCAAAGCAGAGATTACTAACTAAATCTATTTTCTGTGTTTGTGATACCATTTCACATTACTGTGAGGAATCATTGTGATCAGGCACGTCCTTTGAAGTCTTGCAAAAATTGCTTCCGCACAGTTTAGGTATTTTTTAACTTGTGGGTGCTCTTGCAAAACATTTTGCGTATGTCCCGTAGGTATGCAGTGTTGAGTGGTGGAACACTGACCCAGTTTGCCAGTGTGAATTAGCTGTAGGGGAGCTTGTTGCCATTGTGTAAATTCTTTGAGGCCGTGGAAACCATGCTGTGTTTTTCTGCTTTGCCTTATATGCAAGTAATGTATCCCAAAGTATAGCTACAGGATGAAGAACTGAGCTGTAACCTCATGCACAGTCCTTTGGGTTTCATTTTATGTCTGCTTGCTACTGAATTATGCCTTGTTGTTCCATTCCAACTGTTACTTATACTTGGATGATAATTTTGATGAGTTTTCTCCTGATAACTTTGCTCTGTGCTCAATAAGGTCAGTGGGGTAAAAAACCCTCTCATCTAGACTTATTCCTAATACTTTCTTGGGAAATTTGATGAGGAGATAGTGAGGTACAATGTCTGATACTTGCCAGAAGGTTATGTTCAAGGTATGTGAAAGGTTTGTGGAATAACGTTGAACCATTAAGCAGCATTTTGGAAGAATATTTGTTCTTTGAATTTTTTTTGCCTGGCCTCAGAGAAATAGTGCTCTGTTGTTTCACTGATTTTAAAATGACATCTTGCACCCCTTACATGAAATGGTCCTTTCAATTTCATTAATATATTTACTAGGAGTTCCTATTGCCCTGGTTGTTGCCAAATAAGATGACGCCAATTTATTGAACACCTGTGAGTCATAGCCTTGTCGGTTCACTTAGGTGGTAATGGAATAACCTAAACTCAGAGTAAGCAGTCAGCTACTGCTGTTCTTGGTATTTTTGTTTTATTGTCTAACAAAGATTAAATTCTTTCTAAGATCATTGTGTAAGTCCCACTGTTTATGAGATGCTCTCTTGTCATGCTGTTCTTTCCTCTATAACTGGCTTCTGATGACAGCAATCTCCTATTTTCAAACTACAATTACTTATTTGTCCTTTTCTTCTCTCATAGTCTCCTCCCAGAAGCAGTGCACCTGTATCAAAGCAAGACTCCAGCAAAGGCAGCCACAGAACTGGAGGACAGCTACGTTCCCCCGTGAGGTCTCACCAGACATCTCACAACTGGTCTGATGAATCCTTATCTATGACACAGTCAGGTAAGTTTGATGTCCACTTGGGTTTAAATTGCTTTTACAGTGCTTTTGCTTTTAACAAGTAAACTTGAAATGCAGATGTAAATGTAGAGAAGCAGGCAGACATTCCTAGAAGGTGCTGGGGTTTGGGGTTTATGGGAGTATTTTCCCATAACAATTTTCATAGCTTCAGCTTAAGAAGATCCTAATGTAAGAAGTTCTATACATAATCTCTTCTTTTAGAAGGCAGTGCAGGTTCCTGCAAACAGGTATGAGGAAGGCAAGAGTTAACAGTTAAGGTGGTCCTAGAATTTAAAAACACCTCCCTGTGAGCACAGCCTGTCTCCAGGAGCAGTACAGCTCTGTCACATGCCACTGTGGGTGAGCCCTTGGACCTGGGCTGCCTTGTGCACAATCAGTGGATGCTTCAGGACCTATCTTTTTATTTTTGGATGAGGGTTTGATCTGTGTGCAGTAAAATAGGATCCAAGATTGCATTTTGAGCTATAAAATACAAGATCTACCATATGGACTCTTTACGCTCTTTAATCAAAGCTGGCTGCCAGTAAATGGTGAGGGAGAGAATACTGGAAGTGAAGTGGTACAGAGCAGCCCTGTCCCTGGTGTGCTTCCAGTCTGTTAGTCATGTGGGTTGCAGGACTACCTGAGCCACCATCGTGCACTCTGCTCAGCTGTGAAGTCTGTTCTGAGCCTTTCCATGCTTTTAGTCTCTAAAACATCTTGTTTTCCACCGTGCACTTGATACAGCATCACAAAATACTTATTAGCAAACGAGATGGCATTTTCTTGCTTTTTTAACTTATTTGAATGGGTAAGTCTTTGGTGGAGAAAGAGTTAGGAGGTTCTGTTGTGTGTACTGACTGTTGTTTGTGACAGCTGGGTTACTGTGAGAACTATGTAACACCTATTTATTGACACTGAGTATCTTGTGTTGGGATTCTGCCTGGAGAGAGTTTGCAACACAGTGAAGTTTTTCTGTGTTGGGATTCTGCCTGGAGAGAGTTTGCAACACAGTGAAGTTTTTCAGCACCTTGATAAAGTTATTTTCAAGCTCTGACTCAGCAGCCATACAAGGAAGCCATTATGAAATGTAGAGCGAGCAACAGTGATCGTGAAAATAAACCTCTGTAAAGTGAAGTCTCTGCAGTCTTTGATTTCAAGCACTGAAGAAAGGTATAAGAGGTGGGAAGGCGATCAGGCTGGTGCTGGTTTCACAATAAATCATTCCATTGTAAAGAGACAAATGTTCTGAGCTGAGTAGTAATGAGGTCACTGCCCTGTCAGTCTGATGCATGCGTAGACAAGGTTGTCACAGATGAAAGCATGTGCAGATCTTTCCCTTACGAGTTGATCAAGAAATGCTATAATTACATAGTGGTCACTTACTGTTTGGGAGGAGCTGTTAATTACACTGGCATCACAAAGTGCTCCTGATTAGCAAGTGAGATTCCATTCTTTTTGTTTGGTTTTGGTTTTTTTTTCATTCTTTAAATGGTTAACAACAGGTGTTAATGGAAAAAGAATACGGTAGTTTGACTGCATTTGCTGGCTGTTGATGATGGAATCCTTCATTATGGGCGTTTGTTATATTCAGAAATGAAGTGAATTAGCAAAATATCCAGCTGTTCCTGTTAGCTGTCCAAAACATACTGGTGATTTACTTTCTAGAATATTCAGTAAAGTAATTGGCATTTTTGAGCATATTTTGTATTTACTAAATGTGTGTTTGTTGCTTTGCACAGAACTGTTTTGTGAGGTGCAAGTTTATAAAGACTGAAACTGAACTTTTTCAGAAACCACCTCTGATCAAAGTGACATCGAAGGACGCATCAGGGCCCTGAAGGATGAGCTACGGAAAAGGAAGTCTGTGGTTTACCAGCTGAAAAAGGAGCAGAAAAAGAGACAAAAGGAGAGACTGAAGGCCCAGGAAGCCAGTTTGATCAAACAACTGGAGGTTAGGAACAGTAGGAAGAAGGGTGAAGTAAAAGATTCTTAGCCTTGGATAAATATCAACAGCTGTGAGAGGCACATTGTTGAGATTGCAATGTGACTGTTATATAGAAACACAGAATGGTTTGGGTTGGAAGGAACCTTAAAGATCATCTCCTTCCAACACCCCTGCCATGGGCAGGGACACTTTCAACCAGACCAGGTTGCTTAAAGCCCCATCCACCCTGGCCTTGTTGTGGCTATTTAACCGTTTTCAATAATGAACCAGAGCCTTGAGGCAAAAATGTTATTCCCTTTTAAATTGTCTTTAATGGGTTACTGGGAGTGTTCAGGGGGCTTATGTTTGTTTATACAGATCAGTATCCTAGCTTGGATTAAAGAGTGGTTGATGCTCATGTACACTGTTTTTGCAAGTTAAGTATTGAAATTTCTAGGATTTGCAACTGTTGAGCTTTAGAAAGTTAAATGGATTGTTTTACAGAGAAACTGAGTGCATTCTTCATTAATTTAATAGGTTTTGATTGTTGAATTGTAGTTATGGTTTAGCAGATTAACAGCTGTGATTGTTGTCCATGTGCAGTCGTATGATGAGTTTATCAAGAAGACTGAAGCAGAGCTGAGCCAGGATCTGGAGGCATCACCAACAGCCAAACCTCAGATTAAAACTCTGTCCTCAGCTGCTGCTGAAAAACCTAAGATCAAGGCACCACCACTCCATAGGTAACTGGGATTTCTCCTTCTTACTGAGATTATTCTGGAAATGTGATGATTGCTGCTTTAGTGCAAGGGAAGCTGGTAACTGCTCTTCCTTAAAACACTGGATATTGGCAGTATTCTGTTGACCTATTTGCTGCTCTCACCAAACCCAAAACAGATAAGGTCTCCTGTCCCTGTAACCATGTGCATCTCACTTTTGTCCTGCCCAGCCTTTCAGATCCTACTTGCAAGTTTTTTTCTGAACAATAGTTTCTGGTTGTGCAAGAACTGTGCCAGATGGTTTGTAGGGATTAGAGACCTGAAGGAATTTTTTCACCGTTTTGGTCACTCATTATGCCCGTTGCACTGTGTGAGGCAACCATTCATCTTTGCCACTCAAATCTGGGTTTTAAAAGGCAGAGAATTCAACTGAATTCTGCACTTCCTATTGTATTTTAAGTGTTTCATTTTCTCCAGCAGATGGTGCAATTTTAGTGCATTCAAGTTAAAAAAAAAAAAAAGAACCCAATTTATTTTCTTTTTCTCTCTTTTTTTTTTTATTTTTTTTGTCTGGGGAAAAAGACTTTCCAGGACTTGCCAGACTCTCCTCTCTGCCCCCATTTCTACTTTTTAAGGTCACAGTATGTTGACAAAGCAAACTACTTATGTTATCATTGGTGTGGTATTATAATTATAGATGCTCGTGTTTCCATTTTTATTTATTAAAGAAAAAAAACCAACACACTGTAGTGTAACTGTAATTCATGCAATTTGATTTTTCAAATTCAGGCCTGAGACAGCTAAAAACTGGAAATCACTGACTGAATCAGAGAGATCCAGAGGATCTTTGGAATCCATTTCAGAACATGCAGGTATGTGACCAGAAGAATCCAAACTATAGATGAAGAACTTGAAGACTGACTGTTTTAAAATTCTTTAACCTTTTCCTTCTTGAGTCAAGAAGAGGTTTTAAGAGGGGATACAGACTTCATAAAACCATAAGGATCAAGCTGGGGTTTTGCAGTTTTTATTTAGTAGGATTCTAGTTTTGCTGTTTCCTGAATATTCAGTATTAAGTTTACTCCTGCTGAGGTTTGTATGAAACCATAATTAAGTGACAGCCTTTTTCCTTCCTTTTGTTTCCTGTTCTTTTATCACTTGAGGAAAGTCAGGAAACAAAAAATAATGAAGAACTCATGAATCTTTTTTTTATGAATGAAATTTTTTTATGATACTTTTCGATGTTTTGCTGTTTATCATTATCAATTCATTATCTCCCATTCTAATCCTGGTTGTATTTGTGGCTTACAAAGAAATAACTGAGCCCTTACCTTGGGATACTGGTACAAGGAACAGAATCAAAAGGAAAACATTGGAACCTGGAACTGAATGAATGTTCCTCATGTTCATAGGGCAGCCAGAAATATATGTTCCAAGGTACCAGTTTGTATCTTTTAGCACAGAAACCATGATGTTAATTGAGTTGCCTATGATTGCAGTTTTCAGTAAAACTGTGGGTTATACAATCTGCTGAAATTCACTTTTTATTTTCCTTCAAGATGCTGTGTCATCAAGATCTGAGAGATCCGTGTCTGTGCACACCAAGAAGGTGGCTGTGACAGATGTTCATGCGGGAGAACCTTCTGGAACAGCTTCCTCAGTTCTAATGATACCAAGGAGTTCCAGAGCAGGATCTGGTGATTCCTTAGACAGTGTCCCCTCATCAGCTCTTCTGAAAGACATAAAAGACATTAGCAGGGTATCCGCTGAGTCAGTGAACAAGGTGGTAAACACAACCAATGTTGATGCTGCCATTAGTCATAAATCTGAGATTACAGAAGACGTGGAGTCCATAAAGTCAGAGGAATATGAGAGTGAAGGTTCTCCTGTTAAGCCTCCGGAGAGTTCTGATGTCTTGTTGATGTTAGATAAAGAACAGGAGAGCTCACTGAACCTCTGCTCTGAAAACAAACACTCTCAGAAGGAACTGTTTGATTTGGGGGTGGAAAGTCTTCATGCTACAGAAGAAATCCTAGAACAGAGACTGGCAGATAAAGAGGCTGTAAGTGGCCCAACTGTAAAGGAGTCTTCTAACAATCTCAGCAAATCTGCAGAGGAAAAAAGAGATCTGCCTTCAGAGCAGCTTTTTAGTCAAAAAGAGCCATCCTACCTTGATGACTTTGAAGGATCCTCCTCCAGAAAACAAACATCAGCTGAAGAAACACCTCCTGGGGAGCGTTACCAAGCCAACTTTGAGGGATCCCTTCCCTCTGCTAATGCGGAGTCGCTGAGGGAGCAGTCCCAGCACACTCAGGCCAGCAGGAGCAGATCCACCAGCCTGGGCAGCGACGGTGAGATCAGCGAGTGCCTCAGTGACAGGTCTCTCTCTGGCAGCATGCATTCAGAGAGGCTCCTGGAACTCAAGTCCCCAACAGAACTCATGAAAAACACCGAACGCAGAGATGTGGAGCCAGAACAGTCCCCTACCGGCTCACCCCTGTGGGCCTCTGTTGCAATCACAGAAGAAACAGATAGTTTGTCAAATTTCAACGTTGGTGACAGAGTACTCGTGAGTAAAGTCCAGCCTGGAACATTGCGATTCAAAGGGCTGACTAAATTTGCCAAAGGGTTTTGGGCTGGCGTGGAGTTGGATAAACCTGAAGGGAACAATAATGGAACTTACGATGGTATTAAATACTTTGATTGCAAAGAGAAACATGGTATCTTTGCTCCTCCTCAAAAAATCTCTCACATTACAGAAAGTGTCCACAGCCAGTTAGACACAAATAAGGATGAAGACTCATTCTTTGATGACAGACTGGAGAAGCAACACAAAGCTGAGCAGACAGACAGAGGAATTCCTAAACCTGGCAAAGAGGATGAAAGCCAGAGCAGAAATGCAACAGAGAACTATTCCCAGGATAAAGCTCCTGTGGACCGAGCTGTTTCAGAAGCTTCAGCTGAGGAAAAGGTTGATGAGAAGTTGCCATCTAAAGCAAACAGCATAAAGGAGATTTCTGTAGCTACTGGTTCATTTGCCCAAGAACAGTCAGTGGTGGATTATCTGAAGGATGCTGTAAAGGAGGAGGCCACACACACTCCTATTGTTTCTAGTCTTGAGGATGAGATTTCCTCTGTTCAGGTGGATGACATCTCGGATTTCCTTTCTGAAAAACTGGAGAGGCAGAAGACACTGGGAGAAGAATGTGCTGAAAAGTTAGATGATCTCTCTCCTGGGGTCGTGAAGTCTGCAACTCCACTTCTGGATTTGCTGACAAAAGAAAAGAACCAGTTAGAAGCACAGCTCAAACTGCCACTCAGAGAGGAAGAAAAGTCAAAAGACCAACTGGAAAAGGTCAGTTTGCTGACAGACAGTCTACTTAGAGATTTTGTGAAAGACACAGTTAATCAGTTACAGCAAATAAAGAAGGTCAGGAATGAGAAAATCCAGCTCAGCAACCAGGAGCTCTGTGATGTGAAGGAGGAATCCAGTAGCCCATCCCAGCAGGTTGAAAAACAGATTCCAGATGGACTGAACAACTTCTTTCTAAGTTCTGATTTGGAAGATGACAGAGAAGAACTTTCCTCTCCAGACATGTGTCCCAGACCAGTGAGTAACAGACATCTTGCACTAATTTTTAAGAGCTGGTTGTTCCTTTGACTGGTGATGATTGAATCTGAGGAATGTTGTGTGGCACTAGTTTTTCTCCCAAGTTCTGTTGGGTGATGTGGAGATTCCCTGTATGAATGTGTCTTAAAAGTTCCTGTGTATCTGAGTGCATGGCTTGTTTCAGCCACACAGGCTGAAAGACACCGTTTGGCACATGAAAGTGAAAAATGCTTCCTGTAAGTTGCATTCTGCTTCCACAT
Organism: Platyrinchus mystaceus; assembly: GCA_035041135.1. Classification (NCBI taxonomy): domain Eukaryota; kingdom Metazoa; phylum Chordata; class Aves; order Passeriformes; family Tyrannidae; genus Platyrinchus; species Platyrinchus mystaceus. Next base: position 29,736,439 of record JAWWLV010000005.1, on the reverse strand, counting down.
TTAATTTGTCTTTAATCTTTACCCTCAGTTTTTATTCTAAAAATGGCAAAATAGACCCTAAACATACTTCTGTCTGTTCTTGATATGAAATAGTCATCTTCAAACATAATTAATTGCTGTTGAGGTCATTTAGGGTATCAGCCTGCCCTATCCACTGAACTAATGTATGATGAGTAGTGGAAGTTCAGGCTTCCCCAGAATAACCATTAATGATACAGATACAGGACTTGTCCTTTCTGCTGGAGCTCCCAGCAAACTTGTCTGCTTTGCCAAGGATCTCAATAGTTGGTCACCACTGAAAGCTTCAGCCTGTTTCAGCAGTGTGGGCACTGCTTGGTCACTGAAACAGCCAGCACCTGCTAAAAGATTTTATGCTGTTGATTTAGATCTGAGACTGCTGGTAAGTGAAATGAAAAGTTGTGTGTCCCATTATCAGTCTTTAAACCACTCAGTCTTTCATAAAGAGGTAAACATTAGGACAGACAGTGAGCATGATGCTCAGCCTTTTAAGCTCTGTAGGAACCCTCTGAAAGCATTCATCAGGAGTGGTAGGAACCCCAGGTACTGGAATCAAAACATTCCTAGTTTTACTGTGAGCTATTTCTTAATTTGCCTGACTATTTGTGCGTGTACTGCCACCTACGTCAATAAAGCATTTAAAAACATAAGCTGAGTTAGACTATGGTGAGACATCCTTTCATATTTATTCTGTGCATCTTAATTCACAGGAGAGTCCAGTGTTCGGTGCCAGCGGTCAGGAGGAGCTTGCCAAGAGACTGGCAGAGCTGGAGCTCAACCGTGAGTTCCTGAGTGTGCTGGGAGATGATCAGGACTGGTTTGATGAGGACTATGGCCTGAGTTCCCATAAGCTCCAGGAGAAGGAAGCCGAGGAGCCGGCAGTGCTGCCCCAGGTGGAACTGCAGAAGGTGCCAACAAAGCCGTGTGAGGAGCCCCTGGCAGTCCCTCACACTGCAGTGGAGGTGGAAGGTATGGTCCATGCAGCAGCTGAGGAACTCTGGAAGCTCAAGGAGCTGGGCCACGATCTTCAAAGCTGCAGCCTTCGTACAAACCTGAGCGGTGCCCTCCAGGAGCAGGACATGGACACGATAAACAAGCAGGTTTATAAAAAGGTACAGCCTTCAGGCATCTTGGTCTTGCCCTTTGAGTGTTTACCATGGACAACGCAAGCCGTAACTTTTACTTCTTTCTCTGTTAAGGTGGTATTTGATTTAACAAAGGAGATCTTTGGAGAAATCTTTGCTGAGGATCCTAATCTAAATCAGCCTATTTGGATGAAACCATGTAGGATTGCATCTGCTTACTTCCGCCGAGTCAAAGATCCAAATGATCTGGATGAAATCAAGGTAGGAAGAAATCTTTGTTGTGCACAGACAGTGAGGTGAAAAACATTGCACTAACACTTACCTGAAGTGTTAGATCATAACAGAAGAATCCAGCAGGAGATGCATTTAGAAAAGAAAGGAGATTGCAAACCTGAAAGGGTATTTGTCAAAATGGTCCTTTTTTACTCAACAGATTTGCATCCCTATCCTTTTGGCTGTTATTGGTTGCTTTTAAACCTTAGTCTCCATGTAGGACTGCCAGGATGACCTTGATCTTATAAAATTGGTATGCTGACAGGCTGCTGCTTTAGCAGATTTCCATGGAACTCTGTATGGCTAACCTGGAATGGATCCAGTGGTAGGGTTGGGCCAAATGGGATGAGATGGAGTTTTCACTGACACATACACACACACACACACTCACCTGTGCCAGCCTCACTGAGGACAGCAGGAGTTGCCCAGAGGGACCCAAAATCTGACTGGTGAGGGCAGTGTATTTAGCAAACCAGAGGAGGTCTCCTGTTAATGGTAATGCTTAAGAAAGGACAAAGTCCCAAAAAGCTAAAGACTGACAGAACCTAGGTTAAATTTTTAGGGCTGGACATTTGGAAAAAAACTTGTCTCCCTGAAAGCACTCAAGTGAGAACCTTCCATATGGCTCATCAGGACACAAATGAAGACTTCCACCTGTACTGTTTCTTCTGAAATTGATGGGGGGTTGACAATTTGATTAACCTACTGAAGATACAGCGTGTTAACTGTCTAGAAAAGACAGAAATAGTATCCAGATCACTCTGTTAGTGGAGAAGGCTTTCAAAAGTGTGTAGCAGGGCCACAGGACAAGGACACCAAATGGCCACCCTCCTTTTCTTAAATATTCTCCCATAAAGTGATCTGTCAGAACCTTCTGTTTGTGTGCTGTTGAATTGGAAGTTTCCGTTCTCATGATTGCTACAGCCATCAGTGCCTTTTTTTTTTTTTGCCCCCAGCTTCTGAGTTTAATAATAATGCTGCCTGAGAGACTTCCAGTGTAACTTTGATGCATACACTGTGTCTCTGAGCTAAAGAGAAAGGTGTTCTCCATTTTATGAAGTGACCTTTTAGGGGAGGTACTTTGTGCATACCTTTTCATTTCTTAGCTCAGATGTGATAAATCTCACCTTTACTGTTCTGTAGAGCTTCATTGCAGCTGAAGTGCTGAAGTTGTTCAGCCTGAGGAAGGAGCCTAATCACAAAACAGACTGGCAGAAGATGATGAAATTTGGGCGGAAGAAACGCGACCGAGTGGATCATATACTGGTAAGTGGATGAAAATAGGCAATCATGTCAGGTACTTCCACCAGGCTGAAGTGTGGCATGAGTGTATTTTCAGTATTCGGTCATGCTGTTTAAAGGATACAAAGTGTGCATGAGGTATTACAGGAGGTGGGTCATGTGCCAGGGAGGTAAGGTGACTTGAGTGAATTCTGCCTACTCATTTGACTGGAGTATAAATTTGCTCACTCCTAAAAGTTAAAAGCATGAATTTACAGAGGGAAACACTGAGATATTTGACTGAAAGGAGACTAAACTTTTTCTTTAGGAAGAGAATGTGTTTTTTTTCTTTTACGTTAAAATACTTTTATTTTGAACTAATATTGTTTAATTGGAGACAGTGATACAAAGAACTTAATTGAACTAGTGGATGCAGCTGCCACTGGGGCAGAGACAGTTCAGTGTTAAAACTGCCTAAGATGGAGCATGTCTGGCTGTGTCTTAGTTTTTGAAAGTTACTTGTTGGGTTGTATTGCGGGATGATTAACATCTTTATTGGCTGTAATGATAGTGAAGGTTCTGCTTGGGAATATGAGTCGTCATTAACACTGTGCTTCACTTAATTGTACATGAAATTGATTCCACACATGCACATATAAGTAACTTGGAGTCATGGATCGTGTGGTCTTTTAATTGGCCATCCCAGGGAGGTTTCCAACACAAGGTTTTTCCCAGGGGTTTAATTGTATGTAAATAGAATACCTATGTATAGGTCCCAGTACATCCTCATATGCTTGATTCTGGGATATGGAGGTTGTGAAAGTGTGCACAAAAGAGATCTGTGCTTAGATCCCCAAGAGAACTAATAATAGAGCTACTGTGCTTGTATACTAACTACCTAATTTCTTTGCAACACATCGAGAAAGAAAGATTCCTGACTGGAAAAGTTTTTTCTAGTTGAAGGCATCCAAAGTGCTTCAGGTGCAATAAGTTTGAAGTTCAGAATCTAGTCTGTGATTTAGATGCAGATCCTGACATCAAAGATTAATGGAGCTCTGACAAGTTTGGCTTAATAAATAATGTGCTTAATTTTATTTTGTTCTCACAAGAATATGCTAATGAAATTTTAGCTGAAGACTGGGAATAACTCTGTGAAGGTTGCAGAATGCCATGCTTTAGGAAATAAGGCAGTGTCAGTGGCATTGCTAACAAATTTATTCTGTAATGTGGGACACTATCAGAGAAACTTCTAACTGAAAACGTAAGGAAATAGTGTTCAGTTTCCCTTGCCTTATTTTGTTAGGAGTCTCTATAAAACATGAAGTATCTGGACAGCTTTCTCTGTCTCCTAATCAGCCCCCAACTTGTACTTAAGGTCACGCGTTCTGTGGTAACACAAATCCAGAGCCAGAAGTGGATATACAGGTCAGTGCAGGACCTGCTGCCTATCCCTTAGTAACTCACAGTGTAGCCCTAAACCAAGAGGTCAGGTTTAGAGTTTTCCAAATTCCTGAAAGGGAAATTGAGACTTTTTTTTGTAGGTTTAGGTGCTGTAGAAGCTTCTTTAAAAGTCACAGTTGAAAATACTTTATTAAAGTTTTTCTGGATATTTAGCCAGCACAAACCTCCTGCAATGTGCAGGGGATGTCATATGAGTACATACATGAGCTTATTGATTCTCCCATATTACTTTGCTGCTTGCAAAGACAATGACTGTTAAAATAAAACATCTTTTTAAAGCAGAAATTAACATTCTTATGCTTCTGTTATTTGCATTTAAACTTTGAGCACAGTTTCTTCCCAGTTTCTTTACTTCCCCTTTAAGTAAAATTAACCTTAAAATGAAAACATCCCTTGACAATTTTCTGTGGAGGCAACCTGTGTATTTTAGTGACTTTGAGAGGATTGAACACACTGACTGTCCAGTATTGCCTGACCCAGGAGCTAGGCATGACTTTTATTTCTTCTTTAGGCACAGAAACAAATGCCAGGCTATTTTACCCAACTTACTGTCTGCCTGATTATCCCTGGGTGGGTCCTTTTGGGTTTATCTTTCTAAACCCAATTTCCTGTAGAAGATTCAGCCCTGTGGGGAAGGGGCAAGCTGGGACCTGTGGGTGACCACAGTCAGCTGTCACACCTGCTGGGAACTAAGGGGGAACAGGATGTCCTTTGTATCCTTGCTCTGCCTTTAGCTTTGCTGCTTCCTCCAATCTCTGCATCTTTAGTTGCATTTTCACTTTCATCTGTGCTTTCCCAGCATTGACACCAATGCAGTGTCACCAATATGCAGCCATGTTTTAGTGCCAGTGACAAAACAACCCATCTTCCTCTTGTCCTTTTTGCAGCACCTTTGATCAGTCATCTCTGTCTTCAGAAAGCATTTGTATTGGGATGCCCTCAGGGATCTCTCTGATCTTCTGGGTGGTTGCTCCAGTTACTAACATTTACTGCAAATCTTGGCTTTCAGTAAACAAGTACGGGATGTTCACATTTATGAAAACCAACTTTGTTTAAAATCAAGTGAAGGGGTTGTCCAGGTGTTTGCTTTCCTCCTCTTACGTCCCTTCATGTTGCTCCTTTATCATATGTGCTGTCTGTGCTGTGTGGAGAATGTCAAATGTACACGTAGGCTGAGGTGCTGCATTTTGGTACATCAGGGCTGCCTGCACCTTCCAAAACATATTCTTAAACTACAGCAAATCCCCCCATATTTCCTTATTTAAGTTCAGGTACTAACAACAGGTTTTTTCCACTCCTTTTTTTCCCCTTCTTGGATCTTTAGCCAAAACTGTCTGTGCTGATCTGTTTATGTGGGGCTAAAACAAACTCTGGCATTGCTTTCCCTGCCAGCCCCCCTTCCCTTTTATCTGGAACTTGAGAAGGTACAGCTCACATGATACTGCCAAATCCGTGTGTTTAGTTTTCACACCTGAGGAGCTGCCAACAGAGTGCTGAAAAGTGCTTGATCTTCTGACCTGTTGACTTAAGACCCAGAATGTTTCTTTCCGTGCAGAAACTCCGCAACAAAGCAGGGCTGTTCCTTCCAAGCTGGCTAACTTGGAAATCCCACTTCTGCAGCACCCCAGATCTAAACCCAGGGGGAGTGCACAGTAAGAAGAGTCTCAAAGCCTGCTTGTATGCTCAGTTGTGTGACTTAAGATTTCCAGGCACACTGAGAGCTGCAAGAATGGACCTGCCTGCCTTTCTGCAGCTGGCATTCTTCCAAGGCACTAGTTTGTATCTGGTTTTTTATTCTTTTCAGTCTCCCAAATGGTCTAGTGACTCCTTAAATGTAATTTATTTTGGAGATATTCATGGTTTTGAACACGAACCTCCAGAAATTGAAACATGCCAACTCGCTCTCTAAAGTCCCTTCTGATTATATTATTTTAAGTGGGGTTTTTTTGGGTGCTGTGACATTTATCAGATGGCCAGCAGGATCGTGTGACTGTGTCACCTCCTGACTTTCCTTTTGCTTGTATGCCCCCTTCTTTCTTTCTGTTTTAAAACAAAAAGTGTGCATACAAAAGAAAGAACACAGAACCACAGAGCCTTCTGCATTGCATCACTATTCATCTTTTCCTGTAGGATGGAATTCAGTTTCATTGAAACTGTAGTTCTGACTTTGCCCAAATGCAGTGTCTCTCTGGTATAGAGATCTTAACTTCCTGGTGCAGTTTTACTTTTGTCATGACAGTGTGCAGGAACTTAAATGCTGGGCATGTGCTGAACACAAGGCAAAGCCTATTTCCCCGAAAGCCATGATAGTTGTCAAACATTAAGCAAACTGTCTCCATTCCTTAGGAGCACTTTGTGGCAACACAAGGAATGGATCAAACCTTTCCCAGACAAAGGAGTGGTGACTGCCCTGGCCCAGATGGCTGCAGCCAACACTGCAAAGCAGCATGGCAGTGTCCACACGTGTTCTGAATACACTATAAACAAGACTTGCCTGCAGCTCTGAATTGCGCATTCTCTCAGTTTTCCAGAAGTATGCTCGAGGAAGTCCTCCTAATGCCAAAGGAAATTGTGCACTGTGCCTCTGAGAGAGAGGGGAATGACAGAGGCAAGAGAAAATTAATCACAATACTGTTTTTCTGTCTTCATCATTCTCCTGCTGTTAAACATCCAACCTTTCTCTGCCTGGATCAAGTACCTTCTCTAGGTCTTGGCTTCACTTTTTAGCAGTGAGGTGGCTGCTGGCCTGGAAGGGTCAGGCAGAAAATCACATCAGTCAGAATCGTGCAGCTGCTCCCAGTTTACCAGCCTTGGACGTCATCGGTCAAGGTCCCCGGGCGTCCCCCAGCATTTGTCTCCACCCACCTCCTTCATCTTCGGGATCTTCCCCCATTTCCAGGATCTTTCCTGCAGCAAGGATCTTCACCTTTTCACTTTGGGCCCCCTGGTTTCTTTCCCAAACCACTTCTCCTTTTAGGGAACCATTCTTTCTGGCACCACCTCTTCTTTTCATGACCCCCATCCTCTTGCTTTTCCTTATCTGTCTGTGGTGCAGACACACCACAGATGATCAGTCTGCAAATTTCTCTTTCTGTCTTATGCCTCTTTATTGATGGGAGGACCTGGGACATTCTGCTGTTGTTTATTTTATCAAAATTTATAACCAGCCCATACAGGTTGCAGGCAGCACATTTCTGTGGGAGAGTTCAGGAGTCTTTCAGACATTTACCCCCACACAAACCCACACCCAATTATCTGCCGCTTGTTAGCCTACCATTTACATTATTTTTTCACCTGCAACACTCATTGAAAGTCTGACTGTCAATAATGTTGCTTCTTCCTTATTAGTAAGAAGCCTAATGAAGCCATTAATGCCTTGTCTCTGACAGCTGTGTGGGACAAAGGCTCTGGCTGTGCTGGTACAGATCTGTAAGCAGGTAGCGTGACTCTTCCAAAGCTGTTTGCAGGAAATCCCTGCCCCTCTCCCCAAGCTCTTAAGAGAGGAAAGGAGCTGTCACACTGACACACCATTTATAACTGAGGCCTCATGAAAGGCTGCAAGCCCTGCAGCAGTGCCTGTTCCCCGGGGTTCCCATAGCAGCCTGTTCTTGGGCTTCCCACCGTGCTTGGGGTATTGAATCATTATCCTACAGCAGCTGTCAGCTTCAAACCGGACCAGTTTCTGGGAGGTTTAGCTTCAGGCAAAAGGAAGAGAGGGTGTTCGGGCTGTAGTTCCTGTCCTCTCTTTCGAAAACAACACTGTTACATATTGATCCGGGATTAGTGGATTTTTCAGATTTTTAACCTTGGTTTGGCAATGTTTAGGTGTCTGCCCCACTCGTACTGTGTAAATGTATTTCAAGTTCAGAGTGTAAGATTTATGGCCAGAGGAGCTTTCTGCTGAAGCTGAGCAGAGAAAGAACTTTCAACAGGTTTTTTTGTCATTTTAAGTGCAAGTGACGTTTGCATCCATTCCTTCTTTTCTAAAAAGTTTGAGCTTTGTTAGGGTGTCTCTGCAATATTGAAACAGTCACTAAGACAAATTTTTAGTAAGTATAATTGGAGATGTCCAGTGTTGGAGACTGTTGATAAGACTTGATTTGCTGAATGAAATTAAATATTTCAATCTGGTACTAAACCACCTGTTTGTCAGTGACTGGTAAAAGAGGGTTTTCCTCTTTTTTTTCCTGGGTCAACCATTTAGGAATAGAAGGAAATAAGTACTCTTTGAATGTAATGGTACAAAATTCCATTTGTGATAATGCTGTCAAATCCAATGAAGCATGGAGTGTTCTGTGCAAATGAATTGTAATGCTGTCTTAAAACACATGCCAGCATTTTGTCTTCCCGTACAGAAGAATTGGAGAAGTTGTTTCCTTAAAGTTCCTTAAACTGAACTGCAGTATTTTCTTTTTCTTCTTCGAGGCCTTTGCATCATTTCTTAGCAGTTTAAGCCTCATTAAATCAGCTTCTTGCAAATGACATAATTAGGGATTCTTAACGGAGCTTCTGCTGCTGGCCAAGAATATCCCATTGTCTGAGTTCTTTCAAGGGAATAACTTGTGTGGGAATATGAAATCCTTTAAAATGGATGCCACAGTGAAAGGTAGAAAATGTTCATACAGTGAAATAGCCTGGTTCACACGGATCTGTGTTCATTCTGCTATTCCAAGCGTTTCCTGTAATCTCTTACAAAGACAGATATGTTGTTGGCAGATACACACTGTTTTGGACTCTTTCTGGAACTTTGCAGGGGATGTTATCCTAGAGCAACAGAATTGTAATGTTTCTATTGCCTTTCTGCCCTCCAAGGTGCAGGAGCTCCACGAGGAGGAAGCGCAGTGGGTGAACTACGACGAGGATGAGCTGTGTGTAAAGATGCAGTTGGCAGACGGGATCTTCGAGGCCTTAATCAGAGACACTGTTGATGTGCTGAACCAGATAAACGAGAAACAGCGGAGGCTGCTGCTTGTCTGACAGTGCTGGAGTGAGCTCAGAGCTGCAGAACCGTGGAGTCAGGGCCTCTCTGACCCCTGACCTGCTCTCCCCCTGCTCGTGCTGCGGCTGGACTTCCACGCGCGGGGTCTCAAGGCAGCTGAGATGCAATGAAAGGAACCTGAACTTGCATCCGCTGCCACTCGAGACCTCGCACTGGATTTATTGTTTGGAACAAGCTGATCCCTCACTCAAGGCTGCTTTGTGGAGTGCTCAAGACTGTTCGTGTGCCAATGCATTTATAGCACAGAACTGTCAGCAGCTGTCTGGGGCCTCAGCCTGGGCCTTTGACATGTTCAGCTTGTTCCCTGAAAGGGTTGGGTTGAGTTGGGATATTGGCTGTTTTGCTGGAATGGCTGTCAGCCATCAATACTCAACTTGTCTTTAGAAATGTGAGTAATTTGGAGAAGCAACAGTTTGGTCAGGTTTTAGTCATAAATGGAGACTTACCATACTGAACAGTGTTATGATCTTAACACCTCTTCTCCTGCAGCCCTAACAATGTGCATCAGTTCCGTCTGCTCCAGAGCCCATATAACTCACTTCTCTGTGAAGCTGGTTTTCATCTTTCTTCTGTGATGTGGTACCAAGCATGGTGTCAGCCCAGTCCAGGGAAATTAGATGATGTTGCTTTCTGCATACAAGTACAGAATTCTTGCTGCTTTGCCGATGTAACTTGCTTCAGTCCTGAGGTGGAGCAAGACAACGGCCGCCTAATGTCAAGTGTGAAAGATGAGCCCATGGACAACTTTCCTCCTACTGTGTAGCACTTCTCTTCCTGGAGCACCAGCTGCTCCCAGATAATGGATACTCAGGATTTTCTCAGGCACGAGACATGCAGGAGTGGAAAATGTTTCCTCACAAAAAATTTGGCCTTCAATCCCTCAGCTTCCTCCCTCACTGTCACCTAATAAGTCGGAGAAGCTGTTACTTGAACAATTTAGAGAACAGAGAGTATTCACCAAAGAAAGCGGTGTCTGGTGCTTGACTGTCTGCATGTTTTATGCTTGTGGGTTTTTTATTTATTTTCAGATAATTTATTAAGTGGGTTATAGGAGAGTGTCCTGTGCAGTTGGCTGCACTGTCTTGTGTTTTGGGACAGACGAACTTGAGAGAGCATCTGGTTTGGAAACTTCCAAAGTCCCATATTCTCCGCACAAAACCTCCAGCTTCTTGAGGCAGATACGAGGGGGGGTGAAGGTGAGAAGAACCAAACCTCAGTGACCAAGGACTAGGAGTGGAGCTTCACTGCACCTGGTTTGGAGCCAACAGAGAGTTGAGGGCACTGAGCTGAAAAAGGATGTGAAAATTCCCAGCTCCATCTGTTTCCTTCCTTTCCCGGAACTTCTGCACCATGGGCAGCTGTTACATGGTTGGTTTGGTGCTGGATTCAACTACAGTGTTCTTCTGTTGAGTGCTTGTTCCTAACCTGTTCCTCCCGTCCTTGTGTTTTTCTTGGAGGAACACAGACAATCTGGGGTCGAACTCTGATGCCTTAATAGTAGATGTCCCTGTTTGCTAACCTGGGACAAGACCCAGAGGAAAGTCGGATTCTCCAGACATACTGGAGTGCAGAAAGACACTGAAGCCTCAGAGGTGCCCCAGAGATGCTGTGGCCCACAACAGACGTGGCGAGGAGATCTCAACCATTTCGTTCACCTGCTTGGTTCTTGGGCTTCCCACTGTGCACACCTCTGCTACTGCTCCAGTTGGGTTTCTCTTTTCCACCTTTTTTTTTGGTTGGGTTGTTTAGTGTTTGGGGGGGTTTTTTTGAAAGCTATCATTGGAATATTTGCATTTTGCACAATGACACACAGCTGGTAATTCTTCAGGGACAGCACTGGGAAATGTTGGATTTGCCAGAGGTCCATGCAGATTCTCAGATGTAGTGTTGCCAGCACCTCACTTGTGAGTTAATGGGGAGCCATATCCATGGGAGCTTAGTGAGTGAAAGGAGGAGGTAGTGGTGGATAGGGACACATCCAACAGGCATATGCATGTTTGTCCTGCAGTGGTGGCCCTTCTGGCTGGCTGGAAGTCTTGGTGGAGCATTGCTCAGCTTTTTTTCTTAAGTGATTCATTTGTCCATGTAAGATGTCATGATGCTGAACCAGGAAGCTCTTAAAATAGAAGCAAACTAAAGCTGCTAGATTTAACCAGCATGGTGTCACTGACTGGGTCACCACCTCAGATTCCCTTTCCTGGGTGTATCTTTTCAGTAGCAAGGATTGCTATTTTTATAGGTAGCAATTAAGGAAAGAGGGCAGAAACCTGCAATGTGGGTTTGTACTTGGAGCATCAGGTTAGGTTCTGTTCTGTAGATACCATGGTCAGGGTTAGAAGGTTGCCCTGCATGCCCAAGGCTTTTTGGCCATTCTGAGGGATTTGTGAGGTGTTTCTGGTCTGTCCAGCAGCAGGGAGGAGGTTGTACAGTTGGGCCTGACAAGGTACCACGGTCTGTTGGCGATGGTATACCTGTTTATACTAGTATAAACTGCTGGCTTTAGAACCCTCAACAGAAGCAGTAACTGTTTTTACAGCTGTTTGGACAGAAGGAAGCTGTGACTAACTAATGGCTTTATTCCTTTGCAGACATCACCGTTTAGTTTTGGTAGCAATCCTTGCTAGGAGCAACCCTAAAAAGACTTGAACGTATGTGAATTACCTTCTCAGTACCTCAAGAGTGTTGAGTTGCTTTGAGTGTATGTTCAAAACCTCGAGTGGGTTTAGTACTTGTGGACTGATCATTGCAGTGGTTGGGCTGGTAATGAGGAGATGTGGGGAAGCCTGGGATCCCACAAAGAGGCTGAATTCTCTACTTCTCTCCCCAACTTTCCCTTTATAAGAACAAGATGATATTTCTGGGTCTGGTTATCTCAGTGCAACCACGTTAGAAGATTCAAGGCTTGAGACATTTTGCTGAGACCCACAAGCTGTTCAAGGGCAGTGGCTGCCATCACTGGGGAGATGCCGCTCTGTTTTGGGAAGGATCCTGGAGCCAGGTGGGAAAGCCCAGGCTTGTGAGGACACAAAGCATGAGTACCTCTCTCATAGCAGGGCACTCTGTGAGCCGAGCTGTGGGATATCAGTACTTCTGCCTTTCAGAAAAGGCTTGTTGCTCATAAGGTGGAATGAGGGATTGAAAAATCCCATGTTGTTCCCTTTCCTTTCTTGAAAAAGTGGCCTTAGCTTTTTGCAATACTTGAATAAGTGTGTACCTGCAGAAGACCTTCAGTAGCACAGTGATAGAGACCTTTTAAGTGACTATTCTGCAAGGAACTGTGTGCAGTTCCCACTTTCATATCCCTTTGCTACCTTCAGAATATTAGGAAAATACAGTACTTTTCAGCAGAGAAACAGTTGGCTCTTATAAAGTATTTAGTGCATTCAAAGTGTTTACAAACATTCTAAAACGGAGAAAAGCAAACTGTCAAACTTATTTGTAATTTAAGCGTTAAATGCAAGATAATATGCAGATGAAAGAGGAATACTGTAATTAACCTGCATTTACTAGGTTTTTTTTTCCTTGACTTTGTAGAGCCTTTTGATACACACTTGCAAAGCCGCCTTTCGGGAGGCTCCGTCTCCCCATGTACTGTGTTGTGGAGATGCTGAAAAGAAACCTGTTTACTGTGTCTGTGTAAATAACCTGGTAACTTGGGGTTTGGGCCAGTTTCAGCTCGTGTTCACATCCACAGCAGCTTTGCACAGTAGACAGACCTGAGGATGTGGAGGGGTTGGGGGTTTCTTTTTTTTTGTAATTAAGAATTGTAAAATAACCAGGGTGGTCCCTGTGTACACCAGTGTAAATATCTTTGGTAACTGAAATGTACTTTAAGAGAACAAAATCTGTAAATAAACTGATTTATAAATTAATCTTGTTTCCTGGTTTTTATAAAATGGAGCTTTATAATTACCCAAATGGTTGCTAATTCTGAAGGTGTCCTGGAGATTTGTCCCCTGTATGTTCCCCTTTCTGCCTGATGCTGTACTTGAGATGCCAATCACAGTCCACAAAATCCCATTAGAGTTGCCTTAATTATAATCATAACGTTATTAGAATTTCCTTATTGTTAAAGCTGAGTGTTGGTAAAAACAGAAAATAGCATTAAGCAGTCATTGCAGGAGTGCACTGCAGGACTGTTTGTACATGTTTGTTTAAATTGGGTTTTAAAAACTCATGGTTTAAAACATTTTTGTGGGGAAGCTATTTTTAATGCTAACCAAAACAATATGGGAATTAAATTCTGCAGAAAATCTTGTTTTGGATCCCTTAATTAGGCTCCTAGATTGTTACAGCTCCACAGAGCTGCTGTTACCAAGCACCAATCACTTCTTCGCTGACGGGGCAAACGTTGCTTCGTGGAAACTTTATATATTGGTGGAACTCTCCTAAGTATTTGCTGTTTTCTTTCCAGCACAAAACAAACCCAAGCCACTTTGGCAAGTGAGAGGTCCCCGAGCCCTGTAAGAGGACGGCTGAGCAGTTGCAGTGCCAAACCACAGGCGTGCAGGCACGTGGCGATGGAGTGGCAACGTGAGGTGTGTAAGCCCAGGAGCCCAAGTGTTTATCGAGCCCATAGCTGATGCTGACCCGGTTCCTCTGCTGTGTTGTGGTGCCTAAAGCCCAGCAGAAAAGCTTTGCTTTTCATTCACTGCAGGTCTGTACAAAACCCAGCGTTGGTCTTTGCAGCTTGGAGGATGCTGTGTGGCAGTCTACTCACCGCCACCCTCCTCTGCCTGGGAGGGTGTGTGCGTTATAGGGGGGGGCCCTGTATAAACTAAACCATTGCCAAGGCATTGCTCTGTGCTGAGCAGTGATTGTTATTTGTTCTTTGCTTTTCCTTAAAGAGGTACCTCATCCTGGAGGAGGAGGACTCACTGCATTCATTGTGGAAGCAGCTTTGCTGCAGTCCCACAGTGCCAGTGTGCAGTCGGACTGGTCCTCAGTGGAGCGTGCTGGGAACACCATCCACAGCCCTTGTGCAGACAGAAGCACGTCACAGCCCTCTGAGCTCAGGGGGCTGAACCAGCCAAACGCAGCGGTTGGTCGTTCATGTCCAAAGGGCCGAGACAAGTGGTGCTGCAGCCTCTGTGTGCTCATTAGCGAGCAGCAGGAGAGCATCCGTGTCGTGGCTTTCCTCGCCCCGCAGTGATTTTGCTCCATGAGTCCTGTGTTTTTGGGCACTGATCTACTTGCAGCCGTCAGCATCTGTCTCTGGAGGTGGCTTAGAGTGCGTTTCACATTGAAAAAAAAAAAAAAATTGATCTGTGCTTCCCTGGCTGAAGAACTGGCTTACTTTAAAATAGGCTCGAGTGGTGGGAGCGCTGCCAGGGCGCTCTGGCGGGTGACACAGCAAACTACTGCCTTACTGCTGCTGTCCTTGCCCAGCATGCCCAGTAATCAGCGTGATGAAGGCTCTCATTTCCTCATTTGCAAGTCTACGTTTCTTCACTTTGGCGCTGACTTTCTACCCCTGGTGTTTGTGCAACTCTTCCCGGCACCCTCGGAGCGCGGTTGGCTTTGACAGCCATTTCACCTGCGGACCTGGTGCAGCTCCCGGGTTGGGCAATGGCAGGCAGCCGCCTTCCCGATGGCACGCTGGATTGAGTGGGATTGTTTTGGTGCCTCCCTTCCCAGGTACCACCCGCTCCCAGGGGGTGTGGTGCCAGCTGCTGCCATCCCACGTCCTGAAATGCCTGGCAGAGCGCTGGAGCACTTGAAATGTTGACTCTGCTCCAGCCGCCGCCGCTGTGCCCTGCCTGGCACAAGGGCTTCTGCAATGTCCGGGCTCTCATTAACACAGCCCTTGGAAGAAAAGGAGCTGGTGGGGAGCTGCTGAACGCCAGCAGATTTCAGAGTGCAGGAAGGAGAGGAGGGGGGCTGCCCAGCCGCTGGCACCCAGCCCGGAGCATGGGCCATTGCCTGGCAGGAATGCAGATGAGATGTAATGGAGTTTGAAAGCACAGGGCACTCTCTGGGATGCAGGTCCTGTGGGGGAGGGAAAGGCACCCTGTGAGACCTTAAAACTAGAGCAAACAAAACATGTAGCTCCAGCCCTGCACCTTCCTGCCTGTTCCTTAATAAGATCCTGCAAAAATTTGGGGAAAATGAGAATAGAGCAGCTCTGTTTGGGAGGGTGAGAGTTGGGCAGGACCAGGGGCATGGTGGGGGGACACTTGGAGCATAGATTCCTTTGTTTGCTTTTCAAGTGTGCTGTGTGAGGATGGCCTGGAGCAGGTCTGGTTGGTTCCTGCTCTGAATGTTTCTCTTGGCCCCAGTTTTCCAGTCCTTTGCTCTACCCGTACAAGACCTTCTGTGTCCCTTGGGCTGTGTTCCCTCCCGAGTGTTGTTTCCTGGTGGCTTCCTCTTGCAGGCTGACCTGTCTCTCACCACCCAGTGAAATCTAGGCTGACTTGAACTAGGATTTTGTCTGAGAATTTGCTGGAGATGGAATTAACACCAATTCTCGGGGTGTCCCAGAGATTTTATTTTCTTTTATTCTAGCAAAATAAAGGAGGCTGCAGGGGATCCCACCCTTCATGTTGCTTGCCTCGAATAGCTCAGTAAGGAGCCTGATCCAATGTCCCATGTCCAGCTGCATTGCTCTGTAGAGCTGATGGAGTTAGTGCTGCTCAGTGAGCCTGTGACTGGGCACAGCAGTCCTTGGTAGGTGAGACCTTGCTTACGTTGCAGGACTACTGTCACAGCAGGAGAGGATTGCTCCATTGTCATCCCTGTGGTATTCTCAGTTTCATGCGCTGCAATTAAACCACCTGCCAAATAATGATGTGGCAAATCTGGGCGGTGTGGCCTCCTCCGATCTGCTCCTGGAAACTGGGAAGATGAGCTAGGGTAGAAAACATCTGCTCTGTGCAGCGTGTGGGCCATGGTGATCCTTTATGACTGTTGGTAGATCTTCAGTCTGCAGGTAAAATGTTCCCTTTCCAGACATACCAATGACAGTGCCAGTTCCTCCTGGTCCCCCCAGGTTCCTTTGAAAAGAGCAAGGGCAGTGTTGCTGCCATCCTTTGGAGCAGGGATGAATCAGCAGAGGGTGAATAGCAGGGAGGTTGGAACTGCTGTAGTCTCTCTGCAGACACAAACTACGTGAACACATTCATCACATCCTGAGAATGCACCCCGGATTTGCTTTTGCGCCTCTCGTTATTACAGGCTGGTTGGGCTTAAAAGGTAGAAATCAACTATTTCTGACCAAGCCTGTCTTATTGAGTCAGCAATTCCCACCTACCACTGGGGGCTACAAGGGGCTTTCCTGGTCTTCATAGGTGTCAGCCTGGCAGAGCCAATGCAGGGGGTGAGAAGCAGTCAGGGTTCACATCCACTCCATGTGTTATTCCCTGTCTTGGCAGAGCTGGCAGGTTTGTGGCACAGACACTTCTAAAGGTCTTGTCTGAAGCCACGTCTCAGAGGAGGTGTGACTCGTGCCACTGGTGGAAAAGTGCCACCTGGATAGGAATGTCAGATGGCAGGTGGCACAATTTTCACTCACCCTCTGAGGCTGTTTGGAGACATTAACCGGGGAAATGAGGCTTTTTCTCGTATTTGCAGAAGGACCACACTTGAAGCAGTGCTGTGCTGCAGATCAAGGAGGGCTCCACTGAGTTCATCACTCCCATCTTGTGAAGCTGGAGAGGAAAACTGTCAAGCCTCCCCTGCAACTGGTATTTCCAAGGAGCTTATGGGGCTGTTGGACGCAAACTTCTCTGAGCAGCCTCCAAAATGCCAGTGCTGGGTGACAGAGTTGCCATGATTCTATCATGAGTCTTGCATTGGTTGCGTGTTTTCCATGGAGTCAGTTCCTGGAATCACACAATTAGGTAGGAACGTGTTCTTTAATTTTCAAGGAAGAAAGTCCACTTCAGGATCTCCCTGGCCCCAAACCTTCTCAACCAAAGAGAAGCGAGAAGGTCCTGAGTTGGCTGTCCTGGCCATTTTGAGCCATTGCTGTTTTGCAGGCAGATTCATGCTTTTAAAAATGGATGATAAAAGCCTTTTCCATTCTCTGAAACATAGTCCTTTCTATCACTTCAAGGGCTGAATACGTAAAACCCAACTACTTTTTCCCCTCTCCTCTCTAACTCAGCACAGAGGCAACCTGAGTAGCTTTGCGTCTGTGAAAACGATCCATTTTGGGTGCACGAAACAAGTTCTGCAGGGCTGAAATTATTTTGGTGAGATCGTGGTGGCCTTTGAGGCTCTCAGCCTGTTGATGTTGCCCACGCCTCGTTGACTTCAAGGAGATTCCTGCTGGGTGTTAGTCTGGGAAAGGAGATTTTAGAGCTGATGAGCTTAATGAACTCAAGCCACTGCTCGGCTGCTGCACAGAGACTTGTGCAGCATGGGAACCTCTGTGGTCATCCCTAGCCCATGGCCTTGCTATGTAGGAGTGAAGCACAACTCTTCCCAAAGTTAAGGATGCCGAGCTGGGTGCTGAAGATTTGGTTGTGAAAACCAAGCAGGTTCCTAAATGTGCCATGGGAGCCTAAAGCTGGGCTTCAGGGCTGGTTGGGGCTCAGCAGCCAGGCATCCAGGGTCACCCAGAACCCATCCCATGGCTTTGCTGATTGCAGGCTCCACTGGCAGCCAGAGAGGACAAAAAGGCAGACGGTGCTGGAAGGGTGTTTCTAAAACCTCCCCAGACTTCTACAGCTCCTTGATTGTTGCTTTTAATTCATCTTAGTTACTCTCAAATCCATCTTAAAAAGGGTTGTTTCAAAATCTCTGCTTCATCTTTGACTTTCCGTGCCCTGTCTCAGGGTGTTCTGCAATGAAAATCTGTCTCTTCCCAGTTTGAGGAAGCATACAAAGGAAAAAAAAAAAAGGCTTTTTAGCAAGTCTGTGCCTGGAAAACTCCACGCCCTGCTGCTGAAGGAGGCTATTGCCTGGGGAGCCGTGGGGATGGGACGTGCCAGCTGGGCAGTAGGGTCGGCAGTCCCCGCTGTTCCCGGGGCAGCAGGAAGCAGGAGCTTCCCCACCCCAGGGCTTCAGCAGATGAGCAATGGTGTGGCTCACCCCAAAAGGAGCTGGAGCCCTGGGGTGTGGGCTCTTGCCCCTGCACCCTTGGGGTTCATGCTGCTTTTGCATCTAAAAAAGGATTCAAGGAATTTGGGCTGCCTTGGAGGAAGGAGTGAGCTGGATGGGGAGGATGCTGTCAATTACACTGGTGCTGAGCATCTCTCCTTCCCCTTGAGAACCTAATCAAGTTGATGAGCCCTGAATATAAAGGCTTTGACCCAGGGTAAGATAACGGTGATGACATCCATAAACATGGGGATTTTTGTCTGTTAATCACCAGCTGGATGAAGACAAGTCCTGGCAAAGTCTCTCTCAGTAGCAAGTGACCACCTTTCAGAGCAGCCCTGCACTGGGCTACGTGTCTCTCAGTCCTGGTTGGATAGTGAGGTGTGATAATCCTTTAAGCATTTAATTACAGCTGGCAGGGCTGGAGCAGACTGTCTTCTGCTCCGTTCCCCTCAGCCTGGACCCGCAGAAGATGAGTGGGAGCAATCCTGCAGATTGTATCCGCCAGGCTCTGTCCCTCCAAGCCGAGCTGTCTCAGGGGGCCCTGTCACTCCCCAGAGTCACGCCCCGTGTGGAGCCCCTGCCCTCTGCTGCCCCGGCAAGGCTTAGCTCTGGCAGGCTTGTTTTTCTAGCATGGCAAGTCCGCCTAAAATACCTAGGTGGGGCTCAGCATGGATAATGGCCTTCCTGGGGACAGAGCCAGCAACCAGCCCTCAGCAGCCATGAACACCCCCAGTGCCAGGGGTTCCCTGGCCTCAGGGGCTGGGGAGGGAGCAGAGGGCTGGATTTTGGGGCTGCGTCCACCCCTCCAGTGCCCGGCTCTGCCCCGGGGCTCTGAGCAACGGGCACCTTCCGCCTGGGAGCTGGTGACGTGGGTGTGTGCGTGAGCGAAGGCACGGCCCAGGAGGATGGAATCATAGAGTCCTAGAAGGGTTTGGGCTGGAAAGGACCTTAAAGAACATCTAGTTCCAAGGCCCCTGCCACGAGCAGGGACACCTTCCAGTAGACCAGGTTGTTCCCAGCCCTGGCCAACCTGGCCTTGAATGTTTCCAGGAATGGGGCAGCCATAGCTGTTCTGGGCAACCTGTGCCAGGGCCTCACCACAATCATGGAGAAGATTCTGCTTTTCCTAACATAAACCTACTCTCAGTTTGAACCCATTCCCTTGAAGGGGCCACTGGGGTTGGAAGGCTGCTTATTTTGGATGCAGGAGCTGGATTTTGGGGGTATCACTGGGTATCCTGGTAGGGGTGGGGCAGGGGGGTCTTGGTGTGCCTTTTGGGTGGTGCCCCCAGTGACACTGGCTGATGTCAGACACCGCCTGTAATGGTGGCACTGCGTTTTTTGGGGTTGAATCAGCCACCTTCGCCATTACGGAATCACAGAATCAATTAGGTTGGAAAAGACCTCTGAGATCATTGACTCCAACCTGTGACCAAACATGCCCACGTCCACTAGTCCAGAGGACTCAGTGCCATGTCCACTCTTTCCTTAAACACCTCCAGGCACCGTGACTCCACCACCTCCCTGGGCATTCCTTGCTTTATCAGAATTTTATCATATTATGCCATCTGCCCCCGAAGAGAAAACTGCATCAAGGGGGCCATTGTGGACTCCCCCCGATGTAGGGGCATGGGGGGCAAGCTGGGGGCGGGGGTTATTGGGGGCTCCCCTGTGATGTGAGGGCACTGGAGGGGAGCTGGGGCGATATTTGGGGCTTCCCCGTGATTTGGGGGAGCTGTGGAGGGTATTGCCCCCACACACACACAATGTGGGGGCGTTGAGGGGAGGTTGGAGAGTTACTGGCCGCTCCCCCCGTGCTGTGGGGAGGCTGAGGGGTTACTTGGGCTCAGCCCCCCCGCCGTGGGGGTGCCGTGGGGGGTTCCCCGCCGTGTCCCCGCCCCGGCCCCGCCTCAGGGGCGGTGCCAAGGGCGGCTCCGGGCGCTAAAGGCGGCTCCGGGAGGCTCCGGGCGGCCTTGGCGGGCGATGTGGCGGCGGCGGGTGCGGGCCGGGGGTCGCGGGGGGCCGGCGGCTCTCCCGCCGCTGCTCCTGCCGCTCCTCCTGCTGCTGCTGCTCCGGCTGCCCGCAGCTCGGCCCGGCCGCCTCTACTCGCCCTCGGACCCGCTGGAGCTGCTGGGGCCGGGGGCAGAGGGGCGGCTGCTGGGCTCCTCCAGCGCCTGGGCCGTCGAGTTCTTCGCCTCCTGGTGCGGTCACTGCGTCCACTTCGCGCCCACATGGCGGGCCCTAGCCCACGACATCCGCGGTGAGTCCCCGGCCCCGCTGTGCCGCCGCCCCCCCTTCTCCTCATGCCCGCCTGGCCCCCCATCAGGGCCCCCCATCAGCGCCCCCCAACCCTTCCTCTGCCCGTGCCCTTGTCGCCCTTGTTCCTTATTCCAGTCTCTGATCTCTTCTATCAGCACCCCATTTAACCCCCCGTGCCTCTGCACCCTTAAATTCCCCCTGTATCGCTGTCTGTTCACTGTCAGCACCCCCAAATGCTCCCTGTGCCCCCGAAGCCCTATCATCGCTCCTAAATCCCTCCTGCGTCCTTGTCCTGTCATCCTCCTCCTCCTCTACACCCACACTCTTAAATCCTCCCCTGCATCCCTGGCCCTGCATCCTCGTCCCCGTCAGCATCCCTGCATCTCCTCTGTGCCCTCCCCATCAGCACCCCTCCATCCCCTCTGCCCTAACCTCCATCAGCCCCCCAAAACCCCCCTGCGGCCCAGCCTCCCTGGAGCGTCAGCCTGGTGGGAAGGCCCAGCCCCCCCGCGGTGCCCAGGGCCTCCCCATGATATCCAGGCCTGGCTTAGCAGCATCCCTGGAGACCCTTCAGCTGGGAGAAGCCCAGGCTGAGCCCGCCCCAGGCATAGGGGGGGCCTGCTGCCTCCCCCAGACCCTCCCTCAGCCCCGCTCCTTCCGGTGCCCGCATGGATAGGGATGGCAGGGCGCTGGGCACTGATCCCAGCTGGTTTGTTCCCGGCTTTGACCTTGATGCCTGGCCTGGCTGATGCCCAGCCCCACCCGGGGACCCACACACGCCGCTGCCGTGCCCCTCATCCTGCCGGGGCTCATCCTGCCTCCCGCGGCATCCCGGGGCGCGCGCGGCTGCTCCCTGTTATTGCCGTAATTGATACAGCGCGGTCGCTGCCGGGTGAGTCAGGGCGCCGGCCGGGCGGGCATCCCGTCCCTCCGAGGGGATGCCGTCCCTCCCCGGGGATGCCGTCAGCGCTCCCCAACGGGACAGGATGTGAGGAATGGGGTGCGTGCCCGGGCCCCGCGGGGAGAAGGCCGGCTCTCCTGGCCCCTCCCCAGAACAGGGTTCCCCCAGGGCTCCCTGGTCCGGAGGCTGGACCGCGGACGGTGTGCCCGTGGAGGCAGGGCGGGGAAGCCGCCCCCGTGCTGCTCCGCATCCTCGCTCGCTGCCCGTTCTCACGGGTGGATTTTCGTAGGAGTGGGCTGGGCGGGGAGGATGCCAGAGTGACCCGCGGGCACCACGTGCGGATGACTCCAGGAACGTGCCTGGCTCCGTGCAGCAGGGCTTGTCACCAGCCCTCCTGTGCCACGGGTGCCGGGGCAGTGGGAAGCGGCTCACCTGCCCTGTCACCTGAGACACAGGACGGTCCCAGCAGGTCTCCACCTCCAACGTACTCTAGCCTAGGGAGGCACGGGCTCCATCCATGTGCTGGCGCTGCGTCCCTCCCTGACCCGCTCTAAGGAGAGGCTGGGTGTTCTCCAGCTTGTGTCCTTTACACTACAAAGAAGCCGTTTCAGAGCTTTATTCTCCATTTTCCTGCTGGTTTTCAGAGCCAGCTGCTTAAAATGCCACCATGCCCCCATTTCTCCGTGTGTTTTACCCCAGGGACCTGCTGGTCCTGACCGGGGAAGTGGTGGATAGTCACAAAGGGGGAGTGGATGCTTGGAAACCAGGGGGGCTCTGCTGCAGTGCCGTGGCTTGGCTGCTGGAGTTGAGTTGGTCCCTCTTGGTTATCGACCATGCCCTTGGTCTGGGGTGAGATAAGGTGGAGCCCATGTTCCTTGTCGTTAGCCATCCCTCCCCTTCTCCCTGTGACCTCTTCCCGGGAGCTGGGGCAGAGGCTGGACAGGCAGAACCAGCTGGGCAGGCACTGTCGGGCAGAGCTGCCTGAGCTCCAGCACTGGTGAGGGCAGGGCGTGCAAAGCCGGGTCCCGCCTCGCACAGCTTTCCTCTTCCTGCTGCCCGAAAAGTAGGGCACCAAACACCAGAATGGACCATAGCTCTGGGTGTTTGGGCTTGGAAAGCATTGGTTGGTGTCCTGCGAGGGGCGACCAGTGATTTTTGGGACAGGAGGATCTGTGCCATTGGCACAGCGGGAGATCGCTGCTGTCTCCACAGCAGTTGTCAGGAGCAGGGCAATTTTTGGGGCCACAGAGGGGCTGAGCTGAGCTGAGCTAACCTCATCCTCTGTCCCCCCAGAGTGGAGGCCTGCGGTGATCCTGGCGGCCATTGACTGTGCTGACGAGGACAACCAGCAAGTGTGCTCCGATTTTGGGATAACCGGCTTCCCCACGATGAAGGTGAGGGCTGAGTGTGCCAGGCACTTCCTGGGTTTCGCTGTGCTCTGCCTTTGGGCCTGTCCTGCTCTTGCTCAATCAGATTGACAGTGCTATTGCACCAAAATACTCCCTTTGGGGTTTTGTAGGCTGGAGCTGTTTTGCCCTTCCCCAAAACATAGCTGTGGCCAGGCTGCAGCCAGTACAACTGCTGGGTGATGGAGCAACAGGGAGGGGGAAAACCAAAATGCTGCTTCATGGTGAAATGTAGAGGCCGGATCCCTCCTAGGAGGGGAGAGAGTCTGAATCCTGCGTTGAAAATGCCTGGGAAAGGCTGTTGGAGGGCAGAGAGAGGTTTCAGGGGCAGGTTTTGTAGGAGGGCACAGGGATGCTGCAGGAGGTTGTGTCTCCTGGGAGCCTCCTGCGGTGGCTGGCAGGGTGCCATCCCTCCTCCTGGGCCTGTGCCCAGCCCTTTAGCTGTGTCAATACACCGGTTTGCAGCACTTCCCGCTGCAAACAGAGCCTTGCTCCAACACAAGCAGGGAAGCCAAAGCACCCCAGGTGCTAAACCTGGCAGTTAAAACCAGGGTTGCCTTGAGATGGAACTGGGTAGGGATAAGGGTTTTATCAGACATGCCATCAGTCTCAGCTTACAGGTCAGCTCAAGATGGGGTCAGATTTGGGGCTTTTCCAGGCAGTTTGGCTTGGTCCCAGCCCTGCCCTGGGGTCTCACTGAGCACCCACTGCCCTGGGATGCTGACGGAAGCATCTTCCAGGGCAGGGAGGTGTGCTGATGTGGCCATGCCAAGAAGTCACTTGCTTCACGTCCCCTGTCCCTGCCAAGCACCTTCTGCAAACAGTCCCCTCTCCCAGCCCAGCCTGCAAAGCAAACACCTGGCTGATGCAACCTGCTGTTCCTTCTGTGGCTGTACTGTGGACACTGGAGTCACTGTGGGAGGCCAGGAGGGGGGAAACCCCCCTGTCTCCTGCTTTCTCAGAGCTCTGGAGCAGAGAGACAGTGGTTTCCAGGACTGGAAAGGTTCCATCTGCCTCTGTGAGACCCCTGGACACACCTGCTCCGCTGCCAGCCAGTGCTCAGCCCTTGGCTGGACAGGCTCCCAGCCTACCCTGCATCCCTCCCCTCCAAGGATGCCCCAAAAGATGGGAACTCGGCCAGGAGCTCCCTCTGTGGTGGCTGATGACAGTTGGTGCGCTGCAGCGTTGGGGGAAACTGAGGCAGAGGTGGTTTATGGGCAGCCTCAGCCTGCTGGGCTGCACTGCCCCCTGTCCTACTCCAAACACTCACTCCAGTTTCCCCTTGTGTTCTTTTTCCCTCTCAGTTCTTCAGAGCTTTTAGCAAGAAGGCAGAGGATGGGATAAGGATTACCAGTGAGTATTCAGAGCCATGGGGGTTTTTACCCTGGGTGTGAATGTCCCTCCTGCCCCCACGCCCCATGCATTGGGATATCGGGGAGTCTGGTCGGGGTCAGCTCCAAGAAGCTCCCCTTGGCTCAGCCCATGGGACTGGCTTCCCCAGGACTGACCCCTTGGCATCCTGTCCCCCTGCAGATCCCAGTGCCACAGTCGAGGACCTGCGCCATGCCATCATCACCAACCTTGAGCAGAGCCAGGACTCCTGGCCACCTGCCTGTCCTCCGCTGGAGCCGGCCAGGTAGGGGCACTGGGATGTGGGGGTGGCTCTGGTGGCCTCTGTCCCATGGAGAGCAGGTTTCTCGGGAAATCCTGAACCAAAACCAAGAGTGGAGCATCCACTGCATCACCCACGTCCCAGGGAGACAGAGATGACCTGGCCAGGGTAGAGCCCTTTACGTGGCCCGGATGAGATGGGCCATGTTGTTGCACCTCCTAACGAACCTGCTCATCAACCTTAATTAGAGCAAGCAATTCCTGGACCCCCAATTCCTGGGAATGTGGCAGTGCCATGACATGCTGAGTGAGGCTTCTGCCATTAGGAGCTTTTTTACTGTCCCAAAAAAGGGTTTTCTTGATTCTGTATGATGGTTTGGGGATCTGAGTTGTCCTTACCAGACAAGGCAGTTGCTCCACTGTCCTGGGAGGGAGCATTTGGATTTTCCAAAGTAATGGTTGAGCCAGGCTTTTGCTTCAGATCTCTGGTGCCTCTGTGTCCTAGCCAAAAAAAACCACTAGCCCTGGTTCAGATTCATTGCTGTTTTATCCCCTGGGTGAGTGTGCAGCTCCCTCCTGCCCTGCCCTGCCCTGTCTGTGCTTTGCTTTCCGCCTCCTTGGCCGACTCCGGTGGGTTTTCTCAAAGCCTGTGTACTGGAGCAGAAAATTGGGCTGGAAACTTAAGCAGGGAGGACCTGCTGGCTTGGTGGGGCTGAACCTGCACCAGCATTCCCTGCCAGATCCCAGTCCCGCTCCTTCTGAGTGGGAGGGCAGAGCATCCTGCTGATGCCAAGGCACCTGCTGCTGCCCTCCTCTCTCTTGCAGCGCGGAGGAGGTTCGCACCTTCTTCCAGAGGAATAAGGACCAGTACTTAGTGCTGATCTTCGAGAAGAGCAACTCCTTCGTGGGCAGAGAGGTGGGTACAGCTGCCTTTATCCTCCATTTCTCTTGGAGCGCGTTTCCCTGGTGCCTGACAACTCCTGAGTGCCTTTGGCAGGGAAGTTCTCTCCAGGCAGGCTCCCTGCTCAGCTTGCACATGGCTTAGCAGGTGCAAAGTTACACAGGGTGTTAAACAGACCTGCTGCCCCCCCTCATCTGACCCTGGGGCTTGCAGGTGGCCCTGGACATGCTGCAGTACGAGAATGTGGCAGTGAGGAGGGTGCTGAGCAGCGAGGAGGAGCTCGTGGAGAAGTTCGGGGTCACCACCTTCCCCTCTGGATACCTGCTCCTCCGCAACGGCTCGTTCTCCCGCCTGCCTGTGTGAGTGGGGGACACGGCAGGGTGGGTCTGGGAGTGCTGGTGGGGTGCCAGGCTTGTGCTCCATCTCTCTGTGCTGCTTTGTAATTGTTGGAAAGTTCATTAGGAAGGAAGGAGACAGTGGCTGGGCTGGGGAGGTTGGCAGAGGGTTGCTGGTGGGCGCTGAACAGGACTGCCAGCCCTGCCTAGAGCTAGCAGAAGGGAAAATGGCTTGTGACTGAGCCATCTGCACATCACATCTGCCTGGAGGTGGTGTGGCATGCCTGCCTGGGCCTCAGCTCTGCTCCAGGTTGTGTGTCAGGATACCCACTGCCAGGGCAGGTGGAGAGTAAGACTACTCCACATGCACCTCCAGGTCTGATTGCCTGTCTGGCTATGCCTTCATCTCCTTTGCTTCCTCCTTGGGGTCAGGGGCTGTTTGGGAGGGAAGAGGGATGTGCTCACAGCTTCTCCTTCCTTGTAGGCACATCGAGGCACGTTCCTTCTACACCTACTACCTGCGCACGCTCTCAGGCGTCACCCGCGGCTCCTACAAGCTGAACACAACCACCAGCGCCTCCAACGAGACCGACGTGGCCCCGCCGATCCGCGCCGACCGGTCAGACCCCCACGGCACCGTCTTGGGAACCTGGGGCTGGTGGGGAGAGGAGGGGCCTTGGCCACGGGTGGGCAAAGGGCCGGCACCGTGCCTTCCCCTGGGAGAACCCCGAGCCGTGGCTGGGTGTCTGGGGGTGCGGGTTAAGGGGCTGACAGACCGTGGTGTTGCGCTGCCCTCCCCAGCTCCAAGTTGTACATGGCCGACCTGGAGTCCGCACTGCACTACTCGCTGCGGGTGGAGGCTGCACGAGCCTCCGCGCTGTCGGGAGCACAGCTGGCCGCCTTCAAGTGCTACGTGGCCGCGCTGGTGAAGGTGAGGAGCTTTCGGGGTTGGGAAAGGAACTGCCTGTGCCTCCACAGAGCCGTTTGTGAAAGGCAGGCACAGGGTATGGGCCGCCACGTCCCAGTGCTTGTGGGTAGTGAGGCGTGGTGGCCCCGTGTGTGTGAGCCCCGTGTCCTGGTGCTCAGCGTATCCCGTGGCTGCCATCGGACAGTCCCCATCCCTGCGGATGTCCAAATTCAGCCCAGAGTCCCAACAAGAGCCAAGAAAGGGTGCTGGAGTGTTTCAAACGAGATGTGGGGTGTCTGCTTTGGTGGGCAGAGAACGATTAGCACTTGCAGGAGGTGTCGAGGCAGCTTGTCTTTTCAGAAGAGAGGCTGTTGCCTGCTGGGTTGTCAGAGATGGTCAGAGGGGTTTGTCTCTCTGATCTCGATGCTCAGCTCCAGGAGCTGATCTCTGCAGGCTCCTTTGGTAACAGGCCAGGAAACGGACTCCCACTCTGAGTCAGCCTCCGGAAGAACCTAATTTAAGATCTCCTTTTTTCTTCTCTGTTGGGCTTGATGAAGCGAGCGGGAGCTTTGAGCCAGCACAAGCAGGGCAGTTTAATTTCTTGCCGTGACTGAGTGCTGCATTTGGCTGAGGTTTTGCCACTAGGTCTGTAGGAGTCCTGTCCCCATCCCTGTCACAGCCTGGGCTCCTTGGTAGACCTTCACCCAGCCATGTCCGCTTTCTTTGCTCTCTCCTTTGTCACGCAGGGTCTCATGCTCAGTTTGGACCCTGCACACGTGCAAGACACCCCCTGCTCCCACCCCTGTCTGCTCTTCCCCAGGAAAGAGCTCCAAATATGAGCTACTGGTGCAACGAGTCTTAAGTCCTCAGCTCAGAGCTTCATGTGGCTCCTTCTCTGCTTACCCCCAGCCATCACCCTCGCTCTTTCTCCTTTTAATGAGAACCACAGAGTTAGGGAAATAAACCACCAGCTCCCTGGCTGGGGTGGTGGGGAGCAGCAGTGGTTTTATTTGATCCACTATTAATCCTTCCTGCAAACCTTCCCCTCGATGAGCTGTAGTGGTGGGTGGTGGGTGCCAGTGCTTCCCCGAGGATGCTGAGCCAGTGCTGCCGTTCCTGCACTCATCCACAGGACGGAGCAGCATCCCCAGGATTGCTGCCAGCCCAGGGCTCAGCCTGGGGGAGCTCAGCCAGCAGGTCCAAGCCTTAACTGTTGCGATCCCAAGAGGTATTTAAAGGCAAGGAGAGAGGTAAAAATCTTAATGTGGAAAGGAGTCTGGAAAGCAGGGAATTGCATGGCAAAGCCTCCTCCTGTCTCAGGAGCCAGGGTGACAGTGCATTTTTCAGCAGAACTATCAGGTCGCAGATGAAGTCTATGAATTTGGTTCTTCCACTGTGATTCCCCACAGGCCCAGAAATAACAGGTCAGATTAAGCAAAATGCTCCTTTCTTTCACTTCCCCATCACTTTTCCTGTGTGCTGCTGGTCTCATCCTTGGTCCCTCTGTCCAGAGTCAGTCCCTCTGTCTGTCCATCCATCAGTGGCACATGCTGGCCCCTCTCCCTGGAGTGGTTTTAAAGTGCAGCTGCTAATCGGCTTTGCCAGACTTATGGTCAGAGTGGCTTTTTGCCTCTCTCAGTTGGGGCTGAGGTTTGGAGGCTGAACATGCACACAGGGGACTTGCCAACCGTGGGGGGACAAGGCACAGCCCCAGCCCCTTGGACACAGGCACCAAAACCTTGCCAGGACTCTGCTGCCCTCCAGCACAGAGGATGCTGGTGCTGCCCAGTGCCTGTCCTGGTGAGCCAGCAGTGCCTGCAGGCTGCCCCACTGCTCCCAGCGTGAAGTCTGTGTTTCCTCAGCCCTCTCCCCCCTCTGCAGTACTTCCCTGGGCGCCCCTGCGTGCAGACCTACTTACAGACCCTGGATGGCTGGCTGAGAAACTGGACAGAGCCTGAGCTGCCCCGCGACGTTTTGAAGGAGGCCATGAAGAATAACAAAGATGTAAGATGCCCACGGGGACCCTGGCCCTCTCCTTACCCCCTGCCCCTTGCCCCCCAGCTGGCATTACCTGTCTGTCTCTCCATCAGGCCTCCAACCCCGCCGTGCTCCCCACCAACGTGACCTGGGTGGGCTGCCAGGGCAGTGAACGCCACTTCCGTGGCTACCCCTGTGGGCTCTGGACCATCTTCCACCTGCTCACCGTCCAGGCAGCCAAGAACGGCCCTGACAAAGGTATGGGCATCCCCGGGGGGAACTGGGCTCAGACAGGGTGTGTCTGGGTGGGCTGTGGCATGGGCAGGGGGGCTGTGTGCAGGCAAAGGCTTGTTTCCCCCCTTCTTCATCTCATCCAGAGGCAGGTTTGCAAAAGACACAGAGTCACAGTGCAGGGTTGCCACCTCAACTGTGGGACTGTGGTGGTGGCACTGCGAGGTCTGGGTTCACCCTCCCTTTCGCCCCCCATCCTCTGCGTCCCCCCAGAGCTGCCACTGGAGGTTCTGAGCACCATGCGCTGCTACGTCCGGCACTTCTTCGGCTGCCAGGAGTGCGCCGAGCACTTCGAGGCCATGGCGGCCAAGTCCATGGACCGGGTGTCAAGCCGGGAGGAGGCTGTGCTGTGGCTCTGGTCCCACCACAACGAGGTCAACGCTCGCCTGGCAGGTAAGGGGGGCTGCCAGGAGGGGAGTCGGAGTGGCTTCCCCAGGGAAAAGGGGAGGTGAGGGGGAGGAACATCCCTGCTCCTGGATGGATCTGGCAAATGGCTGCACGGTGCAGCGGTGGGGACATCTCGTAGTCCCCCATCACAGGGGACAGCAGCTGGTCACTCAGCTTCAGACCACCCCGGAGGTGCAGTTGGGTCTTACATGCTCCCTGCAGGGAGCTTCCCAAAGCTACCACGTGCCCTTGGAGGACCCCTCCTCCCAAGATGGCTCCTCCAACTGTCCCCATCCCCAGCTGCTGGACTCTCCAGTGTGTTTACACCGGTACAGGGGGAGAGTGTCACATGTCCCGTCTAACCCCCTTGCTGGCTCTGGTCCCTGCAGGAGGTGACACGGAAGACCCCAAGTTCCCCAAGCTGCAGTGGCCTCCACCGGACATGTGTCCCCAGTGCCACAAGGAGGAGCGGGGGGTGCATGCCTGGGAGGAGCCGGCCGTGGTCACCTTCCTCAAGGCACACTTCTCCCCGGCCAACATCTACATGGACTATGCCGAGCCCGAACCCATCCCCGGGGCCAGGGAGGGGACTGGTGCCAGGCTGGGCACCGAGGGCCCACGAGTGGAGAGGGGGAGAGAAGAGGCAGAGGAGGACAAGGAGACGGAGGGCGAGGCGAGGGTTGCGGGGCGGCCGGCCCTCGCGGAGCCGCGGCGCCCCAGCATCGTGCGGCTGTACCCCAAGCGAGTTGAGGACATCGTGGACCTGGACTCCTTCAGCGAGCAGCACTTCAAGAGCCAGGCCCTGCGGGCCGTGGCCAGCCGGCGCCGCAGGATAAGCAAGCGGGACACCATTGCCCTGCCCCGGGACGCTGCCGAGGGCAGGGAGCGCCGGCGGGCACCCGGCATCCTGCTCCGGGAGGAGGTGGATGTCGGGGAGGGCCTGCAGAGGAGCCCCTGGCTGCGGGTGCTTGGATTGGGCTTCTCCCGCCTGGACATCAGCCTCTGCATCACCCTCTACTTCCTCTCCTCCATGTGCCTCCTGGCCATGTATACCTTCTTCCGCCTCCGCACCCGCACCCGGAAAGGCCGCCCTGGCTTCCCCATGGCCTGAGAGGGGTTGGGGGAGCCAGGGGCTGTCCCTAGGGAGGGTGGGCTGAGTCAGAGCAGCCCTGGGCCAGCATTTGTCCCCTAGCGGGAAGGGGTTTGGCGCATCCCCCTTGGGAGCTGCCCCAGTCATGGCAGTCGCCTCACCCAGGGTAGGGGGCAGGGGGTGTAGGGCTGTTTTTGGGGAGAAGGTGTTGGAGCATCCCCCTCTCAGGTTACAGTGCCATGTTTTTGGGCATGCAGGAGCTGGGATGCCAACAGTGGTTTGTGTTTTGGCACCCAGCTGCCCTTGGAAGCTCCCTGGCACTGGGCTGGTTTCAAACCAGGAAGCCCAGTCCTGTGCTGAGGAGAAGCCCTTTGGGGTCCAACCACTAGTGGGGCCAGGAGTATGGGGGTTTAACCCCCCAAAAGTGGGGGCTGATGAGTGGGGACAGCAGTTGTGGGTTCAGCTGCATTTTTGTGTTCCCCTTCTCTGAGACAGGGCCTGGACACCCCCACCTTTCCTCGCCCCCTCCCTGCGCTGTTGCTCGTTCTCTGCTTGTCTTAGTGGAATAAATTATTTTTGCCGATGCTTGTCCTGCTGCGTTGCCTGGTCCCTGCCGTGTGGGCACACTGGGGTGCCATCCCCCCTTCCTGCTGTCCCCACTCCAGCCCCCCACAGCACCCCAGGAAGAGCGCCTGGTTTAAAAAATCCTTTAAATATTTTTAATTATGATTATACATTTTCTCCTGCTCTTTGCTTTGAGGTGCACCTGTAGCCGTTCCCCCTCCTTTCTTCCCTCCCCATACAGCTGGCACGGCCCTGCCCCTGGTGTGGCTCATGATTTCTCCTCAGGCGCAGTGAGGGGAAGAGAATCTGTGAGGACCAGGAAGCTGCTGGAAAAAAGTTGGCATGAGCTGTGGAGCTGCAGTTCAGTGCTGGCCATGCCCATGGTCTGGAGCAGGGAGACACACAGCAGCATCCCTGGGGACCAGGACCGCCGTGGGTGTGGGCCCCCTGCGCCTGTCCCCGATTCTCTCTGCCCTTTTATCCTTGTTAGGAATCATTAAGGAAAATGGTTGTTTTCCAGAGCCAGGGCTGGGGCCATCTGCTCTCCCGGCGCTGCCTAAATCCCCCTGTAACAAATTCATTGGGATTACGCTGCCCTCCCCTAATCCTGGCCCATCCCCCCGCGTGGGGGATTTAAAAGGATTAGAGCCCGGCCGATAATAAACTTTATTAAGGGGGAGGGGGGGTGTCAATCCGATTTGGAGCCTTTTTCTTGATATCTTCACTTTGCCCAGGTGGGAGGCGAGAGGTGGCAGGATGGGGAGCGGGGCGGCCGGCTCCGCTCCTGCCCAGGCACAGGGAGCTCTGCTTCCTCCTTCCCTTCCTTCCTCCCTGCCCTTGAAATAAATTGCCTTGTTCCGTCTTTCCTTCTTTAATGCATGTGTGTGGTCCCTCCTCCAGGGGCTGTGGTGCTGGCACCTCCGTCCTGCCACCGCTGTCCCACTTGGCCTTGCCCATGTCCCTTAGCCGAGTACTCAATGGCCTCACCCCAGCGTGGAAGGGGGGCTGCGTCCCTCCAGCCCTGCCCACCACCGGGTGATGGATGGGGACGGTCTCATCGCTGCTGCCTCCTTCTCCTTGATTTCCCTGGGGGGTTTACCCCCAACATCAATAACCCCCCTTGTACCCCCTCCCCGCCAGCTGCTCCCCTGCGTGGGTCCGAGGGATTGCGATGTGGGGCTGCCCGCGGTTACCTCAGCCCCAAAATATCTCCGTGGGAGTGCCAGAGGTAGGCAGGGGGGCGCTGTAGGTGGGTGCACGGAGGGCTGCGGCAGGAGGGCGTGGGGGATTAGGGCTGGGGAGGTGGGCGCTGCCGGAAGGGGGTTAGCGGGATGCCCAGATTAGCACCCCCGACAGGCCCGAGGCATAAAGCCCCGTGCACGCAGGAAAAAGAGAGTCTAGTAAATAGACTTTCCGTAATCCTGTTTGGTGCAGTCCCAATCCTCCTGGCCCAGGCTCTCCCGGGCTGTGGCACCGGAGCGTCCCCCTCCAACACCTGGGGAATCCCAGTGCAGGGCACAGAGGGGCCAGCGCAGGCAGGAGGCTGCGGCAGAGCTCAGTGTCCCCCTCTCAGGATGGGGACCTGGGGACAGGCCCCCACCCCAGCCCAGGTACAGGGGGAGCATCAAACTGTGCCGTGGCCACACTCACAGGTGGGACAGGCTGTCCTGGGGGGTCCCCACTCCAAGCCCCGCGAGGTGCCCTCCCCGATGGAGTTACCCCTTCCCGGCACTGCCTCGAGCCGGGGGGTCCCTGGGGCTAATTACTCAAATGGCCTCAGGCTGGCGTGAGGCGGCCGCTGTTCCTTAATACAATTTACCCTCAAGTGCAATTTAATTTTCCACGAGGCCGGTGGCCGCCCCCCCACACACACCCAGCCACCTTCCCACCCTTTCAGCGCTTGCTCCCTCCAGCCTTGCCCCTCTTCCCTTTCCCTCCTCGGCGCAGGCAAGAGCCTTTCTCCACTGGCATCCCTTCTCCACCCGCGCTCCGGCCGTAAAATCACCGGGGGTTCGCCGAGCGCCAATTAATTTTCAATTACAATTAGTGACGCCCCGTGCCTGCGAGGGGAGAGGCTTTCTCCGGCTGCTGGTGAGTACCCGAGTCCCAATATGCCTGTCCTCGCTCCAGGCCACCCCTGGCAATAGAGATGTATGTGAGATTGTATGAGTGAGTAATTATTGGGATAAGTGGGGAGTGCTGGGGGCTCGTGGTGCTGCGGCCGGGGCTGCCCAGAGGGGACGTGGCCCCGTGCCTAAGGGTGGCTGTGGCAGCTTTGTCCCTGTAAAGATGTTCCCCTCTTGGGCTGGGAGAGCTGGTTTTGTCACACAAGGGGACTCAGGGGACTGGGCTGAGCCCTGACAAACTCACTGCGTGGGTGGCACAAAGCCTGGCTGTTGGCTCAGCTCCCCAGCACCTCCAAACCCACTCGGAGTTTGCTGCCGGGGGACGCAGCTGTGCTCGCACCTCTCAGCCTGGGTCAGGAGCGGCTTTTCCTTACACCCCCCGCCCCCAATTCTGCCTTGAAATCCCCCCACTGCACCAGGGAACAATGCACCGATGACCCCCTCGGTGACACGCTGCCCAAACCAGCCCAATTCCAACGTGCCCGGTGCTGGGACACACAAGAGGAGGCTGGGTCCGCGTCTGGCACAGCTCTGGGGTTTACCTGCATTTTATTAATGATTAAGCCCGGTAGAGAAGGTGCAGGAGCACTGTCCCTGCTCCTCTATGGATTTTGCATCATCGCCTCACACTGCTCGTGTCTTCGTCCAGCTGCAGGGCCAGAGGGGTTCAGGCAATGCCAAGTTGGGAGTGGGGCAACTGAGCGGGGCCAGAACACCCCAAACTGCCTCAAAAATGCAACCTGATGGAAATCATAACATTCAACCGTTCTGCACTGCCCCTTGGCTCTGTTTTAGCTCTGGGAGGAGGAGAAAGCCTGAAGGGGGGGCCTTTCACACCCATCACCTGTAACCTCCCTCCTTGGGCATCCCAGGAAGGACCCAGCAGAATTTTGAGTGGCACTGAGGGAGTTTGCTGGGCAAGCAGGTCGTGCCCACCTCCACCAGCTCCTCCTCCCCATGTGCTGGGATAACTGTGTGCTGGGGAAAGCAAACCCAAAAGAGACCAAGAAAGCCCAGAAGTGACCTAGAAAACACCCAAAGAGACCGAAAAGAAAAAAACCCACCAACATGAGGAACAGATGGATAGCAGGAAGGACGGAGGGGAACAAAGCCATACTACAAGGGGAGGAAGGGATGAATTCTCTGCTGGGAAGATGTGGTGAGCCGTGAGCAAGCAGGAGGGGAAGATGCTGGTGGGGTGTTTTTTTAGTGGTGGGAGCCCCCCTGCAGCACAATGCTCCCCCCCAGGTGAGGTCTCGGCGCTGTGCGACTCTCTGTGCCCACTCATCGCTGCCATGAGTGATCCCGAGCTAGGCAGAGGGGGCTGGATCAATCTGGCAAAGCAGAAAAATGAATGAAAATTGAATTCCCCGAGGAGAAGGGGGTGGGGGGAGCTGTTATCCCGGCTGAGAGATAAATCAGAGCATGCCGGAGAGCTGGGGGACTGAGATGACTCCCAGCAGCGGTGGAATAATTAGGGAAATAGGTTGGAAACGCAAAGCAGCGGGACAGGGAAGCGGTGGGGCAGTGCCCGTCTGTCCGTCTGTCCGCACATCCGGCTGAACTTCTGCCGTAAATCTGCCCTAAGGATCTGGCTTTCTGCCTGCTGGGAGCCACACTTCGACTGGCTGGGGACCAGGGGGGGCGGTGGCCCTTGTCCCGAGGGGCTGCGGAGCGCAGGTGGCCGGGGGCGGTGGGGGACTGGTTGTGCTTAATGCACTTAAGAGCCGGAGCTTGATTTAGGGGAGAAGGGGAGGGGATGGGGTTCATCTCCCTCGCCGTGGGAAGTCGATTTTGGGTCTCTGTGGACTGCGGGGTGAGCTAGCTCCTGCAGTGAGTGAGCACCAGTCTCTGCCCAGAGGTGTGAGATGAGCCTGATGGGGTATTGCTGGTAAAAATGAAGCTTTGGAGGTCAAAACCCTGCAGCTAATAGAAAAACTTTTTTCTTTTTTTTTCTTTTTTTTTTTTTTTTTTCTAAGGAATCCTCAGGCTTAATACATTTTTTAGGTTCTATTACTTTAATTTTTAACCAACTTTTTCCCCAGCTGCTGGCTTGTCCCACACGCACATTTCCTGAGGGGGGGTTCAGGTTTTTTTCAGGTGGGAAAAGCCTTTCCCTAATTAGCATTTCGAAGTGGAAACGAAAGCATGAAAGGAGCACACATGTGCTGAGGGTGGCTGGGTGAGCATCTTCCCACCCCTCCCAGCACTGCCGTGTGTGTCACCTCGGGGGTTCCACCCTGCCCAGTGCTCCAAGCACCCCTCGGCCAGGCAGAGCAGGGTGTCACAGCACATCGGGGCTCTTTGGCACCGTTGTCCCCGAGCCGGTGGCACAATGAGCACCAGGAAAAGTGATGCTCGAGGCACCCACTCTGACTTAACTTCAGCTGCATGTCGCTGAGCTTCCTTGCTCAGCCCTTTGCCACCAGGTAGGGCCACACTGCCCTTTGCCACCAGGTACGGCCACACTGCTTTCCCTCTGGTGGCACAGGTTGGGCTGCCCCAGGGTTTTCCTTCAGCAAAGTCCCGTGGGGATCCTTCTGGGAGCCATAGCCACGCTGAGCCCTTTACCCCATGGCTTTGGCATCACCACCCTTGTGCCACCACAGCGAGCTGGGCTGTCAGGCTGGGCATGCTGTGGATTTGGGCTGGCTCTTTCCATGCCCAAGTGTGTCCCTGAGGGAGCCACCACTGGGAAGGGCTCCAGGTGAGTGTTACAGTGCCCTGTGCAAGCAGAGCTTGCGATGGGAAGTGCCAGCCACTGGGCAACAACTGGTGTTGGGAGGTGCCAGCCACTGGGCAATAACTGATATTAGGAGGTACCAGTCACTGGGCAATAACTGGTGTAGGTGTGGTAGCAATGGGATGGTGATGTGCTGGTGTCTGCTGGAGCCCCCTGACTACGCCCCCATTCCCAGCAGCAGGAGGGACAGGGCTGGAGCTGTGTGCCCGAAATGGGGACTTGCCAACACCTTCCATGGAGTGTGAGAAGGTCCTTGAGCCCCGACAGCAGAGATCATGGCCTTTGGCTCGTCACCCTCTCCAGCAATGTCACAGCCGGACAGGGCTCCCTGGCGCCGGATATGACCATGTCGCGACAGCGCTGTATCGCGACAGGCGCTGGAGGCCGGGCCGGCCCCGGGGCACCCCGATGCCCCGCCCCTTCCCCGCAGACCCCGCCCCCATTTCCAAGCTCCTCCTCTCCGCGATCAGGCCCCTCCCTCTCCGGTACGGAGCGGTCGCTGATTGGCCACGGGCGGCCCGCCCCGCCCCCGCCCCCCTGCGGGCTGTGACGTCACGCGCGCTCCCCGCAGGGGAATGAATGGGAGGCGGCACCGGCACCGGGACACGGCACCGGGACACCGGGACACGGCACCGGGACACGCCACCTCCCGCCGCCGGCCTCCGCCGGCCCGGCCCGCCGCTCTCCCGCCCCTCTTCGGTCCCCTCCGCCGCCCCCCAGGCCAATAAAATGATGCAAAGCTCCGGGCTCGCTGCCGAAGGGGCTGTCAAGGGGCTTCCCGAGATCCTCGGTGTGCCGGTGCAACGTAAGGATCATTTTCTCTTCTCCCTCCTTCGCTCCGTGCCGCAGGGGCGGCCCCGGGCCGGCGGGGCAGGGCGGGCAGGGGCCGGCGGGGCAGCGCCCTGCGGGTGTGCAGGTGCCTCCGCTCCCGCTCGCTCCCGGCTCTGCCCTTCCCGTTTGTTTTTCCCAGTGTGTAGCACCGTTAATGGACGTAAAAATTAGGAGCGCGCGGGAGGGAGAGCGGTGCCCCGGGGGGATGCGGGCCCGGCCCCGATGGGGAGGACGGTGCGGCCGCGGCTCCGGCTGTGCGTGTGTCTGTGTGTCTGTCTATGTGTGTGCGTGGCAACGATCCCCGCCCGCCCCCGCGCACCCCCGGCCCGCAGCGCACGATACCCCGCTTATATCGTTTATCGCGACGAGGCAGCGAACGGCGGGGGTGGGAAAGGACCCGCGGGTGTGCGTGCGGGTCATACCGCGATGGCGAGCCCGGCCGGGCGCCGTGGAGCGGTGCCGCCGTGTTCGTGTCTGTCCAAAAAGCAGCTACAGGTAGCGCGTTCGTGGAGGTGCAAATAGGATACGCGTGTGTGTGTGTGTGTGTGTGTGTGTGTGTGCGCGCACGGGCGGATGGAGCCCACAGGTGGATGGATCCGAGCAGGACACGCCGGCAGCCGGGTGTGAGCCATAGGGGCCGTCGGCTCCTTCTTCCCTGTAGCGCCTAGCCCCACGCGGGGGGAGCCTGTGGGCACACGCACCCCTATGGATGCTCCCTATCGATGGTGGGGGGCGGCCGTGGCCGGTGCACGGGCGAGAAGACGTGGCCTCCGCGGGTATTATTATTATTATTATTTTAATTTATTTTCTCTCCGTTTCCAAACGGTTCGCGAGACCCGGGCCGTCCCTGTGGGCCCGGAGTGGAGGGACCCCGCCGATGGCAGTCGGGGGATGCTCGGCCCCCCCAGAGCGGCACCGGAAAAGTTGAGGGGAGGGAGCCCGGGTGGGAGGGGAGAGCTCGGGAAGCGGCGGCAGAGGGGGTGGTAGAAACGGGCCTGAGCCCCGGGAGAGCCCGGCCGTGGTCCGGCCGCATTTCGGGGGACACACGGGTAACGGGGGGGTGCGCACCCTGTAGCCTGCCCGCTCCGGGCCGGGTTCCCCCTCCACCTCTCGCCATTGCCCCCCGAGTTCCCCTCGCCGTTCAAAGCCCTGCAGCGGCCCCCTGCCCCCCCACCCCGCCCCGGGCGGCTGTAATTCGTTTTCCGTGGGTGTTTGGCAGGGAGCGAGGCCGATGCCCCTGGCCGAGGCTGCTGGCGCTCGGTTCCCTTCCTGCCGGGGGGGGCCTGTCCCCGTTATCCCCCATTTCGCTCACGTTGTTGGGCTCCGGGAGGGGGGCAGGTGCGCCCGTTTAGCCGTATTTCACCGCAGCAGAGAGGAAGAAAAACCTCGGTCAGGAGCACAGAGCCGGCGCCGGTGCAGGGACAGGGACAGCCAGGGTCTGTCCTACGGCCGCATACCGGCCGCAGGGTCACTTCTATGGCCTCGAAGCCCCCCTAATTTAGGGAGAAATGAGGTGCCTAAATCATTCTAGAGCAGCATCACCCCAGCACAGCTCTCTGGTTTGGCCCTTCTGGGGTCCACCAAACTCCCCGTGACACTGTCATTCCTGTACCGACTGATGGATGTCAGCAATTAGCAGGAAAGAATCCAACGAGATATTATTATTATTACTACTACTGTTATTACTATTGCTATTATTTTTATTTTTGCTATTATTATTATTATCATTGGTTATTTAAGTGCAAAAAAAATAGCGGCAGAAGTAAAATAGAGGAGGGTGGGCTGCTATAAAAGTTTCCATCGTTCTGCGGTTCTCCCGCTGCCCCAGCCCGAGCCTCGCGGCCGCTGCCAGCTCCCAGCCACCTGCTTTCATGTCGTGACAGCTTTGGGGGCTGATCCTGCCCCAGTTACACAGTACACAGCCCCCTCTGGGACAAAGGGAATTGCACCTGGGCAGGGGATCCCTTCCCAAGGGGGAGCCAGGGTCTCCCCCCAGCCCCCAGCAGCACCTCGGTTATCTCATCGTATGTGCGAGGAAAATCCTTGACATTTTAATTTCTAATCGCTACTAAAACGCAGGTTTTCCTCTCTATTTAACCACCTTATTTTAGCAGAGGCTGTGTCCTACAGCATCCTCTTTACATCACCCTGTTCTGCAGGATTTGGGGGAGCCGAGCCCCTCCTCCCCCGCCCCCGACAGACCTAGCTACAGCTCAGCCTTGCAGACGGGATTGTTAAAAATAAAATTCCGAATATTATTTATGAATATTGTTTTGCAAATCTCACCGAAGTCGAAACTTGTGCCAAAGCCTGTGGGAACGGTGCCCGGGTGCCGGCAGGCTCTGGCCAAGGAGCTGAAGGGAGGCGGGGGACTGATTAATCGCCGCTGGGAAAGTCGTTTGCCCGCAGCAGAGAAATGAATTGGAGGGTTTTTGCATGTGAAGGAATGAGGTTTCCTCCTCGCAGAAAGACTTTCTAAGGAACCCCCGATCTGTTGCTTTCCTTGGGTTCGGTGCAGGTTCCGGTACCGGGGTGGCGGGGTAACTGGGGCCGCCTTTGTGCTCCGGTTTTCCACCCGCATTCCCGGGAACCTTTTCTGCAGCATCCGCGGGTGACCATCCCTTCCCCGTAAAAGAGCTAAAATCAACCCAAACCCACGGGGTGCTTCTGCACCGCGGTGCCCGGCAGGGCTGGGCTGGGGGCGCGCCGGGGAGCGCATTCCCCCCGCCGCTGCCCCCGCATCCCCCCCCGGCTCGGTTTCAGAGGGGTTTTGCGGTCTGAGGGATTACTGAGGCCACCGGCGAGTTTGTTTCGTTTATATCGTTATTTCTTTATTTTTTTTCCCGTCGGGGAGAAACAGGGCTGGAGGATGGACCCGCCGCTAATAAATCACGGTGGCGGC
Source organism: Platyrinchus mystaceus (assembly GCA_035041135.1). Classification (NCBI taxonomy): domain Eukaryota; kingdom Metazoa; phylum Chordata; class Aves; order Passeriformes; family Tyrannidae; genus Platyrinchus; species Platyrinchus mystaceus. The sequence continues at coordinate 29,697,106 of JAWWLV010000005.1, read as the reverse complement.
GGGGGCGTGGGGCCCCTGCCAGGCCATCGCTCGGGCCCCCGTGCGTGGGAGGCTGCGTGGGGAGGCGGGGGATTGCGGATCTGCCCACGGGTTTTACTGAGAGACGGCCAAATCCCCGTCCGGGCAGCCGCCGGCGAGAGGCACATCACCCCGGGGAGGGGGGTGACTCCCAAACTTATCCCCCCATCCCTCGGGAAGCGGATTGTATTGAGGCAGCTGCATCCCTGGGGTGGTCCCGGGGTGGAGAGGAGGGGACCCCCAGGCTGCGTCTTCCCCCACCCCGGAGCATTGATCAAACCACCCTGCGCACGGAGCCAGCCCGGGCTTGCTGGTGGGCAAAAACAGCAAGGGAGGGCGTTATTCCTGTTGTATCAATTATATCCATTAACTTTATTCCTATTCTACCAAACAATTTAGTGGAAACGAGCGCAATAAATGCGAGGCAGGGAGGCAGCTGCGTCCCTTGCAAAGCACAAAGTGGGGCGCGGGGCTTGAATTTGAGATGTTTTCTCTCTGCAAACCAGTAGTGGGCTGATTGGGACATCTCCTAGTTCCCTTGGCAGCTCCCCCTTTATTATTATTATTATTATTATTATTATTATTATTATTATTATTATTATTCACAGGGGAAAGCAGCCAAGTGGGTGCGAGTTCTGCTCTTGTGTGTGCACACAGAGACATCATTGCACGCACAGTGCATGGGGTTGGTGCTGTGCATCTGCAGCGAGATTGGAAGGAAAATCGGTCTCTTCTTGGAGGAAAAAAAAAGTAGTTTTCTCTGGAAATTCGAAGGGAGAGATGTTATCGGCTGCAGTTGTTTGCGTGTTGAAATGGAGCTGTGCGTGTTGCTGCTCTTAGGGAGGAGAAAGCTGTTTGTTAGCTTGTGAGTGTGTATATATACACATGTAGGATTTGTGCATATAAATACAGGCACGTGCTATATAAACAAACATTTATATATAAAATATGTTTCCTAAAGGTGTGCGGGCGTTTGTGAACTAACCGAGGATTTCCTCGGGCTGATGCTGAGCTGGTGCCACCGCCGGTGCCAGCGGCTTTTGCATCGCCCTCGAACGGGTTTAACAAATCCAGTGTGGAAAATGTGGCTGGTGCCGACCTGCAGGGTGGAGGGAGGGGAGTGAGGCATCCAGGTGTTCTCAAAGCGAGAAGGAAAACAGGGACCTATGCAAGCTGTAGAAATTCTGTTTTTTTAAATTTATTCTGCTGTTGTTCAAGCGACAGAGGCTTAAATGCCAGCAATAACTACGGTCTGAAGGGCGCTGGGATTGTAACTGTCTAACCTAGGGAATGAAATAAGATGCCTTCACGTGAGGTACGTGTCACTACCCCAAAGGATTTTGAAATAACGTTGTTTGAGGCTATAACAATATGATTATTTTCTGTGCCCTTTTCCTCCTTCCCCCCCTTAATTTTCTCTTTTCCCCTTCTTTCTTTCTTTCTTTCTTTCTTTCTTTCTTTCTTTCTTTCTTTCTTTCTTTCTTTCTTTCTTTCTTTCTTTCT